>JAWNPD010000002.1:0-312500 GCA_035045305.1 Drosophila maculinotata | reverse complement strand
GCTTTTAATGTTACGAATCATTGCAATATAAACTCGACCTATACTGTGGTGACCACAGAAATCTTATTGAAGTACTCTATATACTATTTTTGTAGACATTTCATTGCAATAAGTTTATAATTTTGGAAAAGACTAACCGAACCTAGAGATAAAAATAGTATTTTCACCTTTCCAGAGTATCAAAAATTTGTGTAGTATATCATGCGAACAAGTATGTACAAATATTGATAAATACCAATTTCCGACCCCCGTTTTTATACCCTTGTGATTATATATCCGATCCCATTAATAATACATATATACATATGTTGTCGAAAAAGTTGTCGCTAAATTAAGATTACAGACCAGCGTTATATGAGCTTAACTTGTAAGTTGTAAGAGCTAGAGGCACCAAACTTGGTATGTATTTTCTCGTGTATCATACAGAAAAAAGTAGTTGACTTTTTGGATACCTCTCCTTAGTCCCACATATATGAGGTATGGCCTTTCAATTTAGCATACTCACACTCATATGCCAGCTTTATGTCCCACAAATTTCATTACGATCGGACAATAACCAAAGAAATTATGCAATATACCATAGAAGGAAAGCAATCGCATGAAGAGCGCAGCTAGATGCTAGTGTTTTATAAATGAATGTAAGGGCAGATAAATAATTATAAATGAATGAAAGGGCTGGGTTCAGGGTGTTTCCTAGTCGGGAACTCTCGGCTAGAGCACTCTTACTTAGCTCTTTCTAAAGTCCATCCCTAGGTAATGCCGTCTTTATTAATATGTCAATCGAAAGTGAATATAAGGACATGCGATTGTGATATCGTTACCATATGCGTATTTCATAGTAGTACATGTATATATGTATGTATATACATACATATGCAAATAAGTATGTTCCGCAGATTTTCTTACGGCAAAAACCGCAAGGGTGCCCTCTGGCTTAAAGACCCCGTTTAGTTCGGGTAATTGTGAGAAATGTGACATGCAATATGCCTTTACGCAAGTGAGAATGTTATATGATTGGTATGTATGTATGTTTGTCTATTTGTATGATAATTACTATCATTCTATCATTCCCCCGCGTATATAACTACACTATACATATTATACCAATATTATCAAATTATCTATTAATTGAATTTATTTTTAAAAACAATAACTTCCTGATTGAGTTAGAGTCTGAAATGTATACATATAAAATCATCTCAATGGTTCAGATTGCGGAATTATTTATAGCCCGCGTCCGAAGAATTAGGGCAATTTCAATCCTGTACCCACACAAGAAGGAACATATATAAAAATGATAGAAAAGAAAATATTTACAAAATTGAAGCTAGTGACTGGAAACGTGTAGTATACCCGTTTATTGATAAAACATCGAGAGACCTCGAAGCTCAATCCGATTAACGTAGTTACATCATTGATAAGCTTTAAGCCACTCCCACACCCACTTACGCCCGAGCCCATACACTCGCAAAAAGTTGTCCTACAATGGTATCAGAATAGACGGATTCCGTTACGTCCGACTGAAACGCTCATTGTTAGTGTCTGCATTTGTATCTAAGAACATTTAGACGGTCATATGTACAAATAGATACATGCATATACGCCTAGTGATTAACTCAACCTTGCGTATATAATATTCGGTTAGGGTATTAAAAGTTGAACCTGAACTTACAGCGGAGCAACTTTGTACTCGACTAATGAAGACATTCCATAGTGATGGCTTATGCTCGATGAAGCATTCAACTATAAAAAGCGCCAAAAACCGGTCCTATCGAACTTTATTTTAGAGTCGTCCGTAAATACATACTTACATACGTATGTATGTAGATAGATACCATTCATATATGTACGTATACAATTTAAGTTTTGTGCTTATATGTATGTATGCATACAGGCTCTTCGTCAACTGTGTGTATATATTATTGCCCAGTAAACAATAAATTTACAGCAGTGTGACCCTTGTTGTTGATTAATTCGTGACGTTTACATCGTAAGTGTGGAAAGGTGTTCGTCGAATATTGTTAAACATTTGCGTTTTCAAGTAATTTTCAGATACATTTAATTTAGTAAGTCGAAAGTGATTAAGGAGATACTCCGTACCAATTTGAATACCATTTATTTATTTATTTGTCGACTTCGAGCAGAAAAATTAATTAAAATTACGAGTTACAAAAAATAAAGGTAACAACTTAAATTATGTAAATAAAAATGAACAATATCTGGTGGTTGGAGATAACCCCAATCAGTCCAATTATAATAAAAATGATCTAAATATTTGAGGACAATCGATTGTCCATTTTTTATTGAAACAAATTAGGTATTTAACAAGTAAGTATGTCCAATCCGAAGCTCATACCTCCAAAAATAAGTGCTAATCGATTTCTAGGGGGATCGGGGACAGGTATCGAAAAAGTCAAATATTATTTACTTCTGATGCTTTACGATAGCCATGTACATACAATACAAGCTCATCATCAATATCTCGACCCGTTCAATAGTTATCGATACATTAAGATTCCAGATTAGTGTTTTTTAAAGTTATAAAAGATAGATGCACCAAATTTAGTATTTATATTCTCCTATAGAATACAGAAGTTTGAATACCTTCCCCCGATCTCTCAGAAATCTAAAAATACGTATATTTAGAGGTATGACCTTCGGATTTTACATAGTCTCACATTTATATGTCATTTGTGTGTAATACAAATTGCATTACGATCAGACAATAAATAAAGAAGTTATTTACGATTCAATGTAACATAGCTTGGGGCCAATGGAAGAAGAAGCAAAGCAATTGCATCACCCGCGCAGTGAGCAGTTTGCATGCGTGTGTGTGTTTCCATATATGAATAAAGATAAATAATTTTGAATGAATGTAAGACCTTGAATCAGGATATATCCTAGTCGGGCACTCTCGACTAGAGCACTCTTACTTGTTTCATATAAATATTTTGCAATAAAAAAAAAAATTTTCAATGCTAGAAAAGTAGCAAAATAAAAATGCTCTCAAAAATGTATTAATATATTTCAATGCTCTAATACTAATAGCGGAGCTAAGCTTAATATATTCTCAACGTTGCTTAAAAATCTATTATATCACATGCAATTTGTATACAAATTGTTCTCTTTTTTGTCTGTTTTATTTAACACTAAAGCACTCATTTAAAATATAGAAAATGTATCTACATAGTTATTAAGTTATTAACTTAATTGAAAAAATCACTAAGGACAATTAACTTGTTAACTCTAACTACTGTATTATTATGTATGAAATAAACTTTTTCGATACAACAGGCAAGAAAGTGTTAAGTTTACTCTTACAACTGATCGTTCGCTGCGAAACGTAAAGAGAGCAAAATGTATTTTCTCAAATATATGTGCGTACACATGTATTTATGTATGTATGTGTGTGTGGATCTCTCTTTAGAGTTCGTTTGTTTGTAGATGAATTCAATACATTTAAAGTCGAACTACTTATTTATGAAGCAGACGAAAGGTAAAACAGGTTGCATAGGAGGAGTTTAAGTAGAAAAAAAAAATGGCGAAAAAGACGAATCACTTACATAAGCGGCATATTAGTTTTAGAAATATGTGTCGCAATTATTATTATCATTTTGCGCTTAAATTTGTTTTCAATAAAAATAATATTTTGTATTATATTTATATTTAATATAAGCTACGTAGGCGCTTGCAGACCTGGAGTCAACAGTTATCCATCGAGTTAAATTGTTCAGTGTTTAGATTAAGTAATAGAGAGATAAACAAGTAAGAGTGCTCTGCTACATTTATAATTCTTTATCTGCATTCATACATAGAAACACACACACACACATACAAACACAAGCTGCTAGCAGCGCGCGTCATGCAATTGCTTTGCTTCTTCTTCTTCTATTGGCCCCAAACTATGTTACATTGAATCGTAAATGTCTTCTTTGTTTATAATTTTTGTACCCTGATCCCATTCAAAATCTAGGATAGGTGTCAGGAATTTGTGCAACAGTATGTAACAGGCATAAAAAACATCTCCGACGCCATAAAGTATATATATTGTATTATATAAATTTCGATTCCAGACCAGGGTTTTTATACCCTTGCAGAGGGTATTATAATTTTGGGCCAGAAGTTTGCATCGTATAGAAGGAAGCATTTTCGACCCCATAAAGTATATATATTTTTGATCAGGACGACAAGACGAGTCGATATACACTTGTCCGTCTGTCCGTCTGTTTCTACGCAAATTAGTCTCTCAATTTTGAAGCTATCTTAATAAAACTTGGTAAAACTTATTTTTGCTGCACGCAGAAGCAGAGCATCGGAATCAGCCGGATTGGACCACTATAGCATATAGCTGCCATAGGAACGATCGGCCGAAAATTTTGTTTTTTGAGATAACTTAAAAAATGTGAAAGTATGTTAAGTTATACGAACACGTTAATAAATATGTATCGAAAAAAAAAAAAAAAAATTGAGATAACTTGACCAAACTTACCAATTATAAGTTTTAGCATTGCTTAAGCACGCTCACAACATTTCATTAAAATCGGACCACTATATATTATAGCTGTCATAGGAACAATCTGTTGAAAACCGAGTCGTTTTATGAATAACTTTTTTGTATCTCAAACTATCTTAACTTAACTCAGTAATTGCAAGTTTTATTATATTTTATATAGATTGATTGAATTTGGTCAAAATCGGACGGGTATATCTTATAGCTGTCATAGAATCAATCGGTCTGAAATATTGATTTAAATAAGAAAAGGAAGGAAGCCTTTCTTTCTCGTTTTGAGTATAACTTGAAAGTTATAAGAGACAGAGTCACCAAAATAGCTATTTATATCCTCGTATAACACAGAAGTACAAAATATTTTACTTTTTGGATACCTACCCCAGACTACGTATTTCTAACATTTTTATGCCATGTTTATGTCCTACAAATTTCATTACGATTGGACAATAAACAAAAAACTTATTTACGATTCAATATAACACAATGGAAGAAGTAGAAGCAAAGCAATTGCATGTAGCGCCTAGCTAGCAGAGTGTGTTTGTGTGTGTGTTTCTATGTATGAATGCAGATAAATAATTATGAATGAATGTAAGGGCACTCTCGTTTAGAGCACTCTTACTTGTTATATTAAGCTCTGATACGCACTGTAACACATCATAATGGATAGCTTAAAGTATTACCGTACTTGAAAGTCATTCTTGAAATAAGCATATTATACGTTAATTAAGAAAACACGGTCTTACCATACTCTTAATATTTTGTTTACAATAAAACCTGATGAGAATTTTATATTAAAGAATTGAAATAAAAGTTTTTTTAGTAAGTCTATAAGACTATACATATATAGAAGAACAAAATTTGTATTGTGTGGCTTTCCTTTCTATCACTGAAAATTGTGTAAAAAATTTTTGTTGGCATAATTTTAAATTTTCAGTTGGTCTTATATTTATTTTGAAACATTTATATACTTGTACTCCGATTTTGGAAAACCATTTGAACTGTCGGAAAATGGAGAAAAATTAGTTTGAACATTTTAGATTTTCAATTTAATTTACATTAATTTGAGGCGTAGTATACAGCTTCGCGAATTTCTCTTCACTTGGCGAAAGATTAAGGGTGATGTGAAAACAGCATATTAAATATGAATAAAATAATTGAAAGCTTAATTTATTCTGTACTATTTGGTATTAACTGCTCGGCCTGGCTTATTTTACTAATTTTTCTAATTAAGCAAACTGGCTGTCTGTTGCATCAGACGACAATGCTAACTTAAAGATGAAGATAGCTGATATATATCGAGGTGGCCCCAACACATCCAAGTGGCAGATAGTAGATAAAGTTATACAAAACACGTAAGAGTGCTCTAGTCGACAGTGCCCGACTAGTAGATACCCTGAACCCAGTTCTTACATTCATAATTCTTAATCTGCATTCATACATAGAAACACACACACACATACAAGCACAAACTGCTCACTGCGCGCGTCATGCAATTGCTTTGTTTCTTCTCCTTCCATTGGCCCCAAACTATGTTACATTGAATCGCAAAAAACTTCTTTGTTTATTGTCCGATCGTAATGAAATTTGTAGGACATAAATATGGCATATAAATGTAAGACTATGTGAAATCCGTAGGTCATACCTCTAAAAATACCTATTCGATTTCTGTGAGATCGGGGGGAGGTATCCAAAAAGTGAAATATATTTAATCTCTGTATGCTATACGAGAATAAACATACCAAATTCTTATAACTTTTAAGGTATACCTTAAAAACACTGTTCTTGAATCTTAACTCGATAACTTTTGAACGGGTTGAGATAACGAAAAAAATTATGAGTTTGTTTTGAGCCGGCAGTACGAGAACTTAAATGTAAATATGAAGTCTCTATCTTTTATGACTTTGAAGTTATGCCCAAAAAACACTGGTCTGGATTCGAAATTTATCGATAACTTTTTAACGGGACGAGATATCGAAAAAAATTGTAGTGACCCGTCACTACGAGAACTTATATTTTAAATATGAAGTCTCTAGCTTTTGTAGTCTCTGAGAAACGCGCGTTCATACAGGCGGACGGACAGACAGACGGACATGGCTAGATCGACTAGGCTATTGATAGTGATCAAGAATATATATATTTTATGGGGTCGGAGATGCTTCCCTATGCCTGTTACATACTTTTGCACAAAACCATTATACGCTTTTTTCCCATTTTTAATGGGATCTAGGTATAAATATAAAAATGTATTATATATATATAAAAATATATTCTTGATCAGAATCAATAGCCGAGTCGATATATATTTTAGCAAAAGAACAATCGGTCGAAAGATGTATAGATTTTACAATATTCATATTCTGCGAGAAATTGTAGCTGGCAACATTGTATAAACAACATAAGGAATTGAGATTTTTGTATTATTTTATTACGCTTTTCGCAAACGAATGTGGAAAATTGAAGCTATTAAAAACAAAACAAAAATTTCATAGTGGAAATTTAAATGAGTATGTCCAAAGCTCCTATAAATGTAATCAAAAGAATCTGACAAATTTTGTTTTAATGTACAGACCAACTGGTAACCGACATAAAATATATACAGTAGAAAAGGTCAAGATTTAGAGCTGCTTAGTTCTTCTTCTCTTCTTCCTTCTCAACCTCGGGATATTCTAACTTAACACCCGGTTCGCAAGTAAAGATAGGGCAGCAGAAGGGAAATGGTGCCGTCTTGTTTGTCTTCTCGGTATCTAACTTACACTTGTCGTTTGCCAACGACAACGGTAAAGGACCACAGTCCTCAACGAGTTCTAAGAGCCTGTAATAAATGCAGTTTAATACATCTTGATTTCTATAAAACTCATTGAATGATGCTCTTACTTTGTCGGATTCTCTTCGTTTTGGACACAGGATGAACGTCCGCAGAAGGGGGTTAATTCCCACGTCTTTCCGGGCTCTACAGTAGCACAGCGAGTCGATGCGAAACACATGTTCGGAAAATCTAGGGAGAAAAGAAATTTGATTTAGAATCAGGCTGATTATATTTAACTATGCTTATTCAGTTCTGAGAGTAGAGTATAATTACCGTAGTAACCTGGCAGTACTGATAATATAATATATATTATAAAAATAATTAGTATAATACAATAATTTTGAAGAGAAAGAATGGAGTTTAAATGGTTAGCTATTTTAAAAATATTATAGAAAATCTAAATATGCACTTTTAATAAACATACAATATTTACGAAATAATAGTCATTCCTATAACTTCTGGTATTCATACACTTAAGCAATTCATACACTTAAGCAAAATTTAAATAATTGCAGTGTTAATACTACTTAGAATTTACCTCACGCGTACCCATTCCCTTGCGTGGCCTTGATCCAAAGAGTCGGCCAACAATATAAATTGTACGTATACTTATGTACCTATAGGTTTTAGTAGTTTTTGTATTACACTCAAATGCTTGCAAAACTGCTCAAGCGAATCTACATTTGTTAAAAGTGACTGGGGCAGCAGTGATATAAACTGGCTTTTGGATTCGCACACCTATGAAAGCGACTCAGAAACTGTCATATTTAAATGTATCTGTATATATATGTATGTACATAGTTTGAGCCGCCACGTTTATAATATATACGTATAAGTATATAAGTGGGAAAATTTTGAATAAACAATTAAAAGACAAATTCAGATAAATGCTGACTCGAAAAAAAAACAATAGATTTAAGCAATCCCAAAAGCTCTTTGAGATACATATGTACATATGACTCACCTCTCAGCACATCAGCCGGAATAAGACGTTTGTAGATTTTGATTTCACCATCTTTCTGCGCGTCAGTTGATGTTTCAGCCGCATAGCCAATGGAAGGGGCCAGAAGGAAGGCCATGGCCAAGCCAAATATTGCAAGTGAAATAAACGTATTCATTTTCCGTTTTTTATTTAAGCAGAGTACCGATAAATCTGTGGTAATGAAGTCTGTTAACGGCAAATAACAATATTAAGTGCAGATCGACGATTCCGACCGCCGACCAGAAACAAGTCCGCTTCAAGCGAAAGTAAACAACGAATTGAAACTACCGGACCAGTATTACCACTATTTATAGGCGAAATCAACCTTTGTGGATTTTCGAGTTTTTTTTTTATTATTGTTGCTGTTGTTGTTGTTGTCGATGTGACTCGCCGCTCGGTCTGTAACTAACAAAACAGAGCTTTGTCGACTTGATGTTGACGTCGTTATTAGCCTATGTGTGTCATGTATGTATGTATGTATGTATGTATGTATCTATGTATGTAGGTGGGTACATAAATACATTCAGATATAGTATGTATGGTATGAAAATCGATGTACATAAGTAATATCTATAGATAAATATAAAAATATATATACAAATATACATCTAATTCCAGTAATACGGCAGTTATTTAAGCTAATTTAGGATGCATTTACACTTACTATAAACCAAACTAACATATTCGAGAAGAGCATGTTTCAAGCGGCTGCTAAAATTATATGCCTGCAAATACATATATGTTACATACATACATACATATGTCACCACATTTGGTACCCTCTACATTGCTACCATTTAAAGTTTTGGTTCAAATTTCATAACAAGCAGACAATAATCATAGCGTAATTACGACACATATGTATGTATATGAAAATCAAGTCCTGCACATCCTTGAAATGACTAAAATAGTTAATTTAAAAATGACGTACATACTTACATTGACTTATTCGTACTTTCTTTCTGAACATTTATTTATTAATTCAAGCATCGTAAGCCAGTAAGAGTCAAGAGTGCCCGACTATGAGATACCCTGTACACATTAAATGAAATTAACTTGATCTGCTTACATTATACGATAACTGTTTGTAATTCCTGCTTTATCCCGTCAGTTGATAGGTGAATAGGCGCTTCAGATATACACTGCACTCTGTACGTGAGAGTGACAAGAAGAAGGCTCCTGGTAAGGTCATGTAACAACTTTTAAAAACACACTTCAAGCTGAATCAGCAATTGACACATCCAGCGTGATCTCTAAAAAATCCTGTCTCACATCCTTAGTTCATCACAGAAGCTAAAAACTACTGACTAAGAGTCCACTGCGACTTTTCACAGTCGGGTGGCGAGCGGAGTCAAACTGAGCTTATTTCGATTGTGAGGTCGTCGCCCTTAGCTGCAAACCAGTTGGGAACTTATGGTCACGATCCTCAAAGCTGCGCTGTTATGTGCCACGCCAGCTGCCAGACCTCAGCTCGAGAGTTGTGTCCCCCGGAACGACAACGGTGCGGCGGATTGAGTACGGCACTATATCAGAGCCAGTAATTCGCTCGACGTGGAGAATTTAGAGAATGGCCAGCTCCCTCATGTACTTCAAAATATAAATATTACATAAAACCTGCCTGTATTAATGCATCAATGGATCAGGTACTGTATGGATGTCGTCTCTGCACCGTTCTACTTCATTAGCTGCTCTAAACTCAGCAATATTAGCTTGCCTTTCTGCCCTTCGTCTCACTGCACTTCATCCCGTTCACTTTTCAGGCAGTGGCACTCTGTTCTGATCTCGCAGTTGAACCTCAGACTTCTCCTTCTACCACTAGTGCATCTCCTCTCTCGTTATAAGCGGACATCTGACGATTAGCGCCAACCACTCCTGTCGTTGTCGCTCCTGCATCCCATGAAAAGGATGCTATTGGAGTTTAAGCTGGTGCTCCAGCCCTTCCAAATCTCGCCTATCATCATGATATCCCCCACGCTAAGCTCCTTCTCGATCTTTTAGCTCTAGATGTCGGTGCTGCTCCATCCGACACCTCGTCTTGGGGGATATCGTTTTGACTCTGTGCTCTTCTTTTTATACCCTGATCCCATTAAAAATAGGAAAAAGGGTATAATGGTTTTGTGCAAAAGTATGTAACAGGGATAAGGAAGCATCTCCGACCCCATAAAGTAAATATATTATTAATCACTATCAATCGTCGAGTCGATCTGGTCATGTCCTTCTGGCTGTCCGTCTCTCCGTCTGTATGAACGCGCGTTTCTCAGAGACTACAAAAGCTAGAGATATTTAGAATATAAGTTCTCGTAGTGCCGGGTCAATACAAGTTTATCATTTTTTTTTTGATATATCTTTCCGTTCAAAAGTTGTCGATAAATTTCGATTCCAGACCGGTGTTTGTTGGGTATAACTTGAAAGCCTTGCAAACTCAAGAGCTAGAGGCACCATATTCACTATATATATTCTCGTAGAGCATACAGAAGTACAAAATGATTTGTTTTTTTGATAACTTGCTCCGTTCTTCCATAAATCGAAAAATACGTATTTTTAAAGGTATGACCTTCGGATTCAGCATATTCGCACATTTATATGCCATCTTTCAAATTTCATAACGATCGGACAATAAACAAAGAAGTTATTTACGATTAAATGTATCATAGCTTTGGGACAATGGAAGAAGAAGAAGCAAAGCAATTGCATGACGTTCGTAGTATCAGCGTGTGTTTGTATGTGTGTGTGTATGTGTTTATATGTTTGAATGCAGATAAATAATTATGAATGTAAGAACTGGGTTCAGGGTATATCCTAGTCGGGCACTCTCGACTAGAGCACTCTTACTTGTTTCTACCACACTTTGATTGTATCTAAGCGGATCGAGTATTAGGGTGTAACTAGCGCTTCTCTTGGCTGTACTCGCCAGCCGGCAGTTACCCTGACTGCAAGCTAGCCAATGAGCAAAGTATTTTATACTTTATTGTAGAATAAGATAAGAAAACAGAGTGTAGGCTCTGCAGGACGAAACTGCAAAGCACATTCTTTGCGAATATCTAGCCTTGGTCTGGGGTAGGAGCAAGTATCTCGTCAGAGAGTTTTTAACGCCTGCTGTGATTAAGATTAGGATTAGACATTTACTCTCCTTTATCAAATACGTCGAGCTAAGAACCCTTAAGGTCGTAGTGCTACCCTTCTCTGCTGTGAGACTCCCTCTCTTATGATAATAATAAAATGGGTAAAGAGCTGGCTATTGGGTTTCCGGTAGTCGGAAGGTCTCGACTAAAAGGTCATTTATGTTAAAGCAACAGAAGAAGCTAAATATATGCAGCTGCTGCTCATTTTTGATTTGTTTCTGGGGCCTTTCATGAAAATTTGTATTTGGGTTTGTGATATTGTATTGCAATTGTTGAATTTAAATACTTAAATAATTTCAGTTTCCCGCCTTGACGATATGTGCTTTTCGGCTTCTGATAATTTTACCGATTGTCAAAAATCGAAAATAACATCTTACGAACTTCTTTCCCATGTCTAAAGACAAAATACGCTCGCATTTAATAATAATATAATAGCATTTCCACAAATTATTAGTGTGAAGTCAATCGCACGGGAATAAAACAAAATATCGCCGAACAGCCTTAAATATCTATTTGCCAGCAATGTGAAAAAAATTAAAATTGGTAAACAGTTTTTAATGAATTTTCATATAAGTCTACGAAAATAAATTGGAACCAGTTTGGGTCAAAATGAAAAAAGTTTCATACAACAGGTTTTCCCCTATTTTCGAGTTTGGGGGTAGATATTCCAAAATATAAAAGTCAAGTATTCCATACTTTTGTATGTGGTGCATAGAAAATTAGTTTCAAGCTGATCGCAGGAAAAACAAGAAATGTCATACAAAAGTTTTCCGCACCTTGCAAGCCTTTTTCCCAAAATTTTGAGATCACGTTAATATTTATTAATATGAAAACAAGCAACCCCCCTTCCCACCCACCCCTAACAAATTAAAAATCACGCTAGTAATATTGTGATATGTTGAGCTTTGAAAATTAATTTGAAACTGATCGGGTGAAAAACAAATAAAATCATACAACAGTTATTATTGCAACACGAATAAAATCTATCGGTATTTTGAACATCTCTAGGAAATCTTCAAAAAAAATAGGCAACTCTGAATGTTCTAACCGATAGTTGTGTCAGTGAGATATAATAACTATCGATAGCAGTCTAGCTTCAATCGTTACACGTCAATTCTTACTGACAAAATTTGTGTGAAAATAGCGACTAGTTAATTGAGCAGATAAAAACAAAGAAAATGGGATTGACAATATCCAGTTTACTGACACGGCTATTCGGCAAAAAACAAATGCGTATTCTGATGGGTAGGTCTTGGCTGCAATATGATTAATTTAAGGCGGCGACGTAATGCAAATAACACCTTTAAATTGACGGTAAAGATTCAGCCACGCAGCCATATAGAACATATGGAATAATGGAATAGTTGGAACGGGTGTTGAACGCATAAATGTATTTGTATACAAAGGAGCCATACTTTGTCCGCACATACATACATTTGTATGTATTTACATCAATGATGTTATTTTCCGGTCAGATATGGCCTTGTTTAACTTGAGTTAGCAGCAGTGCTGCCATTTTAGCAACTTCCGGTTAGATCTGGCCTTTTTTAATTTGAGTTAGCCTGAAGATTTAGCAACTTAGCAACAGTGGTGCCATTTTAGCCCCTTTCCGGTTAGATGTACTTTATTGACATAATATACATGGCCATTAAATTAAATAATGTATCCTGGTTTCTTTCCATTTATTATTTTTAATTTTGTTTCTTTGTTTATGTTGATCTGATGTCCATGTTTAAGTAATCGTTAGTGGGCATCACTGATGTACATGCGTATAGCATTATGTTCTATATACTTATAACATTCTGTATCTCTGTTTCTATCATGCACAGTGGGCCTGGACGCAGCCGGCAAGACAACCATACTGTACAAATTGAAACTGGGCGAAATAGTGACAACCATTCCAACAATCGGGTTCAATGTGGAAACCGTCGAGTACAAAAATATATGCTTTACCGTTTGGGATGTCGGTGGCCAAGATAAAATTCGGCCTCTCTGGCGTCACTACTTCCAGAATACACAAGGATTAATATTTGTTGTCGATTCTAACGACCGCGATCGTATCAATGAAGCTGAAAAAGAACTTCAAAATATGGTACATATCCTATCATATCTGTGTACATGAGAAATTGCAAATGTAGTCAAATGTATTTCCTTTACTTTAGCTTCAAGAGGACGAGTTGAGGGATGCCGTGCTTTTGGTCTTTGCTAACAAACAGGATCTGCCGAATGCTATGAGTGCTGCCGAACTAACTGACAAGTTGCACCTTAATCAATTGAGGAATCGCCATGTAAGTGATTTCATCCTAACCCTACATCCCACTGTGCACTGTAATCTAATGTTGTCTTTTTTAATTTAGTGGTTCATTCAGTCTACTTGCGCTACCCAAGGACACGGCTTATACGAGGGACTAGATTGGCTGTCGGCTGAGTTGGCCAAAAAATGATTATTAAATCATAGCTGCAACTGCAATATTTTCCAACCGAGACCGCTAGGATCCTGTTTTGTATTAAAACTAAAAACAATTACTATTGATTAGATTCTTAATAAATATGTATGTGTATAATAAGCCAAAATTACTCAAGATTATTTTCTGTAGATTGCTTTCAAAAAGGAACATTGTCAGGCATAGGCCGGTTTGCTTTATATATGTATATAACATTTTTAATCAACAACTTTTAATTACGTATACAAACAAAAACAATACAAAACTTTCAGCCATCAAGACAAATGTACAAATTGCACAATTAATATGTACATAGGTTTTTGTGATTACATATCGTTTCGATATAAAAGATATAAGTTTTTCAGGCTGCCTTATAGTCAACAAACATTTTAGATGTATAAGAGAACGGAGGTAACTTAGGCGACTACACATAAATATTGCACCCATTTGCAATTATATAAATTTTTAGATACATATGTGTGTGCATGTATGTATGTACATATTTATGTAAAAGTAAGTACAACAAAAATGACAATAGTATTCTTTTGAAATAGCCGGAACATTGGAATGCATTTGCATGGATGTGAATGTACCCACACACATATACTACTCTTAAATACACGTCTATCTAATTTATATATATATACTTATAAATTGCACATACATCCAAGCACATACACATTTAAGCATTGTGACATTTGTGACGCAACGACATAATTGCATTATTGTGACATTTTTCCATTAATACTTATATATTCATATACATAATCAAGCATTTCACAATGCGAGCAATAATACTAAGCTATTTCATCAATTTTTGAACTGTGTGTCGTCGTGCTGAGACATGGCCAGTGATAATGGTGGTGGTGGTGATCGTGTTGCTCTACCTGGCAATGATTGTCGCTCAAAGATCAATATCCAACGCATCTGGTGCCAACAACATGGGCTCGTTATGATTCTCGTCTACCAAAGAGGCTAGCGAACCGTTTATCAGGGCCGCGGACAGGTCCACGGACTGGTGCTGATCATCATCTACTCCGTGCGATCGATGCGATGAGGAAAGTAGAGGATCGTGTCCATCACAATCGTTGAGCAAGCCAAACGCGGAATTCTGTTCACTCTCCCTGTGATTGTGATTTTGATGCTGGTGGTGAAGCAGCTGTCTTCTCGTGCGGTGACAATGCTCTGACTGCTGGTCGCAGCATGTACTGCTATCCACACCGCGTCCGCCGCGCTGCAATTCATCAGACATGTGGCCGCATCCTGTCGTGGCGCTGTAAATGGCAGCAGCGTCTGAACCGTTCTTGGCTCCAAAACTATTACACTGCAGTTGTGTCGCTATTCTAGGTGAATGCGGAGAGGACATCAAATGACTGCTGTGTGAGGAAAGCATAGGATCGCCTCCCTGTACCGGGTGCTTGCAGTCTTCCATGAGCTCGTCAATTTGATTTAGGCCCATACCAGGATCACTGCTCATTACTGGAAGCTGTGAAAAGAATCGCGTTTCATTATTTTCCAAAAAGCCAAAGTGATGATAATGGATATGACGATCTAGTAAATAGATTTTTGACTTACCTTGCTCTCAAGAACGTCCTCCATTAGCGAAGCTGTGTGCCGACTTTGAGCAACAGACGCGGATGGTGTTGGACTGCTGCACTTGAGATAGGAAACGGCAGGCGTGGGTGCCGATAATGATGTCAGATTATAGTCAGACAGGGTAAAGCCTTGCGACTTGGCCTGCATTTCTAGTTCCTTTTAATGCGAATGCGAGTTGTCAAAAAATGAGCATATAACAAAATTGTATCTGATTTACTTACCCTTATGCGAGATATAAGCTTTCGGTTCTGAATCTCCATTTGGCGTTGACGGCTTTCGTTTTGCCTTAGGCGAGAGACTTCATGCTTTAAGCATTTGATATAATCAACCGAGGACTTTAATATTGTTCCCTTATTGGGGCGAATGTCACGTACAACCTCATAGAAGACCTCGCTGCCTTTTGGCAATAGAGTACCGAGCTCTTTGATTCTGTCATTGATATTGAAGCGTCGCCTTCGCTCAACTGTGAAATGTTTTCAACAATTCAACTAAATTGAATTGTTGTATTTATAAAAACTGTGTAGTACTCACTCATATTGTGATTATCCTTCTTCTGTCGATCCTTTGCTAAAGCATGTATTTCAGCGTCAGACAAATTTTGTGGTTCCTGCTTAATAGATAGCTCCGAGCTAAAGTTGTTATCAAAATTAAATGAATCGTTTTGAAGTATGTCATCAAAGAGATCGTCTGCCTGCAAACAGAAAGAAATGTTCGTTAATATTACACACATTCTGACTTGATCTGTTTGTTAAACTGATCAAGCGATATATGTATATATTTCATACACATATATACAGTTGTGTGCAACAAAATAGCTACAAAATCAGGGAAAACCCTATCAAAATAAAAATCCTGGTCAGAGGCGCTATTTTTCACATTTGGACTACAGATGGATTGTGTGGTATAGCAAGATCAACCCCTTGGAGAATTCAAATAGGCTAAAAAATGAACTTGGCCTGGTGGTCTGTACGGCAAAAGTTAGAAGACGACTTGCTGAAAATAATTTGAAGGAAAGGAGGAAAGGAGTATGTCTACGCAAGATCAGATGTGCAGAAAGCCATCTCTCGTTGGCCAGCCGAGCAGTGGCGCAATGTACTATGGACAGACGAGATTAAAATTTGTCTGTCCGGTGGTAGAGGCTCCAGGCAGTATGTTGGTCGACCACCAAACACGGAATTCTACCCTAAGTACACAATTAAAACCGTGCAATGAGCATTACGGTATGGGCTTGCTATTCCTACGCTTGCTTGGTCCCTATTCATGTAATAAATGGCATTATGGGTAAAGATGTGTGCATCAATATATTGAAGGATGAAATGCCTTGTGGGCTCAAATCCCTGCGAAGTGATTCAATTATCTGATCGACTCCATGCCACGCCGATGCAAAGCCGTGATGGATAATGATGGATTTACTACGATGTATTAGATCGAGAATAACATGTAGAACATGAAAAGTTACCGTTAACTTAGTTTTTAATTTTTTTATATATTTTTTAAGTTAAACTGCATTAAATATATAGCTCCCATAGCTTACAAAATATTGAAAAATGATTGTAAATTACTATTTTTATAACTTTATTGACCAAAATTTTACTTATATTGCCATTAGACAGTATCACAGGTGGGCGCAACGGCACTGCTTATATAAGCTGTATATAAGAGTGTTAAGAACAGAAGAGCGAAAAGTTCGAGACAGTTTTGCTTTTGGAAACATAAAAAACATTCATGGGTGGCAAATTATTGTGGACTGATGGGTTCTCAAATTTTTTATTTTTATGGAACGGCATCCACACAGTATGCTTCTTATCTACTAAATACGGTCTAACCCCTCAATACTTAGCGGACTGTAAATTATGTTATGGCCTTGTTTTTCGTAGGCAGACATTATACCTATACTTATGATTTATGCTGTTATGGACCAATTACAGCGATTTTTAACATACTAATAAGCTATCTTAAATGTGGTATTCAAGGTTTAAAATAGACTCAAATTAAAAGTCGGAATTGAAGAATCGAACTTGAATCAAGATTATTTTTACTGGAGTTAAGAAAATCCGTATTCACCATTTTAAGTACGGATTACTTGATTTTAATTTTCTATGCGGCCCAGTTTTCTGCCAGTGGATCTCTAAAACTACTGTCTTAAACTCGCACGTTGATCATCAATCAGTCAGTCAGTCAGCACAAACAGTTTAATCTATAGAGACTACTTTTAAATGTTTGTTTGTCATTTAATTTGTATACATTTATGTATGTAGCCTACATATACACATTTTTGTATTTGGTTAGGTAAACAATATTGTTCAAGGTAGAATTTAATATAATTTTAGTTGGACACAAATTTAGGTGAACGTGATTATTAAACAGTCGTGCTCTACTGATTAGGAAGCTTAAATCACTCACTTCCCAAGCACAGTTATCCAAAACCTCGCTGATTGCGTACACAATTCACAAACGATATATAGATGCAACGTTTTGAAAGAAATGTGCCAATGCTTACATATGTATGTATATATTATATGTATCTTTCTATTTAGAGTTTCACTTTACTACATTAACCTAACCATTACTTTACTAAACATACAGTAGAGGTACCAAATCACATTAATACAGAAGCTGCTCTTAAAAATCGGTCCAGCTTTGACAGAGTTAAGGCAATGGAAATTTCGCAGCCGGTGGAATTCGAATTTCCTTTGCACTGTCCAAAAATTTGCTTTAAGGGTATCTCTCAGTTAATTTTGCATATATTTATGTGTATTTCTTTAAAATATTCATTTCATGATCTACTACAAGGTACTCGTTGGATGCACCTGTTTGTTGACACAGTTAAAGCAACAATAATCAAGTCTACGGTTACCAGCAACACTAATTAGTGCCAAGCTATACCTGCATACAAATTAAGATGTACTTTACAAGTATTTGCGTAATGCTGTGAGTTGATTCATTGATTAATAAAAGTAAATTTTGCCCCACCACTGTCCTCTCTGGCAAATTTGAACGTATGAAGGTTCTCGTATACGTAACGTAAACTAATATATTCAAGATATGCCGAAAAAATATAAGTATGTATTTAAAATAAATTAAAATAAATAGGGATATTCACTTACATCGCTGTCAAATGAGGGGAGCTGAAAGCAAAGGAAAATGTTGGGTTAATCATAAATTTAAAGCTGGTGTACATACAAAGTACTAATGGTTTTGTTTTGCGCTGTACCAATAACAATATTGAAATGAAGTAGTCATCTCGAGCTTATAATCATACATTTCGGATTCAATTTAACCATGTCAGTCAGTCAATCCATCCGACCGTTTCTCCGTTTTTCATACATATGTATATATGTATGTACAAAAGGTTACATGGCAATTAGTGAAGCCATTGAAAGGGGAACGTTATTGAATGTGCGTTGCGACGCGACGGTTACCAACTCAATTTAATATATACATACATTATGAAACAATACGAATAGAGGCTTAAAAATCAATTAAGGTACTTTATGATGTCTGTACCGTACCCAAGAAACAAAAGAAATCGAGCACGCTCGCTATCATTCAAGTCTTCCTCGCTAGAGTCAACATTAACCAGTCAATAAAGTTGACATTATCATTAAAAGAGTTTACCGAAATTATGCCATCTAAATTGCCCAATGGGTTGGACGACAAAATGTGGCCATTTTAAGAATGATTGAGTTTCCCCTTGGTGTAGTTTACTTGTACTTATATTTGTTCTATGTTCATATGATGCATTGTTATATCAATAGTTGAATGATTAAAACTTTAAACTTTAACGTATTAAAGTTTTTGTAATGAAGCTGAAAGCCTTTGGGGAAAAGCCTTCCTCCTATTAACGAGGAAGTCAACATTAATCTATAAAGCCGCATTTGATGACTGTTGCATTCAAAGGTGGTACTGGACATTTTGTGTATATATAATTTGCCTCAAAAGTATGTTAAATGGCAAACAAGTGCAAATATGAGATCTTAAAATAGCCCAAATTGTGCTCCTAAATGGAAGCAAGAGGAAAATAAAGAAAATAGGTTAAAAATCAAGAAATTATGAAGTGAAGTAGTGTATAATTGAATTAAAAGTGCATTTGGACATTCATCCATCATTATGTATTAAAAATGAGGATACGTGTTATGAGTAAAAATGTCATTTATTTGATTGTTACTTCTGGTGAGGCATTTTATAAATATGTACATATATGTATAAACGAAATTTCCAAAGTAATTAATTACTTAATGATAAGGCTGTCAACTACATATATATACTTGTTGACGCAAGCTCACTTCAGATATTGTAAGGGGTACACAAAAGATACACGACACCAATGAACTGAACCCAAGCATGTTGCACGCTAACAAAAAGAAAATACACATGACACACATTCACGCATAAGGGGTTAAAAAATAAATAAGAAATGTAATAAATAAAATTGAATAAAAACATGACGACCGTTTCGCAGAGCCCACATAAATTGAAACTTTGGAACGAAAAAGTAAACATTGGGATGAAGTTACAAATATTTTACATATAGGATTAATATTCAGAGCAAGCTCAGTAACAAGATTTACTATAATTCATTTACCGAGCCGAAGAGACGCTTTTCTATTTATATACAAAATGAAAAAGAAAATAACATATCAGACAAGTCCAGTTAAAGTTGGCATTATATAACATTTTAGTTACGATTTGTACTATGGGGTATACATATATGTATGTATACATACATGTAGATCAGTTAGCTTGTAGAGACGTAAATTCTGACTCGCACACAATTATACAGATGTATAGTGTCTGTCATAGAAGTACATGAAGGCCTTAGCGATAATAATAAAAAACAGAACCTAAATTGTTCACGTTATCTAAGCAACAGAAATCTTATTGTCATTACGTATACGCCCAGGCAAACAAAATAAATAACTCGTCAACACACACACACACATACGCATACGAATGTTTGCCATATATACATATGTACATATGTACAACAGAAGCCTGAACTGAATTTTAAAGATAAATTATCAAATAATATTTGTATAGGCAGACATACTATGTACATTATTACAACATATGTATGTATATATCTAGTAGTTTTGATATGAAATCAAATTCATGCATACACACTTATTATAAAAGATCACACATTGCGCTAATTTGTCTAATTTTTTAATATTTGTGTGCATTATACATACATATATATTTATATTTATATATATACATATACATATGTAGTATTAGCCAGTTAGCAGTTTGCCGGTTGAATTGAAACCGGTTTTTACAGCAAAACTGTAGAGTCTACGATTGCACGATTGCAAATTGAAGGACTTTGTGATGTTTAATCTTTAAAACGCATTTTATTATCACAAAAAGAGTTCTATAAATGTGACGAGATATGTAACGCTCCAATATATTTTAGATGAGAAGATACCTTGTATCTAGCGCATTTAAGACGTCAGCAAATCTGTCCCCTTGGCATTATATAACATAGTTGTTTAAATGCGTGTTCGATTGTACCTATTTTGTGACTTTTAAGAACGGCTTTTTGGGTTTTCTGAAAAATACGAATATTCATTCAATGCACGCACAAATATAAGATACATATATATACGTATGTATGTACATGTGTGCATATGTATTTTTCCATAGAGTTAACATCGGTTTCAGAAAACCAGTAAAAAGATTGCCTTATTATTATTATTGTTTGTAGCATAGGCTCCTATTTATTCAGTTGCCCGCATATCTGAGTTACTTGCACATCTCATCTACCGAGGATTGCCCTATCGGCATATATTTGAATGTACATATGTATGCATGTATACATGTATGGGAATGTGCTGGTAGTTATATATATATGTATGTACATATGTACGTGCTGGAATATACAAATTCAATATGAAAGAATGTGCATATGTATGTATGCATTATCAATAACAATTGCACAAATATTTATTAATTATAATTAATTGTAAATATTCGCAAACAGTCGCCAGTCGCTCATTCGTTTACTCGTTCATTATGAGTTCAAATCTAGAGTATTCGACTGGTAGATACCCTGCAACCAGCTTCAAATTCTACAACACAACAAGCTGCTAGCTTTAGACTTCTTCACTTTGGAAAATAGTTTCTTAAAATAGTTATATATACAGATGACATTCAAATGCATTAATATACATACACATATACAAAAATTCAAGACTTTAACTGGCTGGAAATGGTATTTACTTGATTTGAGGTCTTATTAATAGCCTCATAATTGTAGCGGTTTTAATAAGTAAATGATCAGAAGAAGTTATTGATAAAATGAAATAACTACAGTATTTATATGACAATATTTAAAAATATCGATGAGATACAGATATAGTCGATTTATAAACTTATATACTTTGTGTTACATAATTGTTCGCAATTTTACTATAACCTATATACTTATTTTTACAGGGTACAGGGTATCATAACACAGAAAGTCAAATTGAAACAAGTTTTTCGATCGGTTGTCAAGTTACACACAAATGTGCATAAATAAATATATATATTTACGTATATACATATACATAGGTATTATATTAAATGTATATACATATGTACATTTGTGTATTCAAATACAATTAGTATGCCCGAAAGTAAAATATGCAAATTTTATTGAATGTAATTACATATCTACATATATGTAGATAATTTCGCGAATTCCCCGTACACATACATATATACATATATAAAACAATATTAGTGTCAATCGAGGGCAAAGAGTAAGTGATTTATAGTCTCCCAAATTCAAATTATCTCTCTCTCTTTATCTCTCCAACAGAGAAACAGAGCTTTAAAAAAACAGAGCTTTAAATTTAAAAAATGTAGTTTGTTTTTTTTTGTATTGTTATTCAGCTTTGGCAATTCGTACGTTTTTTGACTTAAAGAGAAAAACAAACCTTGGTATGCCTGCGTGATATAATGCTGAGTACCGGCATGTTTTTATGTCGACTTGACCGTTCAACACCAACTCCCCGTTTCTTGCTCACTTTCGCCTTGCTTTGGGGACGGGATGATAAGATCCTATTAGCAACTGTTGTTGTCGCCGAGCAACGTTTGCTGCGCCTCTCTGGGAGAGTAGCAGCAGATATCCAAGGTAGCACGTGCATTAGACCTCGCTCTCCTTCTCTCTCTCTCGCTCTGTCTTTTTAACTTGTTATTACTAAGTATGTAAGCGTCACGGTCATAGAATTTGTGTGCTAAAATCTGTTATCGATAGATTTTGGGCAATTGCACTTCAGTTTGAATGCATTCATTCAATCATTAGTCTTGTTTTTTAGCACATCTCACGACGAGGGAATATCCTTAATATCCTATACCCAAACAAGCGGACCGACATCATTTCTTTTAATCACTGTCGGTTTGGTCCATATTAATAGGTCACTTTTTACATAATTTGTAGGCAACACAACTACAACTCCACTCCCTACTAAATACAATGTACTACTAGCAAGACATTCCGCGCACACATTTTTCATAAATATTCCAGTCCTGACAACCTGTTCGATTCACAGTGTCAAGTTGGCAGCCCAACCGAAAATACCTCATATTATGTACATTCGCAGCCAAATTTGATCAGCCGTTTGCGATTAAAACAAAAAAATAAACACTAAAAAATCCCAAACAAAAATACTAAATAGAAGCCTGACAAAAGCTGTATTGTGCGAGAGATGTACATATGTATGGTTACATGCGCAGGGGGTGGGTGCAATTACCAGCTCGCTTACGATCATCGAGAGCGTAAAATCTAGGAGAGCGGCACAGTTTTGTGTTTGCTCTCATAACAAATGTACAATTGCTAGGCTCGATTTCCCCCTATTATGTTTTTATACCCTTGCAGAGGGTATAATAATATTGTCGTATATTTTCTAACGCATTGACGGAGCCATCTCGAGACATCATCATAGCCGAGTCGATCTAGCCATAGAAAACTTTAAACTTCAAACTTTTAATTATAATTATCTTAAAACTATAATTTGAATTTTTTAACTTTTAAAAATATATATTATTTCATATTAATTCTGCGTTTAACTTTCGTAATATTCAATTCAATGTCCTATGTTCACTGCCTCAAGAAATTAAATTAAATAAATCTCAGTTTTAAAGTATGGATTTGTATTTTTTCCGTCCTTGTTGTCTCTTACACAAAGTACTTTCTACATAACATAGCTACGGCTAAATATTTATTTTAATCCTTTTCCCTCCACTTGTTCTGAGGGTCTGTTTAGTTTCTATTATGTTTTGCTTGTACAATGTGAAAGTATGTTTATTTATACGAACACGTTAATAAATATTATGTATCAAAAAAAAAAAAAAGCTACATACATATGTCGGAGTCGACCAGATTGGACTACTATATCATGTAACTGTTATATGAAAATTGGAATATTTGATCCCTAGCTCGAAAAAAAATGCACTTCTATGGGTGGCAAATGGGTCAAGTTTTACGGGCGAAAGCTTAATTTTGGTGAGATTCTGTTCAGAATCTTTTCAATGCGGTATATGTTTTACTAATTATACAAAAACGGAAAATCATTGGGAGCTTGGAAAGCTTTACTAATTTTTAGTGGCTGTAGTCCTGCCTGCCTTTAAATTTAGTGTCTCTAGCTTTAATTGTTAATGAGATCGATGCGTTCATGCAGACAGGCAGAGACATAGCTTGATCGATCCGGGCGATTATGCTGATGGATTATATATACATATACTCTAAATGCTTGCTACATAAGTACATTTGAACAATTTCGTTAGATCATTTTTATCACATTTTGAATGGACAATTCCCATTTTTTTGATTAACTAAATAAGATCATAAATGTATTAATGCACATATACAAATAATTAATAAAATTACAAATAAATACAAATAATAATGACACTCACCTCTGATGCACTTGTTGCTACAGAGCTTAGACTCGGGGACATTGGAGCGGATGTTGATTGCAGAGGACTTGCTGTACTGGCCCCAGAAAAGTTGGAGGATCGCATTGGGTTATTAATGCCAGAAGTTCGGCCCGTAATGGATGAGTTAAGATTTAAAGATGATTTGTTGTATAAGCCTTTCTGAAGTGCTGCGTTGTTATCGCCTGCACTCTGGTGTTCCAAGCCAGATCCGAAGAAACTCGAGTTGCAGTTACCGTTACTTGTGCAACTACCACTAGCTCCAAACGGTGACAAGTGAGCCGAGTCGTCGGAATGCACTATTTTGGAGCTGACATTTCGAGCAGTATCACCTCCGAAACTGTTTGGTCGCTCGTTATGAATATTTCTGTTTCCTACAGAACTACATTGCAGATTTCCCGTCGAAACCGAGGTATTTTCAGTTTTGGTCTGTGTAAAGCGAGTATTTGTATTAATATTCAATATATCTTTATAGAATTCATATGCGTAATGCTTACATCGAAATTTTGACTTTGGCACACCCAGACAGATGGCTTCAGCGATTCACTGAGATACTGTCTCACTTGATTTTTCTGCTTCTGAATGACATGATACCTCGTTGGATTCTCAAGAACTGTGCTCACCTATAAAGAGAACAATAATGTTAGCTATGTTAAGCAAATACTAAATATGCTAAACGATCTTTACCTGCAGCACTTGAGGTGGTACATCGACGCCAATGCTCTGCAGCGGTACTTTGAGCGCAACAGGACTCGAAGCTGACTGTCGATCCTTCTGGGCAAACTGGGACGATTGATTCAAGCTAGATGCTCCACTACCACATGCACTGGTACCATTGCTGTTAATTGCCTCAAACTCAAAGCCACCCGTTTGCATTCCATACGTATTTAGCATTGATTGATCCTGTGCATGTAGCATCTGTTGCTGCTGCATCAGCATTTGCTGTTGTTCCTGCTGCTGCTGCTCCCGTTGCAGTTGAAGTTTCAGTTGTGTTCGAGACGTTGGCGTCGCAGTTTTGAATGTGGGTCTATAAGAATAGAATCAGAAAATGATAAACAACCAATCAAAGTAAATAACCATATTCAAAATATAATACATTTAGTTGGACTTTGTGGTAGTTAATAGTGAGGTGTCGGTTTGTTAAGAAATACCTACCCACCCGTTAGAGGAGGCAGCCCCACAACACGGGTCTCTGTGGTTTCGCTAACAGCAATATCACCTAAGTCTACAATGCTTGGATCCATTTCAAGAATCATTTCCAAATCTTTGTCTATTCCAACGGTAACCCGAATATTAGTTGTACTCATTGGTTGTTTCCCGTAACTTTCACTGGAATGTGGCCTTTTAATGGTTGCACCGTCGGGCTCTTCAAGTTCCATTAGCGATGTTGGTTCCACTCCAACCTCAATGTCCGATTGCTTATACAGTTGACGTCGTAGTGCTATCTCGTTGTCATTCGATTCCATTGGGGACATTTGCAATGTTTGCACACGCCTTAAAAACTGCTGAAACTCCTCCAGTCGCTCCTCCGAAGAAGACAACAATGGATCTGGCTCCAGTGGCTCATTCATGTCTACATTCCGTGTTTGATTGTTTTCGCTCCGACCCTCTATATTATTAAATAGCTGACAAGCGCTCGATGCATCCAGTGTTGCAGCATTATTTTTATCAGCGGTTTTACTTGCCATTCTCTTACCCCAGTAGGAAAACATGTTTGTACAATTAAGCCACAAGAGAAGAAGAACTTCTCGCCGATTTAATTGTTCCGTTGTTCCGCTAATCCAATGAGTGTACGATTATTGGTAGTTCAAACATCACAAGGGCCTTGATCTTGTGTATGCCAGTCGGAATATGAATGCGGAAAAAACTGATCTTTCAGTGAGAGAATTGTTTAATGCTGTATATGTATATATACACTCATGTATACATCGGTGCCTATGTATAGACATACATTCAAAGACATACGTATATATAGAAAGCCGCTGCCAAAAATGGGTGACCTTTAAACTGAAGCCGAAAGGATTCGTTTTTTATTTTGTAAAATTATTTATTAAAACCAAGTACTTTTTTAGAATCCAAAAGCCCCTCAAAACTATTACTCATAAAATTAAAGATTTCTTTATATAATATTAAATCTGTTTAAATAGTGGCCCTGTATTTTACTATATTTGTGTAAATACACAATTAAATATATGTAAAAGCCCATTATATATTTGCATATGCACATGTATGTATTTGTATATTTAATCTAAAATTTTGGCCATAGTACGGACATGCGCCCTAAAGAAAATACTATCATAGAATCGGCTAAACGATTCTCTTATACCATTTCTTGTACAGTGGCCACTTAATTTTAAATCTGTTTAAAAAGCCCAAAATTAGAAGCTTTTGTATTTACTAATTGTACTGAACTATATAAAATTTTACCAACACTATGATCATGGGCCTGTATCTGTAATTTAGTAATCCTGCCATTTTGCCTACAATTTTCAATAAAGTCTTTTATTTAAATTGAATTGAATATTGTAATTCAAAAGGTGTTTTGATGAATGCCATACGGAGTTAAGCTGGTGTTTTTGGTACATGGACAAGAAACCCCCGTAACGTATAATCAGGAATATTTAATTCTCTTCACTCCAAAAGATTTTTTCTTTCCGGTTAATTTTTTTACTGTCGGCTTTTGTCGGCCGTATTGCATTCAATTTTACTGGTCTAAATAAAGTATTTAACAAAAAAAAACGGTTGTATGTACAAATGTTCATACATATACATATGCACACATAGACACATGTATGTTTATTCGTTTAGCACATCTAACCTATATTAGATACATGGATACAAATGTCGGCTTAAACTCTATTATCAATGGCTTCGCGCTACTACTAAATTGGCAACGCTAAATATCGCACATTCGTCTTAAACTAATACATACACACGGGCGCCGACAAGGGGATCAGGTGGCCCCCCCCCCCCCTTTACTTCGTAGCTTTACCCTATAAAACCTTTAACTACTTTAAATCATTGATGCAATTACTTTAAACACCCCTTTAACAACATAATTTTTCAGTTAAATATGTTAAGCATATTAAAAAATATACTAAAAAAATAAGGACAATTTAGTCCCCTTTACATGATAAGCCGACTACGCCGTTGTATGTGTGACATCCGTACATCTGAACCATAAGATTTCGATATTTGAGCCTTTGGTATTTGTGTATAACCTGATTGGAGATTG
This sequence comes from Drosophila maculinotata, assembly GCA_035045305.1. Lineage (NCBI taxonomy): Eukaryota > Metazoa > Arthropoda > Insecta > Diptera > Drosophilidae > Drosophila > Drosophila maculinotata. The sequence continues at coordinate 284,883 of JAWNPD010000002.1, read as the reverse complement.
GCAATCAAAGCAATCCATAAGTAGACGGGTTTTTAGAAAATTGGATCCCCAAGCTAGGAAAATGTGGAAAATCGTTGTAAGAAAACTTTTTTTCATCCGATCAGGTTACAAAATTATTTTCAAAGATCTTCAATATTTTCCCTTTGGTTGTCAACAGGTCACACAATTGCATGAAAAAACAAGTAAGAGTGCTCTAGTCGAGAGTGCCCGACTAGGATATACCCTGATCCAAGGTCTTACATTCATCGAAGTTATTTATCTGCATTCATACATAGAAACACACACACATATACAAACAAAAGCTGCTGGCTACGCGCGTCATACATTTGCTTTGCTTCTTCTTCCTTTGGCCCCAAACTATGTTACATTGAATCGTTAATAACTTCTTTGTTTATTGTCCGATCGTAATGAAATTTGTCGGACACAAAGATGGCATATAAATGTGAGGCTATGTAAAATCCGAAGGTCATACCTCTCCAAATACGTATTTTTTTATTTCTAGGAGATCGGGGAAGGGTATCCAAAAAGTGAAATGCATTTAACCTCTGTATGATATTGGAGAGTATATGTACCAAATTTGGTGACTGTAAGTCTTATAACTTTTAAGCTATACCTTAAAAACACTGTTTTGGAAACTTAATTTATCGATTACTTTTGAAAGGATTGAGATATTGAAACAAAAATGATGAGTTTGTTTAGAGCCGGCAGTACAGTAACTTAAACCTGAATATAAAGTTTCTAGCTTTTATGACTTTCAAGTTATGCCCGAAAAACACTTGTCTGAAATCGATATTTATCGATAACTTTTGAACGGGATGAGATATCGAAAAAAAATGATAAACTTGTATTGACCCGGCACTACGAGAACTTATATTTCAAATATGAAGTCTCTAGCTTTTGTAGTCTCTGAGAAACAGGCGTTCATACAGACGGACGGACAGACAGACGGACATGGCCATATCGACTCGGCTATTGATACTGATCAAGAATATATATACTTTATGGGGTCGGAGATGCTTCCTTATGCCTGTTACATACTTTTGCACAAAACTATTATACCCCTTTTTCCCATTTTTAATGGGATCAGGGTATAACAAGTAAGAGTGCTCTAGTCGAGAGTTCCCGACTAGGAGATACCCTGAACCCAGTTCTTACATTCATAATTCTTTATCTGCATTCATACATAGAAACACACACACATATACAAACAAAAGCTGCTTGATACGCGCGTCATACATTTGCTTTGATTCTTCTTCTTCCTTTGGTTTTAAACTATGGTACATTGAATCGTTACTAACTTCTTTGTTTATTGTCTGATCAAAATGAAATTTGTAGGACACAAAGATGGCTTATAAATGTGCAACTATATAAAATCCGAAAAGCATACCTTTAAAATTACGTATTTTTCAATTTCTGTGTGATTGGAGAGGGGTATCCAAAAAGTGAAATGTATTTTACCTTTGTATGCTATAGGAGAATATATGTACCAAATTTGGTGACTCTACATCCTATAACTTTTATTCTGGAATCTTAATTTATCGATAAATTTTGAACGGGACAAGATATCGAAAAAACTACGAGAACTTATATTTCAAATATGAAGTCTCTAGCTTTTGTAGTCTCTGAGAAACGTGCGTTTATACAGACGGACATGGCTAGATCGACTCGACTATTGATAGCGATCAAGAATATATATACTTTATGGGGTCGGAGATGCTTCCTTATGTCTGATACATACTATTATATATTATATACAGACGGACATGGCTAGATCGACTCGACTATTGATAGCGATCAAGAATATATATACTTTATGGGGTCGGAGATGCTTCCTTATGCCTGATACATACTTTTGCACAAAACCATTATACCCTTTTTCCCATTTTTAATGGGATCAGGGTTTAAAAAGGCGGATGGTGGGGGGGGGGGGGGGGACACTGGGTCCGTGCTAAGCCGTGAAATACATTATAGTCTAAAACAATAGATTCCCTAACGAATAAAAGAAAATACGTTAACTTTGAATAATATGCATATGCATGTATGAACATATATGTATATACACACGCATATGTATATGTAACTATACCTAAATCCCGATAAGATAATAAAAGAGTGCTAATCATGCGGAAAATACAACCGCTGTCGTACTTATACATACAAAACATACAGGTATACAAGTGTATTTTTGAATGTTTAAGGCATTAATTGGCATATAACTGTACATATATATATACATATGTAGATACACACAGATATGTATGTGTGTGCATTTGTACTTACATTTCATCAGTTCGGAGAGATCGTGTAGACTTAAGCTCATAGAACTCGACATTCTCCGAATTGCCAGCTAACGTGACGTTGGGCAAGAAATCCATATTTGAATCGTTATCGTTAAGCAAATTTAAGTTTAAATCAAACTCCAGGTCAAAGCCTAGATCAATGCCGGACTCCGCCATATCTTCTATGGAATTCGATAACAGTCTCAAATCGCAACAGAAAATACAGTGATAAAAACTGTTACTCGCTTAATTAAAATCAGTTATCAAATGTGATTGAGACTAATTGGATACGTTTCCATATTTTTGCACAAGTTTACACGCGTCGTAGAGACCCGTGGAGAGTAACCAGTAATCGATCGACAAATAACTCTCAATTTGTATGTAGCTTTTGGTGTTCGTTCGGTAAGAGCAGCGCTGTAAATATCCCAGTGTTGATTCTCAATTGATCGATATTTAGGAAATATAAACAAAAACAAATTTAACAGATAAAATACCATCCATTAAAATTTGGTCATTTAAAAATTGTCGGCATAAATATTACCGCAAATCGTTGCATTATTCACTGCGATGTTGTTATCATGTTCATAATGTCGATAGTTCATTGATGAGATAAAGTCCATTCCCATATAATTGGTCATTTGAAAATTATCGGCATACATATAATGCGCAAATGTTGCAATAATCGAACTACGATGTTGCTATCGTATGCCGATAGTTAATATATCGAAAATCACCCGTGCTTAAATATCATTGGTTCTGCCGATAAAATTCTTACAGAGATAAATTGAAAAATATAAATTGATTTTTTGATTGAAGTTCAATTTGTAATAATATTAATGTGATTAGAAATTAAATTGTTTATTGGATATTTCGGTTACGCCTGTATCCATTCACACACACACACACACACCGACAAGCAGTTGCAGTTGCAGCCTTATTGTTTTTCGTACGTATTGCATACACATACATTGATACACACAAACATACATACATACTTATGAGTATTATTTGGGTATGTGTGTGACTTTTTTGTTTGTCCCTGAATACATATAGACATGTAAATATTAATTATGCTAAGTAAAATATGTTTTTGTAAAATTCTAAACACTTACTAATTTTACCGATTTACCAAATGTATATTTATTTTTGTGTATATACTGTGTATGTATGTATATGTACATATATATGTATAAGAGTGTACACCAGTGTTGCCAAATCAACTTTTTTCCCGTCATTTCTGACTTTTTATACTTCAAAAGTATGTAACAGGCATAAGGAAGCATCTCCGACCCCATAAAGTATATATATTCTTGATCACTATCAATAGAGCCATGTCCGTCTGCCGTCCGTCTAAAGGAACGCGCTGATTTCTGAGACTACTAAAGCTAGAGGCTTCATATTTGAAATGTAAGTTCTCGTAGTGCCGGGTCAATACAAGTTTATCATATTTTTTCGATATCTCGTTCCGCTCAAAAGTTATTGATACATTTCGATTTCAGACCAGTGTTTTTGAAGCATAACTTAATAAGAGCTAGAGGCACAAATTCGCTTTGTATATTATCGTATAGCTCACAGAAGTACAACGTATTTGACTTTTTGGATACCACCCCCCGATCCCCAAGAAATCGACAAATACTTATTATTGGAGAAGTATTTGGGGCCAATGGAAGAAGAAGAAGCAAGGCAATTGCATGACGCGCTTAGCTTGTGTTTTTGTAAAGAATTATGAATGTAAGAACTGGGTTCAGGGTATCTCCTAGTCGGGCACTCTCGACTAGAGCACTCTTGTTTTAAAACTTGATTGTACACAAATATATATTTATGTATCATGTTTATATTAAACAAATTACGAACTTTTTAATACCTAGCTTAAGTAAATAGTTGGGAAAAATGGATAAAAAGATCTCATCGACATCGCAGCCGCGCATTTTGAAGAAGAAGCATTTCAGAGTGAAGCATCAGAAAGTAAAGCTATTCCGAGCTAATGAACCGATTCTTAGCGTATTCATGTGGGGCATTAATCATACCGTAAGTCTAGAGTATAGCTACTTGTGTGACATATTAATAGCAGCATCTAATAACCAGATTAACGAATTAAGCCATGTCAACATACCTGTGATGTTGCTGCCAGACGACTTTCGGGCATATTCCAAAATAAAAGTCGATAACCATTTGTTTAACAAGTAAGTACAATTTAACTGTTTTTCCACCAATCGTTGTTACAAATGTTGCCCCAATGTACTTTAAGCTATAATTTGAATTTAAAAATGATAAGTTTTTAATATTTAATTACATTTCCTGTGTCGACTGTATCTGTTCGGCATTATATATATATAGACCTTATATATATCGTAAACATAAATTTCATCATGTACTCCATAACTTTGATTTTTAGAGAGAATATGCCGTCGCATTTTAAGGTGAAGGAGTACTGCCCTCTGGTGTTTCGCAATTTGCGTGAGAGATTTGGAGTGGACGACGTGGACTACCGCGAGTCCTTAACAAGATCGCAACCGGTAGGAATCGACTCATCGGGAAAGTCGGGTGCTCAATTTTATCAGAGCTACGACAAATTTTTTATAATCAAGAGCCTAACATCCGAAGAAATTGAACGGATGCATGCCTTTTTAAAACATTACCATCCGGTGAGTCAAAATTTGTTATTGAAATATTACCTATTATAACGTAAATCTACTCTTATTTTTAGTACGTTGTTGAGAGGCATGGAAAAACACTGCTGCCACAATATTTGGGAATGTATCGGATTACTGTGGAGAGCGTGCAGTATTATTTTGTTGTCATGAGAAATGTTTTCAGCTCTCAGTTGACCATACATAAGTATGATTAAATGAAACTATCTATGTATATATTTAACAATGATAATAATACACGTAAACTTTTCTTATTTTGCAGGAAATTTGATTTAAAAGGCAGTACTGTAGATCGCGAGGCTTCAGATAAAGAGATGGAGAAACTTTTACCAACATTCAAGGACAACGACTTTATAAAGCAAAAAGTCAAGTTGGAAATTGGAGATGAACCCAAGAAAAAATTGATGGATACTCTAAACAATGATATTGTTGTAAGTATTCAAATCAAAAATTGAGAAGATAATACAAGTAAATATTTAAAATGTATTAATGCATGTGGTTCGCAACAGCTCCTAACCAAGTTGCATATAATGGACTACTCTTTACTGGTTGGCATTCACGACTGTGTGCGTGCTGAAGAGGAGGCCCTTCAGGGAGACAGTGCCCTGGCCACGGGACGCAGCGAAAACAGTGAGAGCGAAGAATGCGATAGTGGTGAACGGTAAGTAATTGACAATATATCCCAAATATGATTATGCAGAGTTTGCTTATATTGAAACTATTTAAAGCTGGACGTACAACACACCACCCGATTCCCCCAGAGGTGCACAATATAAGGAAGTGGTTTATGAAGTCGACATTTACGCTATTCCAAGTATTGAAGGTAAATTTAGATAAAAACCACCAAACTTAATGAACATCATATATAAAAGAACAAAATAATACATTACAGAAAGACGAGAAATCTATTTCATAGCAATTATCGATGTTCTTACTCAATATGGCGTCAAAAAACAGGTGAACGATATAATATTTTATTTAAGCAGCATTTTGTTATAATATTCATATTTTGGGTCGGGCTTTGCGTATTTTAGGCAGCGAAAGCGGCAAAGACAGTTAAATACGGTAGTAATGTTGATGGAATATCAACTTGTGATCCTGAACAATATGCCAAAAGATTCCTGGAATTTATGGATAAAGCTATAGAATAAGATATAAAATTGTATTTGTCATATTAAAAATGAATCATGTATACATATAAAATATGTCGTTACATTATTCCAATGTGCTCGTTGATTCATAACATTCACAATGTAAAATGTAAAGATCCCATTCTATTTTTTGTTTGTTCCCAATTGACAATTGGGAATATATGAACAATTTTGGTGAATTTTCATTCCGAGAAAGAGATCATATCGAAAATTCAATAAATTTGGTGACATGGGCCCTTAGTCTCCCGAATGAACCATTAAATAATAAGCCGATGATAAATTAATATATCACACTTAAATGCAGTAGCTACATTGGTGGATTATCAACATTTATTATATTTGTAAAATAATTGTATTTTTAAAGAAAAGAAAGGGAATCATATGGGCATGTAAAAATGTTGGTACATAGCTCATGCTTGGTTTACTTCTAAAACGACTATCAATATATTAATAAAATTAACATTTAAATAAGTGAAATCATTGATTCGTTAAAGTTGTTTTATCGTATTTTTGCATTTTTTGTTTTGTATAGTTTTGCGTTCCCCGTTTTTGCTCATTACTAAATGGTGGGTTACTAAAATTAAATTGAAAAGAAATTAAGTAAACCAAAACTAATATGTATTTATATGTTGAGATACTGACTACAAAACGGTTAACCTGATACCGGGGGCCAGTTGGAGATTTACGCTCAAAGTTAGTCATATTTTCAAAGCGATCGCGTATTCTGAAATGAATAATCCTTGAAATTAACATTATTAATATATTATTGAATTTCAGAGCTTACGTTTTTGCGGTTTCTATTGTTGAATCATCGGAAACTTGCTGTGAGTAGATGTCAACGTAGCCCTCAATGAGTTCACGCTTGATTTCATCAGCCTGCCATTTTTCAAATTTAGCGCGTAATTGCTTTGCCCGAGCCTCACTCTGTGCCTACAATCGAAAATGTGTTAATTTAAACCCAAATACATATATAATACGTAGGTATGTTAATAAGAAACTCTTATAGAACTGAATGACAATGATTAAATGATAGTAGGTAAGTCGGTGATTGAGATAAAAGTGAATTTGAATCACATTTTTGAAGAGGAAAGAAAAATATCAACTATAAACAAGAAAAAATGTTTCAGTCGGACCAAACGGACTAATCAATGCTCTTTTTTTCAGGTGGAACAGAGCTTTCTCAACGTTAGTGCTGAAGCGAAAGAACCTTTCGAGAAAGCTACTTACCTCTTTCAACACTTCGTCTCCATTACTGGAACTTAAAGCTAAAATTTCCTTATCGATTTCGCACTCATCATCATCGCTGTCCTCATCGTCCTCCTCTTCACTATTCGATTTATCATAATAAGCCCGTCTATCCTCGGGTGGAGGTGTGAAACACTTAAGCGGCCTAGGACCCTTTTGTTCTGCTTTGCCTGTGTTCTGCTCCATTTCACGAAATTTGTTTAGCATAGTTGATGTGGTCTGTGTTTTCTGAAGCACATTATCGTGGAACGATGAGTTCTGTGATGAATCTAAATCAGAATCTGGCGAAGGCATTTTGACAACGCCTTCTCGAGGCGGCGTTATGCGAAACTGGCGTTTCTCGCCATCAATGGGGCGGTATGTTTCAAAAAATTTAAACTTTTGGCTAAGCTCAGCAGTTTCTATTTTAACATCTTCTGGTTTTGCGTCACACTTTACCACATCAATATCCACGTTCTTGAAATTTTCAGAAAATCAAACAATATTATTTAGCCTATTAGATGTATACAGGGACTCACCTCTGAGCCAAACTGATTTTGGCTCGTGCATTTACTGAGAGTAACAGGTTGATGTTTCTGCACATCACGATGGGCATTCGTATTGGAAGCCATATTTGCATCCAGCTCCATAAAAATACTACGTGACTTTTTACTTATAGCTGCAAAATTGAACAATTATGAACATCAACAGATATTTCTTTAAATGCAATTACATTAAACTCAAAATGAATAAAAACTGTGACAACAAGTAAGAGTGCTCTAGTCGAGAGTGCCCGACTAGGAGATACCCTGAACCCAGTTCTTACATTCATAACTCTTTATCTGCATTCATACATAGAAACACACACACACACACATAAAAACACAATATACTGGCTGCGCGTGTCATGCAATTACTTTGCTTCTTTTTCTTCCATTGGCCAAACTACATATGTTACATTGACTCGTAAACAACTTATTTGTTTATTGTCTGATCATAATGAAATTTGTAGGACATAAAGATGGCATATACTCATACCTCTAAAAATACGTATTTATTTATTCGATTTCTGTGAGATCGGAGGAAGGTATCCAAAAAGTGAAATATGTTTTACATTTGTATGCTATAGGAGAATATATGGTGTCTCTACCTCTTATAGCTTTGAAGCTATACTTAAAAAACACTTCTGGAATCTTAATTTATCGATAACATTTGAATGGGTGGAGATATCAAAAAAAAAACATAAAGCAATACGAGAACCTATATTTTAAATATGAAGTCTCTAGCTTTTGTAGTCTCTGAGATCACCGCGTTCATACAGACGGACAGACTGACAGACAGACGGACATGGCGAGGTCGACTCGGCTGTTGTAGTTATATATACTTTATGGGGTCGGTGATGCTTCCTTATGCCTGTTACATACACCACATCATGATACCCTTTCTCCCATTTTTAATAGGTTCAGGGTACAAAAATGTACATACCAGACTCAAATACATCCGCATCCTCCGAGAGTCCTGAGCTGTGGCCGTTGTTATTGGGAGATTGAGGATCATTGCCCTTATCGGTAAACATTTCGCCATTTTCAAATCGTTGTTTTATGGAGCGAGCAGCATCGCCAATTTCCACATCCGGCTGCTTTCCAACGGAAGTGATTCCTTGCTCGGATTCGGCAACGGCCTGCTGATACATTTCTTTTATTTTAGCTTGCTTTCCCATAAACAGACGAGAGCGTATACTCTGGATTTCCTGCTTTCGTTCCTCACGACGTTCTTCTTTTGACTGCATTGTTCCCTTCTCAAACCTCGTCTTTATATCGTTCATGGCATCGCCAAGTCCCACGGGTCGCTCCTTTTGAGTGCATCTCTTCGAGCGCATTAGGTCGGCGTCCTCATTTTCTTCATCGCCCTCATCAACACCATTATTATTATCAAATGGATCCAAGTCACCGTTCTCGTTATCAGCGCTTTTCATGCGATACTTTTCAAGAACAGAAGTGCTGCGCTTAATCACTGGTCGTTGCTGTATCCTCAACTGCTCCTCCTCCAATTTCTTCTGTTCAACGTTTTCAAACACTTGAAATTTAGAGCGAAGGTTTAGTTGATGCAGCTCATCGAGTCCAAGATCCGGTTTGTTGGAGGCTATTGGATATGACAAATAGTCATATTATTTTATGATAATTAGGGCATATTAACAGTAACTTTGTATTACCACGAACGACGTCCGGTGGAAGCTCTGTTGGCTGACTTTCACGTATAATGAGCTCCGGCCTGCGTGGTTTTGGATCTTCGGTTTCCTCAACTATCTTGGGCGCAAAGAGCCTTTGGGATTCAAGGAATAAATCACAAGTACTAAAAACAGACAACATCTAAAGAACTTACGACTTGAAATGTACATTGCAGTAAAGGTTACCTTCGTGACTCTGATAGCTATCGAACCTGGAAAATAGTGTAACAATAAATGCATTAAAAGCCGCGCTTTCTCAATGTCCTGCACTAACTGACGTATATTCTCAATATCTGTCGTCCTTAATATAATACGTACTTTAACTGTTTTGCGCATTCTTTGCATCGCAAGCAGGATTTGTGGTAGATACCTTTGTCAGACTTGAATTGAACTACAACTTCTTCCATTTTATAGACTGGTTTAGTGCATTGACGGCAATTGGTCTGCTGATCATCTTGTGGATTCTATTAAGAAAAACATCCATACTATATATTTTATATACATTAATAGGGCAAGGTGATATTTATCTGACTGTCTAGCAATATTATATAATACATATGTATGTATATATGTGAATGTTCAATCGGCCATGGTCTGGATTGAATGAAACTCTTAATAAGATGGGAGATCTGTCATATCAAAAATGGTTGGATTAATTAATGATTTATTGCTTACACTGAAGATTTCTTGGGCTTTACTAGAGTCGCTTGAACGTACATGGATTAAATTCCGCTTTTGTAAGGCGTCAAACTTATTAAAACTGCTCTTCTGCGGTTTATGAAATATAAAAAAAAAATATGTATTAGTATCTCTTGAACATTACCCATTTAACAAATGCTTGCTACTTAGCTTACCACAGATATATTTTTATTATCGTATTCGCACTTCTTTGACTTTTTCGATTTGCTCTTCTTCTTCGTAATTAAATTTACATCATCCACGCTATTTACTGGTGTGCTATCGTCCAATATGGTTGATATAGGAGGATCCTGAACAACAGAGGCTGCGGCTTTTATATCGTGTTCCAGACATTTGTTTGTTGATTCCGTTTCCTTGATTTCTGTATCCACAAATGTCTCCAATTTGGAACTAGTTTTAAATGACTTTTTAACAACTTTCCTTGTGGTTTTTATTGATTTAGACGCCAAGTGCTCTTCCTCGGTGCTTAAAACAGTCTTTAACTATGTATGTAGAGCATGAAAAATAAAACATATAATCCTGATATTAGCCAGTAGCTTGATTTTCTTTAAAAACGTGCTTTTGTACTCTGTTCCCAAGGGGAATGTTACGAAAGTAGGTTTGGTGGAGTAGTGAGGCTCTGCTTTAATGATCAAGCCCCACCACCTCAACTATTTTATTCTCAAAGTTTTGGAGTTACCAGAACAGAATTTAGGAACATAAACTAAAAACATCTAACTATTGAATTGAAAGAATCGGGTGTTCTTTAATTCAGTTGCTGAGCAACAAGACTCTCTTTCGCCAATGACGAAAAAGTTATAAAAAATTTGTAAGAAAGCAGGGCATTTTTATGGCTCAAGCACAGTTCCTAATAATGGAATAGAGCATCCAATGTCAAATTTTGGTATCATCATCAATGCATAAAATTCCGATCAATCAGTACATCCGCACATCATACAACTTTTTCGACCCTTTTTTGCTTTTATTGAATTGCCAAACAACTCAATATTTAATCTTCTTCGTAGACGTCTTGTACATTTGTGTTCTATTAATACTAAATACCGGATAGACTACATGGAGATAAAACGATTTTCTCCGCTTTCCAAGAAAGTAATAAACACAATATACAAACTACAATGCTTAAGATACATATATACTTGACATATCTAACCGGAATTGCTCATAAGCTTTTCAGAATTTATTATTCATGTATGTATATTAATAAGTAAATTTAAATATTTCTACATATGGTAGGTACAGAGTATATCCAACTTAAGCGATTTCGATTGGAAGTTTCCTCTTGTTTTATTCATCTATCAAAATTTTTATATACATTTTTAAAATTGCTCACCTTTTTGCTTTCCATTTCGGCAGTATGGTGTACCAGAGTAAACCTATATATTTTTGAAGTTATTGTTAAATTTGAATAGTCTTTGAAAATTAGCCACATGCCAAAAGTTGTTATTTGTATAGGTTTAATATACAAATAAAATTGTGCCCATATATACATATGTACTTACATATATCTAGAGGAGTACAGGAGCGCAGATATGCAGATGTGGACGGGTTAGTGTTATTTATACACATATACATATACATTTATACATATAAATACATATATATACTTGTGTATGTTGTCTACGTTTACCTGAGACCTAAATGCACATCTACATACAAACGTATTGTATAAAAATACGCATTTGTCGGAATTCGGGCACAACGTATATCTATATATATGTATATATATATATATGATTGTATATACATATGAATGTGTATATGCATGTGCGTGTACCTACTAATACTTATGGGATGGGCTGCACACATGTAAATGGGCTAACACCGTCACCGTTGGTAATGATGGGGATGGTGGAGAGATGCGTCAGCCTCTGCCCATCAAAATCTATGGCTGCAATCTTGAAATACTGTTCTATTTTTGTACTAATTATTTTTCAGTTAATTTTTTGTAATACCACGTAAGTATATATCATAATTTTTTAAAAAGTACATGCAAGCCATCGACTTATATAATTAAATTCTTATATTGTTATTACACTTCTACTACATGTCTTTTGTCTATTAATATATTTTAATTCAAGAATTATAATTCATTCCAAAATGATATGTATATATAAATATATATGTATGTAAATATATATATTCTGATATATATGTGCTGATTTGTATATCAATACAATACAGAACTTATTTACATACATAAAAAAATAATTTAGAACCTGAGTTTAAGATGCCGTCGTTTAATTTTTTAAAGAAGTAATTTGTAGATGTATAGTCCCAGTTATAGTATTTAGCACACGACACTGATCGTAAGTTTCCTAGTGTAAATCCAACCGACGACTGCTCGTTCGTTTCCAGATACGAATAGAAAATTCGATTCTAGCAATGTGAAAATTGTTAAGCTTTTGCACTTTTCATATGTATTTGTTGGAGCTTTTATTATGATCTCTTTTCACCGGCAAGAAAGTTCAGAGAGGCGTCTCTGTGCAACTTTATGCATATTTTTGTATTTGTATATATTTCTTCAAAAATTCAAAGAATTTAAATAATATAACTTTTAAGATAACTGTTATTTCTTGCTTTTTATACCCTGAATCCATTAAAAATGGGTAAAAAGGGTATAGTAGATTTGTGCAAATGTATGTAACAGGCAGTTAATATTCTCTTGATCACTATCAAGAGCCGAGTCGATCAAGCCATGTCCGTCTGTCCGTCCGTCTGTATGAACGCGCGTTTCTCAGAGACTAAAAGAGCTAAAGTGCCTTTTAAAAGTTGTCGATAAATTAAGATTCCAGACCAGCGTTATTTGGGCATAACTTGAAAGGCACCAAACGTGGTATGTATATTCTCGTGTAGCATACAGAAGTTAAAAATAGTTGACTTATTGGATACCTACCCCCAATCCCACAGATATGAGGTATGGCCAGCCAATTTGGCATACTCACACATATATACATATGTCCTAAACATTTCATTACGATCGGACAATAAGCAAAGAAGTTATTCAATGTAACATAAGAATAAGTACAGCAATTGCATTAAGCGCCCAGCTTTCAGCGTGTGTGTGTTTCTATGTATGAATGCAGATAAATAATTATGAATGAATGTAAGACTGTGTTCAGGCTCTCCTCGTCGAGCACTCTCGACTATTACTTTTGTTTTTGTGCCCAGTACCCATCAATAATGGTTGAAAGGGTACCTTGAAGCTGAGCAAAGATGTGTAAGTCGATCTAGGCATGTCCTTCTCAGACACTATCAGAGCTAGAGCTGAGATTTGTATAAATGATTGTTTTTCAGAATATCTTGAAGGCTATAGTAGAGGCGTCAAATTTCATATCACTTCTCGAATGCCCTTCGAAAAAAAACATGACAGACGACTAGCTCTATAACGCATCTATAAAAGATGAAAGACATTACAAAAGCCTTAAAATAAATTTAGTTTACAAAAAAAAATAGTATTTTCCATTATTTTAATTCAGTTTACTACAGAAACTGAAGGTTCGAAAACACGTATTGTTAATTTTAACACTTTATTTAAACGTTGAAATATTTTAATTTTTGCAATATTTAATATTTATGCACGTATAAATATTTTCTTAAGGCAAACTTAAAAGCTAAAATAATAGAAGTGAGATATGCAAGATGAAGGAACCAAATATACAAACAAGATTAAAAGAACATATATGTATACATCATATATAAGTATGCATAAAGATGGTCACAATTCGATTGTTAAGTTGGTAATTCTATCAGCGCAAACGAATAAGTTTTTAATAATTATTACTTATTTTGAATTAAGAACCTCAACAAGTTTTCGTTGCGTTTTTTTTGTGGTTGCTTTCAAGCTCTAATATGCATGTATTGTAGTATTACACTTAATGCACACATGCGGACGAAGGAATATATTAGCTATCAATTCGATATACTATCATTTTCCAACACAATCCACTCAACTCTAAAATTAATATTTTGCTGCAGTGTTGCATGTGTAATTTGTATGGGTGCCATGAAAATGAAAGTACATACATACATATATACATATATATGTCAATATAGACCGAGTATTAATTCATGCTCAAAATACTGAATATTTTTGTTTGCTTTCCTGTAAAATTACAAAGAAAAGGCTACCTTTGGCGCTCCGAAGGTAGTACACCCTTGCAGTTGCTTAAGCTTTGTAAGCTTGGTCGAGTTATCTCAAAAACAAACATTTTCGACCGATCGTTCCTATGGCAGATGATACCGACATATTATCTGCGTGTAACTGAAATAAGCATCAGTACCAAGTTTCATCAAGATAGCTTCAAAATTGAGAGACTAGTTTGCGTAGAAACAGACAGACAGACAAACAAAGCTATATCGAAGATAATATGTATAGTAAAATGCTGCATACGAATATGTAGTTAGTCAGTTAGTTATATGTGTAGATTATATGTGTATATATGTATGTATGCATGTATGTATATAATGTTGTATACCCACGATGAAAGTCTCGCAATACCTAATTATTTAATGATTAAATGCAAGCGTTTTATTAATAGTTAAATATTTGTAATGCCACTAATCTTTTATGTTTTATGTTTAGCCTTCTTGAGATCTTTGCCTCCTGCATGTGCATGTGAGTGTTCAGATGCTTATAAGGAAGAGGATGTGCTCAGCCTAGCGCCCAAGTTGTTATGGGTTCTTCTTCTTCATCCAAGTATGGTATGAGTCGTGTCTAAGTCTATCACTTGTATGGCAGTGTGTTGTTAATACATAACAACAAACATGACCGCCTGCCTTTAAACCTTTAGATGCTTGGCATTAGAATTTCTTGCCAAATTTTGCTAAATGTCATTTGATGTTGCCTTTATCTTTTGTGATTGCGGGTGGTGTAAGTTGACATTCGATGGCCTATTGATCGGCTTGTCAACTGTATATGCTTTATAGCAATCCATGTCCAACAAGGCCTGCGAGCCACTTAGACTAATTGTAGTAAGACCCGAGTCAGCCGTTGTTAGAATGGGTGTAGTAGGCGCAGTGTATACAGAAAATGAATTGGAATTGGGTGTTGAGATTGAATCAGACATATGCGTCAACGATTTTGTGGCTCCTGTTAACGAATTGATTGCAGAAATTGTGGATAAACCTAACAACAAATCAAAATATATTAAAATACGTTGGCGTTTCAATGTCAAGTTTCTCTCGTATTACGTTCAGATCCTTTGGTAGATCCATTGTAAGACAAATTTGACGATGCATATCTGGACGGCACAGCAATGGCGCTATTATTACCACCAAGTGGCACCAATGCACCATTGCTGTCCAAGGAAGATACTGGCGGTGCAACGCCTTCCAATGTGCTGCATTTTACGCTTGCTTTGCTGATAATGTGGGCTAAGAGATCAACGGGCACTGCGGAAATGCTTGCCGGAGACGCCGTCGTGGCGGAGAGATTGTTGCTATGCTTGAAGCCGACATCACCGCCAAGACCGACATGGTTAATTCGACCACTGCAGTTGCTGTTCTCTCTTTCGGAGGCTACCGAAGCTGTGCCAGCGTCAATGCCACAATTTAAATTTATACCTGAAATATTCAGAATGATTGTGCGTTTTTATTTGTTTATTCAAAATATACCTGTCACTGGTGATTGGTCACCACTAATGCTTCCACAGCCTCCAGGACCGCCAGCACCTACGCTGTTCGAGCCACCACCGCTGCCGCCGCTCGTACTGCTTGGAGGCCTGGGCAAACGACGACGTAGCCATGGATGCTTCAGGGCTTCAGAGGGCGTTAGTCGTTTTTCCGTATCCCATTCCAGGCAACCGCGTATAAAGTTCAGGAACAGTGGATCCTTACAGCCGTCTAATGCCTTTGAAAGGCTCTTTGAGCACGGAGGTCCACGTGGCTTGCCTCGGCGTGACTGACCTCCAATCAGAACGACCATGCCATCAGACATGGTGCGGACAGTACAGTAGCGTGGATAACCCTTTGGACTGAAAAAGGCTTTCGCTCGCTTCGAGTTCGCCAATAGAGATTTGCTTGGCATTCCGAGCACTTCGATAATACAGGCTAATTGGTCGCTCTCATTTTCTCCCGGGAATAGGGCGTGACCGGACAGCAGCTCAGCAAGAATACAGCCCAGAGACCACATGTCAATGGCTCTACCATATTTAGCGCCCAAAATCACTTCGGGTGCGCGATAAAACCTCGATTGTATATATGTATAGACACGTTGACTTTCAAAGCACGACGATCCAAAATCGATGACCTTTTGACATGAAAAGGAAACAATAAAGGGAAATAAAACACTTCATAAATTAGAGAGCATATTGTATTTACCTTGATGCCGGAGCGACCTTGCTGTTTTAATAAGACGTTCTCCGGCTTCATATCACAATGAATGATTTCATTCTTGTAAAGTGCATCCAAGCATTGTAGTAGCGAATGGGCAAATTTACGCACCAGTTGCAGACTGAAGCCTTTGAATCCATTTTTCTTGATCAGCTCGTACAGATTGATGCTGAGCAGCTCGAAAGTGATGCAGGTGTGATTTCGAAAAGTGAAATAATCATACATATGTATAATATTCATTGTATTGTACTTGTCCTGGTGTCGCAAGTGATGCAGTATGCGGATTTCCTCCTGTGCCTGGCGATGGAAGCGCTTCTCGTTGCGCACAATTTTCAGTGCAACATGTTCGTGTGTCTTGTGATCATAGGCTTTGATCACCTGCCCAAAGCTGCCTTTGCCAATAATCTTGAGCATTTCATAGCGGTACGCAACGTGATCGTGGGGTATGTGAATATAAGCCCCTTGCTCGTTGTCATAGTCTGAATTGTTTGGTCCAAAAATACCTGGCCGTTTCTTAGCATTGGCGCCAATGAAGTAAATCTGCGGATAGGCTAATATTTCGGTTCGCTCGTATGGCGTCAGTTTGTGCATGTAAAGAATCATAACTTGCTGTGGCGAAACAACCAGCGCCTTTGGCTTGTCCTGCAGTGCACTCTTCTGTTGGCCAGACATAATGATTTGTTCGTGAAATGAGAAATGTTCCCTGGCTATTATCGATTTCTGGTGCTGCGATATTAGAGCGAGTGACTCCACTGCCGCGTCATTCAACATAATCGAAACTGGGGATGTCGGAAGGGAGCTTGCTATAAATTTGTAATTTCAGTTAGAATGTATAAGAAAATCAAAAGTTTAGTTAGCTAACTTACCTTGATTTGATCTTGAGACTGCATCAATGGCTGTTAAATCCTGATGATGATGTACAATACCAATGTTGGATATCTCGAGAGGAAGTGGCGGTTTCGACGGTAATTTACGATCCTGAAAGATTGCAGTGGATCCATAACTGCTGCTGAAATATTGTGCAGCTGTGCAGGTGTGATGTGCTATACTATTTCCACTTCCGCTTTCCCGTCCGCTTTCGCACCCGGTTTGATTATGAGTGACACTCAGCATAGCCGCCGATGACGAAGAGGAGGATGGCTTCCCAATTTTCATGATAATGGGCTCCGGCTCCAGGTCACCGGTGAATGTGCTAGCGTTGTTGACTGACTGAGCATGATTCATTTGTTGTTGTAGTTGCTGTTGTTGTTGGAGTTGTTGTTGCTGCGAGCCAACCATATCGAGCAGAATGCTATTATTATTCACTTGAATCTTACTGTCTAAATGGGTTGACGATCTGTTATTATTATTGTTAAGACTAGTTTGCTGGTTTTTGTTGCTTTGGGTGTTGTTGTTGGCAGGATCTATTGGGGCTTCTTCAAGAGTGGTACTTGAGGGTGATTGACGGTGCATCTGCAGCATGAAGCAGGATGTTGATGATGATGGTTGTTCGATGTTCTTTTGCTGGTGGCTAAGGGTGGTGGCTAAGTCATTCAACTGTTGCGCTTGTGATCTGTATGTAGACGACAAGGACATTAGATGCTGTAAATCATCATGCTTCTTTTGAAGATAAGGAGTGCCGCCAATAGATGGTGTATCATCTAATCCTTCAATTGCAGTACCATATCGATCGCAATTCGAATCAATTGATGATAAACTGCTCTCCAGTCGACCACGACAAGGTTTGTCACTGATCTTTGATTGGTACTCGATAGCAGATTCTTCCTGGTCAGACTCTCTCTTCTGAGTGGTTGTTAAAATGGGAGCAAATGTGAATGCTTCATTAGCGATTTCTAGCGATCTGTGCTTGACATCAATTAAGAGCGATGGATCAATTGATGATAGTCTGCTCTCAATTTCAGCTTGACGTTCCAGTCGACCACGACAAAGATTCTGACTGGTCTTTGACTGGTACTCGAGCTTAATAGCAGATGCTTGTTGATCAGACTCGCTCTTCCTCTCACTGGTGGAAGCTTCATTAGCGATTCCTAGCGATCTGATCAACAGTGATGGAGTTGTTAGACAAAATAAATTATAGTTATTCTGTAAAGAATTTTGATGATTAATGCCCCGATTTATTGACCTGGCTGCAATCTGACTATCAAGCGAACGTGCTCCTCTTGTCAAAGGTCCTTGGATTCCATACTCTTGATCCCGCTTACTACTACTACTACCACTACTCAACCTGGTTGTCTGATTATCCTTTTTTTTATCCAGATAAATGCTGAGATTTCTATAATTCTGCTCGATGCTAAACTCACCGGGAGTCGGTGTTCCTCTTCTATCTGAGGAGCAACCCGGATTACGATGATGATTCAATTGATGATAACGGAGTAGACCATAATTAGTATTGGGATTCCGGTCGAATGGACCTCCCAGGAGAAGCGATCCGTTGTATTTTAAATGGCCATCGTAAAATTGAGTTTGGGGATGCGTATTAAAGGCGGGATCCTTTGAGGATGTTTCGAGGACATTTTGCTGTATCAAAGGAATGTCCTTGCTGTTATCATTCGTGTGACGCCCACAAAGACCGCTCAAAATGTTATAGCCCAGCACATTTTTAAGTGCATTCCGTTCTTGGCTGGGAAATTTGCATTCCTCTAAACTTTTACTCCTCTTCGTTGCATTCAATTTGTTATTGGCTTGGTCACTTTGCTTCCACATTCAACAATCGAACTCTGATGATGAAGAAGTTTCGATACATTCGATACAATATTATTTTGACACGCAGCTACAGCTACAATGAAATAATACTAATTTATATATATCATACATATATCGATATATTGACATGTCAAGCATACACATACATGTCGATATATCGACATTTCAATATCGATATGTGAAGCATATACATATACATGTATGTACATTCTCATAAAATAAGAGCTGCAAAATTTACACATACATATATGTACTAGCCAATAACATATGTGTGCGGAAAGCAGGTCACAATAAATTTATCTGCCCAACACAAACACACGCACTCAATAATATTAATTGCTTTTCTTTTATGTTAATTCTATAAGCTTAACATTTACAATTTAATACAATTCCAGCGTTAAACTTTTATTACAAATTTTTCATTTGGCGAGATACAGTGTGCCCAACTTAGACTGACTCGCATGGTCACACAGTTGCGTATCGTGAGTGCTGCCACTTGGTCAAATCTAGTGATGATAGTACTGTATAGATTTTCATCGTATAGCATGTAATGCGTCGAATACAAACGCCACTAAAAATTTTAAAATTGCAAATTTGTGCTTATTACTTATAATTATGAAATGAAAAATATAGTATGTATGCAAGCTGTGCATGTTTCGCACAAATCATAAGAAGGTTTCAGCTTTGGATTCAAGCGCCACCTATATGAAACAACCTGAACTGAGTAGAGCCATCTATACAAAATAAGGCAAACTTAAATTTTTGAAATTCACTGTGAACGAAGGTCCGTTATCAGCACTATTATCAATAATTCGATAAGTATTTAGCGGTTACAGGAAAGTTTAACAACATCGCTTAACCACCACAACCTATCGGGAAAATGTAAAATATTTGATATCCACTATTTCTTAAATATTTGCTATATGCTATTGGTACCCGCAAAATAAACCAGCAAAGCTTACGTTACCTTTTAAAAAATGAATAAAACAAGTGCAAACGTGTTTCAATGATTTTACATCACTGTTGGTGGCAACCGATAGAAACCACCCCCCAAATACCCACTCCATTGCGGAAATCTGCATTCAAATCTGCTTAGCAGAGAGCCGTAAACTTTGAATACAATGGAAAATTAAATAATTTCAAAAAGTATGCCTAAATCTAAACTACTCTTTCTTAAAGTGTAAGTGCAAAACGGTTAAATGAATATCGATTTAAAACTAAATTTGTGGTAAATACTTGCTTTTAATAAAAAGTGGCACAAACACACATATATATAAATATATATATATATACATATATATTGATGTGTGTGTATGTATGGTAGTGTGGGTTTACTCTCTTACCACCCATTTGGGTGATAGTTAGGTAAATATGTAAATGCATGTGTATATAAACATTCATTTATACGTATAAATTAGTGACAAATATGCAAATATTAAGTATACGCATACTGTTAACATTTGCATTATTAAAAATTTAAGCCCACAAAGTATTTTCGCAGCGGGAGCGTTGATTCTCTCTCTCTCTCCCTCTTTCTATCTATTCCACCCTTATTAGTAACACATGGTTGAAACTGGTTCAAGGTGGGTTGGGTTTTGGGGGTAGGGGGTTGCTCACTGAGACTAGGGCTAAAGCTTAAGGGCGTTCTTTAATCTCACATTCCAAATATAATATAAAGTTTACTAAAGTAGGTATACATGTATATGTATATGTATATGTATATGTATATGTATATGTATATGTATATGTATATGTATATGTATATGTATATGTATATGTATATGTATATGTATATGTATATGTATATGTATATGTATATGTATATGTATATGTATATGTATATGTATATGTATATGTATATGTATATGTATATGTATATGTATATGTATATGTATATGTATATGTATATGTATATGTATATGTATATGTATATGTATATGTATATGTATATGTATATGTATATGTATATGTATATGTATATGTATATGTATATGTATATGTATATGTATATGTATATGTATATGTATATGTATATGTATATGTATATGTATATGTATATGTATATGTATATGTATATGTATATGTATATGTATATGTATATGTATATGTATATGTATATGTATATGTATATGTATATGTATATGTATATGTATATGTATATGTATATGTATATGTATATGTATATGTATATGTATATGTATATGTATATGTATATGTATATGTATATGTATATGTATATGTATATGTATATGTATATGTATATGTATATGTATATGTATATGTATATGTATATGTATATGTATATGTATATGTATATGTATATGTATATGTATATGTATATGTATATGTATATGTATATGTATATGTATATGTATATGTATATGTATATGTATATGTATATGTATATGTATATGTATATGTATATGTATATGTATATGTATATGTATATGTATATGTATATGTATATGTATATGTATATGTATATGTATATGTATATGTATATGTATATGTATATGTATATGTATATGTATATGTATATGTATATGTATATGTATATGTATATGTATATGTATATGTATATGTATATGTATATGTATATGTATATGTATATGTATATGTATATGTATATGTATATGTATATGTATATGTATATGTATATGTATATGTATATGTATATGTATATGTATATGTATATGTATATGTATATGTATATGTATATGTATATGTATATGTATATGTATATGTATATGTATATGTATATGTATATGTATATGTATATGTATATGTATATGTATATGTTTATGTATATGTATATGTATATGTATATGTATATGTATATGTATATGTATATGTATATGTATATGTATATGTATATGTATATGTATATGTATATGTATATGTATATGTATATGTATATGTATATGTATATGTATATGTATATGTATATGTATATGTATATGTATATGTATATGTATATGTATATGTATATGTATATGTATATGTATATGTATATGTATATGTATATGTATATGTATATGTATATGTATATGTATATGTATATGTATATGTATATGTATATGTATATGTATATGTATATGTATATGTATATGTATATGTATATGTATATGTATATGTATATGTATATGTATATGTATATGTATATGCATATGTATATGTATATGTATATGTATATGTATATGTATATGTATATGTATATGTATATGTATATGTATATGTATATGTATATGTATATGTATATGTATATATTTAGGTTTTTACACAGTTCAATAAATATTTATATTTAGATACCTCGTCCCGATCCTCCCGAAATTGTAAATTACTAATTTTTGAACTTATTACCCTGCAGTTTTTATATAATGTCATCTTTGTGCCCTAAGTATTGTATGACGTTCGCACCATAGTTGAAAAAGTAATTTAAGATTCAATTTACAATAGTGAATTTATATAGTATATAATAAGTTACTATGAATAAATGCATATTGTTTGTTTTTTCAATGTTCCTAATAATCATACAACATATTTATAGAAATATTGCAAGTAAGGGCTTAATATAAAAGTGCTTATTTTCTAGGGCCCGTCAAAATCTTTAAGTGAGGAACCTTTTAGATTGCCATGATAGACCCTAGCTCTAGTGAAGAAGATGGAGACGATGACACCGTCGTCAATTCGCTTAATAAAGGGCGTATTGGTGCTCCACACAAATCGGCGGCACCCGTAGCCGGACAATCAACTTCGGTCCCTGCACCTGCACCTACAACCACATCTGGCTCGAATGCCCACAATGGGGATTATTCAGCAATCCAAAGACCATCGACTGCTGTTGTTGGGAATAGCCGCTTTGATAGCAGCAATGGAGGTGCTGGAACATCCAAAAATGAACAGCCCCAGCCTAGCACTGAAGGAGGTAGTCTTGAGGTCCCGAACAATGGAATTCCAAGGTTTGTAATTCCCAAACTGTAAACTTGTCAAACCACTTTCGCAATAATGAAACCAACATTCGTAACGTTGCAGTCGGAAGTAACTGACTGCATAATACTCTGATACCAGTGTAAGAACAGCTGAACCATCATTTTATAGGTGTATGTCCTTTAAGTAAGCTTATGCGTAATCTACCTACACAATTATGTAACTGCAGCTTTACAATTATAAAAATAGATTTATCTATTTCCCAGCCTCCCAAGCAGATCACTACGCTATATATATTCCAAGCTTCAGTTCTCTCTGTCCTTCGGTATCAGAGTATTATGTATCATGTGTATCATGTGCTAGTAAGCTTAGTCCACAATTTTTCGTAAAAACGCATATTTTTCTGATAAAAGCATTTTTATGCTGCACTGTTACATTAATTTACTGATTTATATTACATATATATAAACATGTGAGATTGATTGAGTTACGAGTGCCGGACTAGAAGAGATCCTGTATAACTTTTAAAGAGCAAATATATCCCAAATGTTGTCATTCACATAATTAACGATTAGCTTATCAAGGACACCCGCTACTGTTCAAATAACAGGGATGCAGCGATGAAATTTCAGTTTAAAGTTGTTACCGATTTATAAAATCAATACGGCAAAACAAAGTTAATATATATACCCATTACTGGGATTGACTTTAGACCTGGGTACTGGGCATCTTCTTGTCGAACACTTTAATTTTGATCATTCTTACATGTTTTTAATTGGATTTATTTAGATTTATAGTTTGAATCGCAGACAATTTGTTTATCTGTTAATTGTTGTCCACATTAAAATTATTTTAATTGCAAAAATTAACTATTTTCAATATGTTTTTTTTTCGGGTTTCTACGTTCATCAAAATCTTAATCACATGCACATGTATGTACATATCAACAAATACAAATTAATACAATTAATTGGCACATCGTATTACCGAAATATTAATAAAAATTACAACAATTCAAAAATTGATTGCAACTATAACGCACAAATGCATCTCCAAATCCAAAAAAAAAAAACTTAACATATTAACATATTTTGAATATATATATATATATAAACATATATATATATATATATATATATATGTATATATATATATATATATATATATACATATATAAATACATCATCATGTAACATGCATTTGAATTAAATTTACAACGATTGTTGAGTGGATGGTTTGCATTTGGACCGAATTTTGGCTGTTATTCTCGTCTACTATCTGAACCAAAACATCCATTTCGACCATCGAATTCATCACCATCGATGAAACATATATTAAACATTTGAACACGATTACAACCACATGGTCTGGTCGGTGGTTGGTCGGTTAAATTTGTGGTTCAATTGGGGCGCATAGAGCGAGAACAAGCCAAAAACAGCACGGCAGTAGTAGAATTATAATTCAGCAATTGGGCCCAGCCAATCATCAGCAAAATCCACACCATTATGAATATCAACATCACCATTACAAATATCAAAATGAAATGTCATCCCCGCACCCAAATTTCAACGGTCAAAAGGCTGCTGCTGGCGGTGTGGCTAGTGGTGCTAGTGCATCCAATATACTACCACTGCCAAGAATTAAAGCTCCAACACACAGAAGCAGTGGGCGCTCGCAGTTAGAGGCCCCGTTTCAGAAGGTAACCCAAAATAATAATCAAACGTTGCTATCGTCATCTAGCGGTATTTCGCAAGAAACATTGAACCAAAGTGTCGGATCATCACGAGCTAATTCGCTGCCACGTCCAATTTCACCATCACCATCCATTGCCAGCGAAAAACACGATTCTGGCGATCCCCATGTAAGTACGACATCAAATTCTATATCATTCAAATTTACATTTACATCATCAGCCAAAATGACTTAATAATTTGTTCTCAGGACACAAGTTTTTTTTAGGATACTAAAAGAAAACTGTATAAGCCTTGTACACAGTTTGTCCCGATTGACCGACTAACTAACTGGTGATTGAAAACAAATGAGCTACGTACAGCCTGGATAATTCGAACCCCAGTGGAGGACTTGTTTCACCTTTTTCAGAAAATCCAGGCTTGAGGTTCTAGTGTCCCTACTTTTTGACAGGTAGAGCTACACAGGTTTTAAAACTTGTATCCTTGATCGCAAATGGGTTAGATATCTACAAACAATTTCACAGAACCAAATGGTTTCCCGTACAAAGTCAGTGTGGTTCCGATAGTACATAATACATACATACATATGTATTGAACGGTATAGCTGGCGGGTGTTATTAATACATAAACTGGGTATTAATAGCTTATGCTTAGCGCATATATTATCTTCTCAAACTTTCCAGCTAGGGCCATCTCTTTGAATATGTCCAATAGAAATAACTGTACGACTAGATTACAAAACATTTTAAACAGGAAAAACACGAACGCGAGGAAGAGGATCGCAAACGGCGCATCCAATTGTATGTCTTTATATCGCGATGTATATCGTATCCTTTCAATGCTAAACAACCCACGGATATGACGAAAAGGCAACCCAAAATAACAAAGCAACAGCTAGAGATAATCACACAACGATTTCAGGTAATCATTTAAATAAAAAACAAGTAAGAGTGCTCTAGTCGAGAGTGCCCGACTAGGATATACCCTGAACCCAGTTCCTTCACTCATAATTCTTTATCTGCATTCATACATTAAAACTTACACATACAAACACACGCTGCTAGCTGCGCGCGTCATGCAATTGATTTGGTTCTTCTTCTTCCATTGACCTCAAGCTATGATACATTCAATCATGAATAACTTCTTTGTTTATTGTCTGATCGTAAAACAATGTATAGGACATAAAGATGGCTTATATATATGAGACTATGCAAAATCCGAGGGTCGTGCCTCCAAAAATACGTATTTTTCTATTTCTGGGGGATCGGGGGAAGATATCCAAAAATTAAAATATTTTTTTTTTAATTCTGTAAGCAATACAAAAATATACATACATAATTTTGGTGCCTCTCTTTAAGCATTTAAGCTATACCTAAAGAGACACTGGTGTGGAATCTTAATTTATCGATAACTTTAGAGCAGTTCGAGATATAGAAAAAACGAAATAGAAAGGCTACCTTCGGAGCTCCGAAGGTAGTAAACCATGGCAGTTGCTTAATATAATTAAACACTCTTGCTTATAGAAAAAGAGAATGACAATGCTACCTTTAAAATTAATTTTCTTATTTAAATCAATATTTCAGACCGATTGTACCTATGACAGCTATAAGATATAGTCGTCTGATTTTGACCAAATTCAACTAATCTATATAAAATATAATAAAACTTGCAATTACTGAGTTTGGTTGGTTAAGATAGTTTAAGAAACAAAAAAGTTATAGTGGTCCGATTTTGATGAAATTTTGTAAGCATGCTTAAATAATGCTAAAACTTATATTTGATAAGCTTAGTCCAGTTATCTCAAAGAACAAAAATTGTTGACCGATCGTTCTTATGGCAGCTATATGCTATAGTGGTCCGATCCGGCTGATTCCGACATATTATCTGCGTGCAGCAGAAATAAGCATCAAATTGAGAGACTAATTTGCGTAGAAACAGTCGGGCAAATGTATATCGACTCGTCTTGTCGTTTCCTTCTATGCGTTGCAAACTTCTGGCCAAAATTATGAAAAATGAGCTTGTACTGAGCCGGTCAATACGAGAACTTAAATTACATATATAAAGTCTCTAGCTTTTGTAGTCTCAGAGGTCAGCGCGACATACAGACGGACAGACGGACATGGCTATATTGACTCGGCTATTTATAGTGCTCAAGAATATATATATACTTTATGGGGTCGGAGATGCTTCCTTATGCCTGTTACATACTTTTGCACAAAACCATTATACCATTTTTCCCATTTTTAATGGGTTCAGTGTATAATAACAGTACAAATCATTATTATTCAGTTAAATATTAAGTAGGATATATGTATGCCTTTCTTTAATCAACAACTATATTTTGTCTATATTTATTATGCAAATGAATATTCATAGTTAAAAAGAAAAACTAAAAAAAATGCCAACCGCATTATTAGATCATTAAATTGAATTGTTATTTATTTAAAACATAACTGAATTTCTTTACAAGGCATTTCTCAAGGGGGAAACTCAAATAATGGCTGATGAAGCTTTTCAAAATGCCGTTCAAAGCTACCATGACGTATTTCTGAAATCCGAGCGTGTTATGAAAATGGTTCACTCTGGAGCATGTTCGCAACACGATTTTCGGGAAGTTTTTCGCAATAATATTGAGAAACGTGTGAGGTAAGTACTAATCACTTTTATTCGAAATAGAAACGACGTAATGGGTAATGTTTGATATTTGCTTAAGATCCTTACCAGAGATTGATGGCTTGAGTAAAGAAACTGTGTTGACCTCTTGGATGGCTAAATTCGATATAATTCTTAAGGGTAGCGGAGAAGAGGATACAAAGCGCCCTTCTCGAATGCAACAGTCTTTGAATAGTGAGCTGATTCTTTCCAAGGAGCAACTGTACGATATGTTTCAACAGATTTTATCTGTAAAAAAGTTTGAACATCAAATATTGTTTAACGCATTGATGGTAAGTAAAACTAATCTTTATATTCGGTTTATCCTGACTGATTGATTAATTGGTGACTTACTAGCTTGATTCTGCTGATGAGCAAGCTGCGGCCATCAGACGAGAACTGGATGGTCGTATGCAGCGTGTGGGTGAAATGGAGAAAAATCGGAAACTTATGCCAAAGTTTGTGCTTAAGGAAATGGAGTCCCTTTACATAGAGGAATTGAAATCATCTATTAACCTTCTGATGGCGAATTTGGAATCTCTTCCTGTTTCAAAAGGCAATATGGACAGTAAATACGGGCTACAAAAGTTGAAGCGTTATAACCACAGGTAATTTATATTTGGGTCGACCATTAAATAAGTTCTTATATAATTTCCAAATATCTTTCTTGCTCTCACTACTGGATGTATTGATCGCAGCACACCATCTTTTTTGTAAGTCGATTTG
The DNA here is from genome assembly GCA_035045305.1 of Drosophila maculinotata. NCBI lineage: Eukaryota > Metazoa > Arthropoda > Insecta > Diptera > Drosophilidae > Drosophila > Drosophila maculinotata. The sequence continues at coordinate 256,623 of JAWNPD010000002.1, read as the reverse complement.
AATACTTGTTTGTTGTTGACATAAGACTTTTATTTTGAATGTTTATATATGCTATTTTTATAATAAACAATAGTTTTGTACGGTAGTTTCTAGGGTGAGGTAAAATCATTTTATAAATGTAAAAGGATTTATTGTTATATGATCCCGATAATATTAAGCCGAATACCGAGTTTTCAGCAACGGGCCAAACCTTCCGCTAAAATGACACATGAGTTGATGTCTCAAACTTTTTTTTACCATCCCCTACTCGTTAAAATAAATGCAAAATTGCTTATTTTTGTAATATGCACACATCTGAATACCAATATATTTTAAAATTTTCGGGTAATAAGCCCAAATGTTATTTAAGAAACTATTTTCCACAGAAAAAGGAAAATAATATTATATTAGTTAAATTATCATTACATACGTGTTACACGTCCTGATATACTAATGTCGTCCATTCTATTTCCAAAACAAGAAAAATGATTTTGCGTTCCCATGGATCTCTTTCCAAGCTAGAAGGTGATTCAGAAGATGGTACTACACAACTGACTAAATTGGACGTCGTACTTACATTCCAATTGGAGGTTATTGTTATGGAAGTGAAAGGCCTCAAATCTTTATCCCCAAATCGGATTGTCTACTGTACAATGGAAGTTGAAAATGGTGAAAAACTTCAAACTGATCAAGCCGAAGCTTCAAAGCCAATGTAAGGAATCTAAAACTTTATGTTATTGGTGTCAGTTTTATACTGAATTTAATTGATTTCGTACCTAGGTGGGATACTCAGGGCGATTTCACAACCACTCATCCTTTGCCAGTGGTAAAAGTGAAGCTGTACACTGAAAATCCTGGGATGTTGGCGCTGGAGGATAAAGAGTTAGGAAAAGTAACCATAAAACCAACACCACTTTCTTCCAAAGTGAGCTACATAATTTAAAAACTAAACTCTACTGGATTTTCATCATTATTATTATTGTTCGTTATGTTCTCTAGTCACCCGAATGGCACCGTATGATCGTTCCCAAAAATCTACCAGACCAGGATGTACGAATAAAGATAGCATGCAGACTCGACAAACCCTTAAATATGAAGCATTGTGGGTATGTAGAGGAGTACTAAGTACAGTATATAAATCAGGAATGTAAATTTATAATATTATTATAGGCATCTATTCGCAATTGGAAAATCTGTGTGGAAAAAATGGAAGCGTCGCTACTTTGTTTTAGTTCAAGTTTCGCAATACACATTTGCAATGTGTAGCTATAAGGAAAAAAAATCAGAGCCGTCCGAGATGATGCAGCTGGATGGATATACAGTTGACTATATTGAAGCTGCTAGCGGTATGTGTATTGTGAATAACTCTTTTGAAACTAATTCTTATTTTTTGGAATTTATTTTTGAATAGCCAATCTAATGTTCGGCATCGATTTGAATGGCGGTCGTTTCTTCTTTAATGCCGTGCGCGAAGGAGACAGTATTGCATTTGCCTGTGACGACGAAAATGAATGTAGTCTCTGGGTGATGGCCATGTATAGAGCCACTGGACAGTCACATAAGCCCACGCCACCGATTACACAGGACAAAAATTCGGCTATGTCTAAAATACAAGGAGGTAAGTAATCCTTTTTCGCATTAACCAGAATGAGAAGTTTTATTTGGGCAGATTGACATTTGTCAATAAACGTCGCGACGTTGTTTATATGGGTAGTACAAAGTGTTTCCCTTAATATTAGGATCACTAAAACAAAACAGAAAAAGTAAGAACTAAGAAAAGTTTTCGAGATTGGTGATCCCAGACAAAAGTAGGTTACAAAGTGGGGGTGGAAAACGTAATACCGATCTTTGATCCAGTAATCTGACATTGATTTTCAAAGTGAACCTTGCCTTATATATTTGTCAGGACATTATTCTGTGCTAGATGTAACTAGTTCGTAAGATTATTATAAATTATAGAATATATTTATAAACATTGGCTTTGGCTAAGACATTTATAATATTCATAAACGAATGGCTAAATAAATGGGTCATTTAGACAACTCAAATACCGAGGACAACATAGGTGTAACTTATTTTTCATCAATTTGTGTAATTTAGATGCAGATAAAGCACGCAAACATGGAATGGAGGATTATATAAGTGCGGACCCGTGTACTTTTGACCACGCAACTTTGTTTAAGACATTACAAAACTTAACACTCGAATATCGATTGAATGATCCGTATGCATCATTGGTAAGTTCTTTCGAACCTTCAAAGTATATATATCAAGAATAATGTAATTTCTTTTTTTTTACAGGGCTGGTTTAGTCCCGGGCAAGTGTTTGTTTTGGATGAGTATTGCGCTCGATATGGTGTGCGGGGCTGCTATAGGCATTTATGTTATCTGTCCGATCTTTTGGATCGTGCTGAAAAACAGCACATGATTGATCCCACATTGATTCATTATTCGTTTGCATTCTGCGCGAGTCACGTGCATGGTAATAGGTAACGTATATATATATATATATGTGTATAGATTTATCTGTGTATATCCAATACTCTACAAATCATTCAACATATTTTGTAGGCCTGATGGAGTAGGCAGCATAACTCATGAGGAAAAAGAGAAGTTTTCCGAAATAAAAGAACGTCTGCGCCAGCTTCTGGAGTTTCAAATAACAAATTTTCGATTTTGTTTTCCGTTTGGTCGTCCTGAAGGGGCATTGAAAGCAACACTGTCGTTACTTGAGCGGGTTCTAATGAAAGACATCGTTACCCCAGTGCCACCAGAAGAGGTGCGACAAATGATTAAGAAAAGCCTGGAAACAGCGGCGCTTGTGAACTACACACGGCTTTCGGCAGAAGCAAAAATCGAAGGTGGACAACGAAAGATATTCCTTGGCATTGTTCAGTCTACGATAATATCAGCATTTTCATTACATTCACAGAGGATCTACGGGGTGAAGTCATTGTACCGCCACCCAAAAAACTGGAGGACTTAATACACTTGGCCGAGCTTTGCGTTGACCTGTTGCAACAAAATGAGGAGCACTATGGCGAAGTAAGTTGTCGTTGTCATGAAATCAGTGTAATAGACAGATATATATATACAATATTTACATGTATGTAGTTCACAATGTAGTCATAGTAAATGTAAGCATAATGCAAGATCTATGTATGTATGTACATGTTATAAACTTTCTCACTTCGTCCACACTTTTGCAACGATGAGAAGTTGTTGTTGATTTTAAACGTTGTTAAATGTGGCAATGTGGCAAATATTATGTATGTACATACATCGCTATGAACAAAATACAAATTAAATGTTCAATCGGATGTCGCAGCACTCTTTATGCATTGTGTAAAACTTTTTTAATACTGATATTAATTTATAACTGTTCTATTCCTATCAACTAACATACTTTAATCTTTTGACTTGTTTTTATAACTTTATCAACTATGTGTGTGTACCATGCGAGCTCTTTCGTATCTTTATATATACATATATATATGCTTATATGCTTTCCCCCGTTCCCATAAGACAGCTCCTATTGATTATAAGTGTACGTTATGCCTTTTCGCATTTCGATCGATCCTTTTAATCATTTATGGCTATGATAATCTATGAAATTTACATATGTTTTAAGAAAGACGCAACAGACCTACGTATATTATATATATTATAATGATAGTTTAATATGAAAAGGAACTGAAGCGAGAACTGGTTCGGTGTAAAAGTGAATGTCCTTAATTATATTTAGATGGGCATGTTGTGAATTGCAACACTGTTGAACAAACTCCAGGAGAAGCTTTTGTTAATGGTCCGATATAGTGCAATAATTAAATATGCATGTATTCAGTTAAGCTTGATTTTGTTTCTAAACAGCAATAGCATTGATTATTTGATAATTATTTTCCAGGTTGATAGAAGTTTGATTAGTACTTAAGGCGTAGATGAAAATAAATCCGTGTGCAGGCAGAATATATTTGCTATTGAAAAAAAAAACACTTTATCACAATAAGGAAAATATAATTTGTATTGGCAAGAGGCAATTTTTAAATGAATTTTCCCAAATTAGATGCAATTGTTGATTAACCTAATACAATTAAATAAGTAATTCACGATGCGGATTTCATTGGCAAGAGGCAACTTTTTTAAATGAAATTTCCCAAATTAGATGCAATTGTTGATTAACCTAATACAATTAAATAAGTAATTCAAGATGCGGATTTCATACGTTCTTGTGTCTTAACATTCTTATGTACTGTGTGTGGATATAACTCGTATGTAGTACATTTGCATTTGTATACTCGATTTACACATATAGCTGCGCAAACATGACAAAAAGGAAAAAATTAAGACAATAAAGGAAGGCAGCGAGGGCACAGGAGACACAAACACAGCAAACGCTACTTCTGGTCAGGGACCCCAAAGCATGGACCAAGTAACCTCGAAAGGCACATTGGATGTCGCTGCCGTTACCAGTGACGGACCCCCTCCCTTTCGTTACTGTATGCCCACACATGCGGTATACACATCGCCAGTACCAACGGCACGTACTCCTCTTAATACTACTACATTGTACAAAGCAATCTCTTCTTTAATAATATTTCAAGAACCTCGTAAGATAGACAACTATACATGTGCATTAATTATTGCATACATACATGCACATACACAAACACATACACATACACGCTTACATACATTCATACACACACAGAAGCTTAGGTTTTATTAACAAATAATAAGGTATGAAAAATTTACACACATTACCAATGTCCTAGTACGAAACTTGAAAGACTTGCAAAGCTTGGATCATCTTTTGATTATTTCAATTCAAATATTATTCTTAAAAATAATATTAAGAATACATATCGACTCTATTTATATGTTTTGTATACAAGAAATTCGGTTTCAATTTCCATATAAGTAATAGACCTCAATTCTCAAATATCTTCGGGAGAACGATGATTAAATCCCCTTACATAAGTATGACAGATATAGAATAAGTGCAATTAGAAACTCGTATTTGATTAGTTTACTTTTAGCGAAAGGGGCAGGGAGTCGATATGTGAGTGTAAATTACAAAGCATTGTAGAAATATTTGAAAAATATACAAACTGTAGCCCTTTGGATGATACATAGATATTGTAAATATGACATCGATTAGGGACGCAACTCAATCCTAATTTTCAAGTTTATTATGAGTAAAATAGTGTGTAAGATTGATCTTATTGTGATCGATTTCCATTATCTCAAATGCATGTAAAAGTTGTAGACAACCAGGGCATGAGCATGCCTAAGACGTGTGATTAGCTTATCTACTAAATCGGCTGATATCGGCAGATCGTACAACATTTTTTTTTTGCTGTCTATTAATAGGCGAATGTTAAATATTTGTATTTGTCTACCTCTCTCTTATTATCTGTCTTTCATCTTTCCTCTACCGCCATTCTCCCATTTTGATGTCTCTATAGTATGCATAATACAAAAACATACATAATGTACATAATTTAAAAAAAGGCTATAAGTTATTTGGATGAACTTTATGTAATTCCAATGTTTGATTGATTGTTTGTGTTCGATGGCAGGCTAAAGACATCAAAGAAATCTACTTCTATGTGCATATATGTATGTATACCTCCATGCAAGCAAAATGCGAATGAGGAGGTAGTTAACTTCAATATTGGTTTTAGTGGTATTCTAAAATGCATGAGTGTCGTACTTAGGATATTAACTTCTTCTATTCTGATGATTATTCTATCCGTATATATACAAAATGTCTATAAACAAAATTACATTAACACATATCAATACATACATATATACATACATATGTACATGATGCACGCCTTTCATATCATATCACACCAAAATGTAATATCCATGAGCATCTAGGAATTAATATTGAAATTGCTGTTCAATGTACATACATATAAATTATTTTAACGCTTGCTGAATATAAATTGCACAAACATTGAACATCTATATGTATGCATTTTGTAATTTGTCCGCCTGAGAGACAGTATGTGTAGCTTTGCTTTATCCTCAAACCATAGAACTCCAATTTAATGAATTTTGTACGGATATATTGAGGAAAGGTTGATTAATTGTATTTCAAACAGAAGCAAAGGCAATTAAAAATTATTTTTTATTGTTTTTTTTTTATAACAAAGTAATAAATATTAACCCGTTGTACACTTTAAAAAAAAAATTTAAAGCTAGAATTTATATATATATAATAATTTCATCAATAATAATATCCATTTTTTTAATTTCCTAGACTCTTATTTGTATTGCAAAACATTTGATGTTGGCCAGTAATTATCTGTGCAAATAGTTTCAGCAGGTGTGTCAAATTTCGGTCTACCGAAAATTCATAAATATCCGTATATGCGACATAAGTTGAAGTGTTCATGACTGCGAAGACTGCTAATGAAAAACCTATTTAGTAATTCTTTTTTTTTAATGTACGAGTATTATTTATTATTCATGTCATACATAAATATATATACACAAATATATTTGTATATGTGTATATATAAAGTGGAGATGTTCCATACGATTTTCGTTGTCATGAGGACTCAAATAGCATCTTGGGAAGAGAACGAATGTTAGGATCTTATAAAAGTTTTAAGCATTTTGTAAAGTATTTGATAATACAATTTTGGTTTCATTGTTTGTTTTTCTTTCTTTAGGCATTTGCTTGGTTCAGCGATTTACTGGTTGAACATGCGGAAATATTCTGGTCTCTATTCGCAGTTGACATGGATCGAGTTTTATCCGATCAGGCACCAGATACATGGGACTCATTTCCGTTGTTTCAAATTCTAAACGATTATTTAAGGTCCGATGGTAAGTGGTCAACAATACTCTGCAGCTTTGTTTAATATAGTAAATTGTGTAAAGAAGAATCTTATAATAGATTTATCAAACGTTTTACTAACTTATTACTTACAGATAACTTGCGAAATGGACGATTCCATCAGCACCTGCGTGATACCTTTGCACCTTTGGTGGTGCGGTACGTGGATCTTATGGAATCGTCAATAGCTCAATCGATTCATAAGGGTTTTGAAAAGGAACGTTGGGAGAGCAAAGGGTAAGAGATTGTTTCCATCATATGGTCACTTGGTGACTTCTTAATTGCATATACATACGACACGCACGAACATTAAAAATGTATATTATAATACAGTATGTATGTACGAAAAATTCGTAAGTATTTCAAAAATGAAATACATCATTAGGATATTTGGTTTATGAATAATGGAATTGACAAAAGAAACTTGTATGCATGTAAATCGTATGTACATACATACCGTGCAATTCCTGGCGTCATTTTGAAATGGAAAGCTACATACATATGTATGTTATGTAATGTATGTAAAGCGAGCAATAGAGGAAATCCCATTCCATTTGCACATTTGTATATAATATATATGTACATTTGTATATACATATTTTTATAAATTGATGTATGTATGTATGTATGGTGAGCTGTGCGATATTGGAGTTATATTAAATATTAAGATAGGCTCACGAATTGATAACTGAAATTAAGCATGATGGGCTCACGATGTATGTGTGTATGTACATATGTATGTATGTACTTGAAATATGCATGTACATCATATGTATGTACATATACATATACTACACAGATGAGCAAAACAACCTTAAAGCACATTCTCTTTCTCTGTCTCGTTCTTGCTCTCGCTCAACTCATTTCATATTTAGCAATTCAATATGCCGTTCATATTTTCTATTTCCCTATTTTCTGTGAAACTTTAGGATAAACGCTGCTTTGAATCCAGCTGCATTAAACAATGCAGCCCAGGCGCTGAACACGGCAGCTCTCAACCCAGCGGCGTTGCTGAGCGGCAAGAAAGATCAAGTCAATTTTTATGTGCCGAAGCTACCGAGGCGCACAGCTGCAGCTTTAGCTGCTGATGAAATGAGGTTTTTAAATGAATGAATCAATCAATCAATCACCTACCTAAGAATCTTACGTAGCCATATACTCTCAAAATACATACATATGTTCTCTTTGCATTTTGTTGTTTTCTGCCAAATGTTTTGCATTATGCCCAAGAATTGATTTATCTAGAACTTTAGACCAGCATAACTCTCATACTTATGCATTTCACAATATAACAACAACATTGAAATACTTGCAAATGTTAATTAATGTAAATTGTATATGTATGCCAAAAAGTAGAAAATTAATAATACTAGTTACATATGTATAATAATAATACAATTCATAATTACTACTGTCACCCCCACCACCACCACCACCACCACCGCAAAATTGCTATGAATTAATATGTGTATGCTGCTTACATGATGTATGTGGTTGTGTATGCATGCAGGTACATACATATGTATGTATTCATATATATATATATATATATTTTGCTTTTCTGTTTTGCCACATACTAGAGTTTCAATCGAGGACGATATCAAAGCATATTCTTATTTTGCTATCGAATTGTCCAAATTCATGTAGTTATGAATATAGGGAATGTATAAGCTGCTGCCTTTTGTCACCTCATCGACATTCTACTGGAGTATTTCTGCCCTTCACATGATATCATTAAATAGTACCACCCACCACTAGTCATACAATACCAACATGCTAACTATTTTCAAGTACCCTTCGGAAAAGAATAAAGACTATGCAAAACAAGTAAGAGTGCTCTACTCGAGAGTGCCCGACTAGGATATACCCTGAACCCAGTTCTTACATTCATAATTCTTTATCTGCATTCAAACATATCTTTCTTCTTTCATTGGCCCAAAACTATGTTACATTTAATCGTAAATAAAATTTTTGTTTATTGTCCGATCGTTTGAAATATGAAAATTGTAGGACATAAAGATGGCATATAAATGTGTGAGTATGCTGAATCCGAAGGTCATACCTCAAAAAATACGTATTTTTCGATTTATGGAGGATTGGAGAAAGGTATAAAAAAAAACAAAACATTTTGAACTTCTGTTTGCTATACAACAATATATATAATGTTCTTGTGTTCTTGTTTAGCCGGCTCGAGGTCAATGAAACAAACAATTTGTTTTGTTCTTAGATTTTTTTTTTTTTCCCCCCGATATATTTCGGCTGCAACAGCGGCAACCGTCTTCAGGGAACTACGATTAAAAACATATATAGTGAATATGGTGCCTCTAGCTCTTATGGCTTTCAAGTTATACCCAAAAAACACCGGTCTGGAATCTTTGAACGGAAAGAGATATCAAAAAAAAAATTAAACACTTGTATTGACTTAAATATAAATAAAATAAATTAAATATGAAGTCTCTAGCTTTTGTAGTCTCTGAGAAAAGCGCGTTCATACAGACGGACGGACAGACAGACGGAAATGGCTAGATCGACTCGACTATTGATAATGATCAAGAATATATATACTTTATGGGGTCGGAGATGCTTCCTTATGCCTATTACATACTTTCGCACAAAGCCATTACACCCTTTTTCCCATTTTTAATGGGTTAAGGGTATAAAAAGATCTTGGGATGTTGCAAGATTTGTCGATTTCACGTCTCTATGTATGTTTGCTTAGTGATATAGTTCAGTTGTAGGAAATTCTTTTCAAATAAAAAATAAGTCATGCGAAATTGGAAAAACTAGTATACATATACCAAACATATGTATTTTTTTAAATCGATCATCTGTCTGCTTGTTTATTTCTTAAAACAGAAGACTATTTATAATACATATGTAAGGTGTATAGGTGTATGAATGTAAATGTGTAAATATAAAGTACATTTGAGAAATTTTTGAATCCTAGATTATTGGTAATAGAAAGAACAAACAGACGGACAAAGCTGTACGAGTAGAAGTTTCTATAATTTATTTGTCGAGTGTAATTTTTACTGAGCACAGAAGACTATATATAATACATATGTATGTGTTACATAGGTGTATGAATGTAAATGTGTAAATATAAAGTACATTTGAGAAATTTTTGAATCCTAGATTATTGGTAATAGAAAGAACAAACAGACGGACAAAGCTGTACGAGTAGAAGTTTCTATTATTTATTTGTCGAGTGTAATTTTTACTGCGCACAGAAGACTATATATAATACATATGTATGTGTTACATAGGTGTATGAAGGTAAATGTGTAAATATAAAGTACATTTGAGAAATTTTTGAATCCTAGATTATTGGTAATAGAAAGAACAAACAGACGGACAAAGCTGTACGAGTAGAAGTTTCTATTATTTATTTGTCGAGTGTAATTTTTACTGCGCACAGAAGACTATATATAATACATATGTATGTGTTACATAGGTGTATGAAGGTAAATGTGTAAATATAAAGTACATTTGAGAAATTTTTGAATCCTAGATTATTGGTAATGGAAAGAACAAACAGACGGACAAAGCTGTACGAGTAGAAGTTTCTATAATTTATTTGTCGAGTGTAATTTTTACTGCGCACAAGTAAACACCGTTTTCGGTGTATATTTGTACATTTGCTTAATTGATTGACGGCTTCATTTAATAAATATTTAATATAATTTAGTTTATAGTAACATATTCAATAATTACAAATCAATTAGTACCAGCTCTTCACATTCTTCACATTGTGCGTGTGCTCCCTACCTACTATATATACTATATATATATATATATATATATATATATATATCCATATAAATATCAACATCACTTCAATGGCAATAATACACCTTTATTCAGTATTAGCAATAATTGTATAAAAAGCATCCTTTCAAAGTTTATGTAGTTGCATTGCTTTCTTCAAGTTAATCGCCGATATTTGTATGCTATTATTCTTTTGGTTGCATTATGTTAAAAAATAGCTGGCTTCACTTAAACTGATGCTGATATTTTAATTATCAGATATTAGATAATGTATGGGCTAATATGATCGGATTTTACAATATATAGCTTTGAACCATTTGAGGTTTTTAATAGCACTGCTTTTATATAATCTGTCATATTCTGACTTCGGTAATAAGTTGGACAAACAAATTCAAAAAAAACTGACAATAGCATGATATAATACAAATAGGGTGTGGCATATTAAAAGTTAGTTGTTAATATAGACTGCAGACTACAAAACTATATTTGGACCCCGATAATGCGTTATGGGAATTATATGAATTTGTTGTGCAATTGTGTTAAAACCAAAACAAAAATATTATTTATATGTATCTCAACATCTCTCAGTATTGCTTGATTTTTGAATAACCGTCACTACATGTAATATCAAAGTGAATTCGTACATTAAACGGAAACTTCACTTCACTTGTTTTAGTTGAGCAATTTCAATAAACTGCATACTACAAAATTCAGTATTAAATAATAGTATAGTTTATTGCCTGCTGAATAAAACGAATTTATATTCACGCTGTTTTCATTACTAGTGTTAATTATGCTTACGTAGTAATAAGTAGTTGAATATGAATAGTATTATGTCCAAGTCCTAGTCCAATGATTGAATTGAATTGACTGATCGACCGTAGCCTATCGAGTTTATTTTGTATGTATATATGTAAGTAGGTGCAATGCATAGAACAATTGCTTTAGTACATCATATACTGAATTAAATGGAATCGATTAGTGCTCTTCTTTAACTATTAATTTGCTCATTTTACTTCCACAGAAATGGTTGTGCCACTTCCGAGGACCTGTTCTGGAAACTAGATGCATTGCAATCTTTCATTAGAGATCTGCACTGGCCAGATGCGGAGTTTCGTCAGCACTTGGAGCAGAGGCTGAAGATGATGGCTGTTGATATGATTGAGCAGTGTATACAGCGAACAGACTCCTCCTTTCAGTCTTGGTTGAAAAAAAATGTTGCCTTCATATCGACCGATTATATAATACCGTCAGAGATGTGCGCTATGGTAAATGTGATATTAGATGCTAAAAATCAAAGCTTTAAATTAACCACCATTGATGGTATCGATCTGGTGAGTACGAATTCCTACAAATATATGTACATATGTACGTTTGTAAATGATTTCATTGAATGCTTTTATTTATTTTAAAAAACAGTACAAATTCCATGCGAAAATTGATGATCAAATTGACAAAGCGAATGTTGCGATGACACAAGGATTAAGTGGCAAACTTATGTCAGTGCTAGAGTCGTCTTTGTCAAAATTGGCGCGTTACGATGAAGGTAGCCTAATTGGCTCCATTCTAAGTTTTACAAACGTGTCGAGCTCAGGGAAGGATCTCGGACAAGGCTATGTGAATTTCTTCCGTAACAATATGGATCAAATACGCGGCAAGATTGGCGATGATCTATGGACTCTCAACTTTTTCGAGCAGTGGTACTCTCAGCAAATAAACATGCTGTCCAATTGGCTATCAGAGCGTATGGACCATGCCCTGCACTATGCTCAGGTCACGTCTATCTCTCACATAATTAAGGTAAAGCTCATCTACACATGTACACATATCGAGTCTGCTTGCATTACATCTTGTTTTGCACTGTCATCAGAAAATTTATTCGGACTTTGAGCTGCAAGGCGTTCTCGAAGACAAATTGAATTCCAAAGCATATCAGACAGTTATACAACGAATGACTGCTGAAGAGGCAACCTGTGCCCTAACCATGCCCGACGGTACCGATGGAGATGAGTAAGTAAAGTTGAGCGCTTTGTCAAAACTTGCATACCTAATGAGCTTTCTTCTATTGTATAACGAAACACAGGAACAGCGATGATATCCATAATGGTAACGAGGAGGAGGGTGGAGATGAATCTGGCGCCCACGCACCGCGAAGCATGCCAAAGCCGAAAACGGGAGCCGCTCAAGCTGCCGCAGTGACCAACGTGGTTGCTGGCCGTGTTGGCAATTTGCTTGGTAAAGGTATTGGTGGACTTAGCTCAAAGCTAGGAAGTGGCGGTTGGTTTTGAATGTTAACGGAAACGTCTGGTCTGGATCAAATGAAATACATATTTACGTCCAGCTTTTGATGGCAGCAGCTTCGTAGCTTTTCTGAGCCAAGTCCACAGGCGCATTGATTGTTTCTCTGACTCCAATAAGTAATAATAATGGATAGATTCGTTGTTTGAGAATGTATAGAGGATCTTTAAAAAGTGGCTTTCAAATATATATATATTAAACTTAACAACCACGATTATGGAAAGCGTTTTAGCGATCATATATTATTATTTTATGTATTATATAAAAACCAATCATGTGAATTTTAAATGACAGTTCTTTCTGGTAAAAAATATACTTATGTATGCTGCGCGATCACTATCTGTAAAATAATTTGAGATAATTTAAATGATAACCTAAAGTCGAGTTGAAAATCAATACATAGACATTGGCATAACATTATTACCTCTTGAATAATATTATACGATTATATATTAATACAGTTTATAATTAAACTAATGGAAACCAACTTACATATTAAATAATACTACATGCATATTTCTTCATCAGGCGCGTTACTGGCTAATACGTACTACATACAAGCACAACAGATCTTTGCTTTTTTATTTTGTTTCTTTTAATATTAAAAATAAATAAACCAATCAATAAAATTCTACACTTTCGAATACTATTTTCACTCTTCCAATTAACAAAAACTAATATTTCATAATTATGTACAATGTTAATTATGTACTCTTATTGATTAAGCTATAAGAAATAATTCAAGAATATGTCGTTTATGTACGTAAATCAAAATATTTCTCTCCCTTCAATCATTTTTAAAAATCGTTTGAAAATTATTGTTTTTATATGTAGATTTTTTTGTCGAATTTCATTAAAATATATTGTTATGCTTTAGTGCAGACTAATATTAATAAAAATCTAAAAAGTATAAACTTACATATACATGTTTACTACATACTATCCTTGGCCTTTACTACAACATATGTATATTAAAAAAAAATAACATTATTTGCAATTGGAAAAATATAAAGGTTTTTACTAACAGCAAGATATGGCTCACAAAAAAAAATAGGCTACATATCTATCAGATATATCGAATTAAATTTATATTGTGCTTACATTTTAGTGAGGAAAATGAAAATGTCTTCAGTATTTAGCTTCCGTTTTCTATTATGACGTCATTTATTTAAATCTAACGCAAAAACAAGTGTGTCTGTATGTATGTTAATATAAGAATAAATATATTAATAGATTAATTTATATTCCATTACTGAATGTACGCAGGCATTCTTAGTTGGAGCTATGGTTACTGATTAATCATACATAAACATTTACATATGCCCGGCAAATTCGGTCGTTGTCTGCAAATAATTTTTTGTACACATAGTAAGATTTGTGCCTTAGCATCATAAGGATGATATCCGGACCTTATCCGTACGCGTGACGGTTGAGGGCTCTAGCATCCGATGGTAAGTTCTATTCATTGTAGGGAAGGTATGCTGCAACCAGGCAGAGGTTTTTTCCATTCCCCATCGTTTGTATACCCTGTATCCGTTAAAATTGGGTAAAATTAAGTTGTGAAAAGGTATGTACACGCGGATCTCTGAGACTCTAAGAACTATAGACTCCTATACCCTGATCCGATTGAGTTCATTTTATTTTATAGCAAATTCATCCCGTTCAAAAAATATATTCTGATTCCCTAAAATTTATAGAAACTTATCGTAAACGTAAAATATATAGGAAAACTTTCTGGGGTAGTTTTTTTTTCTGTCAAACATCATGTTAAAACAAGTAAGAGTGCTCTAGTCGAGAGTGCCCGACTAGGAGATACCCTGAACCCAGTTCTTACATTCATAATTCTTTATCTGCATTCATACATAGAAACACACACACATATACAAACAAAAGCTGCTTGCTACTCGCGTCATCAATTGCTTTGCTTCTTCTTCCTTTGGCCACAAAGTATGGTACATTGAATCGTTAATAACTTCTCCGAAGGTCACACCTCTAAAATTACCTATTTTTTTAATTCTGTGAGATCGGGGAGGGGTATCCAAAAAGTGAAATGTCTTTAACCTCTGTATGCTATAGGAGAATATATGTACCAAATTTAGTGACTCTAACTCTTATAAATTTTAAGCTATACCTTAAAAACACTGTTCTGGAATTTTAATTTATCGATAACTTTTGAACGGGACGAGATATCGAAAAAAAATGATAAACTTGTATCGTCCCACCGCTACGAGAACTTATATTTCAAATATGAATTCTTTAGCTTTTGTAGTCTCTGAGAAACACGTGTTCATACAGACGGACAGACGGTCAGACGGACAGACGGACATGGCTATATCGACTCGGCTATTGATACTGATCAAGAATATATATACTTTATGGGGTCGGAGATGCTTCCTTATGGCTGTTACATACTTTTGCACAAAACCATAATACCCCTTTTTCCCATTTTTAATGGGATCAGGGTATAAAAAGAGAATGACAATGCTACTATTAAAATTAATTTTCTTATTTAAATCAATGTTTCAGACCGATTGTTCCTATGACAGCTATAAGATATAGGTGTCCGATTTCGACTAAATTCAACTAATCTATATACCATTAAATGAAACTTGCAATTACTGAGTTTAGTTAAGATATTTTGAGAAACAAAAAAGTTGTTCATGCAACGATCCATTTTTCAACAGATTGTTTCTATGTCAGCTATATGATATAGTGGTTCGATTTTGATAAAATTTTGTGAGCATGCATATATAATGCTAAAACTTATATTTGGTAAGTTTAGTTTAATAATCTCAAAAAACAAAAAACTTCGGACAACGGATAAAGATGGCAATGAAATGTGAGACTATGTAAAATCCGAAGGTCATACCACTAAAAATACGTATATGTCGATTTCTGGGAGATCGGGGGGAGGTATCCAAAAAGTGAAATATTTTTTACTTCTATATTCGATTGGTTATTTGTGGTGCCATTGGTGCCTCTACCTCATATAACCTTTAAGCTATGCCCAAAAAACACTAGTCTAGAATCGAAATTAATCGATAACTATTAAACGGGACGAGATATCAAAAAAAAACAGACACAGACAAAAAACTTTTAAACGGGACGAGATTTCGAAAAGAACAGACAGACAGACAGACTGACAGACAGACAGGTAGACAGACAGGCAGACAGATAGCCTCATATAACCTTTAAGCTATGCCCAAAAAACACTAGTCTAGAATCGAAATTAATTGATAACTATTAAACGGGACGAGATATCAAAAAAAAACAGACACAGACAAAAAACTTTTAAACGGGACGAGATATCGAAAAGAACAGACAGACAGACAGACAGCCACACAGACTGACAGACAGACAGGCAGACAGATAGACATGGCTAGATCGACTCGGGTGTTGATAGTGATCAATAATATACATATATACTTTATATGCCTGTTACATACTTTTGCACCACTTCATGATACCTTTTTCCCATTTTTAATGGGTTCAGGGTATAATAAACAAAGAAGTCAATCAATGTATCATAGTATGTAGCCAATTGAAGAAGAATACGCAACGCAATTGCATGAAGCGCGCATCGTGTTGTTGCATGCGTGTGTGTGTTTCTATGTACGAATGCAGATAAATAATTATGAATGAATGTAAGGGTTGGTCACACTGGGTCGGTCACTCTCGACTAGATCACTCTTGTTTTACTTCGAAGTGCAGCGGTCACTGAGTTATTATACAAATCTGCAACACTTCATAACATCCATTAACCAATTTTTAATGGGTTCAAGGTATAACTAGAGTCAATCTCACCTGATAACAGCTTGTGGTAGTTCGAAAATCTGTAAGCGAAGGCCAATTTATTGAGCCAAGTCTTCCGGTATTTATATAATGGTTTATATGATTCCGCTTTCGTATAACAGAATAAACTTTAATGGCACCCATAAAATAAATGTAATATGGTTGTTTCTCTTGTCAACATGTTTTTGTTTTTATTAAACCGTATTTGATTTGTATTATTATTTTTTCCAATACATTACATTTATTTACTATGTTAATGTTTGTTTTGTGTTCTTATGTGAATGCTTAATTTTGTTTTGTTTTTGATGTATAATATAACTACATGTTTATAATAAGTTGGTGTATATAACATTTAATATGTATGTATATATGTAAGTATATAAATACTTTTATAAATCTAGATATGTGTATGTAATTAGTATTAACCTCTTTTTTATTTATGTCTACTTACAGTTAAAGAGCTACTAAAAATAAACGGAACAATTAACCAATCAGTGTAATTATTGACTTAGCTTATTTTTACTGCAACTCATCAAATCGTATTTATCTCTTATCTCTGTTTCGTGAATTTTAGATACATATGTACACACATATGAACATAAAAATAGAAGCACACCACCAAGTGGTTGGTCAACAGGACCATGTGTCTCAGCCAACACGTTATTTAGCAAGTACTATGTGCATTATGTATAGTATACATACATACTATATGAATATTGTTTATATAAATTTGTTATTTGCTTTGATTGCTTGAAGAATTTATTCATACGAACTTATGTACATACATACGTACTCAAATAGTCATTAATTACATTACATGTGTATGTATGCATTTTTGGAATTTCCATTCAATACGAAATATATGCATATACCTGCTATGATGTTTACGAGAGAATGTTTGGAAAATACACACTTAATGACAAACAAAAGTAATTAAGTATTGAATTTCACAGTAAAATGTAGATTTATTTTGTGTGTTATGCATGTACATACATATATTCTTTTGGAAGTCGTAGAATGAATCATATTGCTGTGATTAATACACATACATATTCTTTGCCATTAGTCTTAGCCATTTTCATTGATCTACTTATATGTGTAAGTATTGTTTGCTCATGTTTATGTATGTATGTATATATTTTTGTATGTAAGTGTACAACGCGATGTATGTATGTTTCACTTTAAGATTCAAGTTTTTGGTTAACATTTTAATGGATACAGAAGTCATTCAAGAGTCTATTGCTGCCCTAAGTGTATATATGTCTTTATGTGACTATGAATGTGCTTTCGATAACTTAAGACCTGGATACTGGTCATTCCAGACTACATTATCCTAACTTGCTTTATGTATACATACGATATCATTATACACACAACAAATTGAATTTAATTGATTTCATCTTATAGTTTGATAGTAATTACGGTTACTTAAATAAGTTAAGTGGAGTTGAGGGTGCATACATACATATGTATTTATGTATATTGTATATACAATGTACATATTACACACATTCGTAGTATGAACATTTGAATGCATGTACATTGTACATCTATGCACATTGAAATTTAAAGGCATTTACGGATTTGAGCGTCGGCTTTATAAAGTGATTGGTTTGAATCTATTATGCATGTATGTATGTACAATGTACATAGGTATGTATACTAGTTTGACAATACAAGTACTTCAAATAAGAAGTGTGCGTTTTGTGTGGTGCATAGTAATATTAACTTAAAAGTTAAGGTTAATAAATAAAACTGTAAATATTGCAAAACGGTTCCATATGCACTATTTACTAGGTAAAAATTGAAATAAAAACACAGAAAATTGGAAGCATAGTTATCGTAATTGTAATTTTGTTTTGTTTTTTTTTTTTCGTTTTTTTGATTAGAATAATTACTAAAGCTAATGTTCAGTATGTAAATATATACATACATTTATACATACACCTCCAAATGTACCAAAAACTATACGTATACGTAATAAGTATTTGCATAATGGCTGGGTTATTGTGATCGTTTCGACACAACATATAGTACATATATTATCGCATTTTTGCATATGTACATTTATATTTATGTATTTTATAATAACATTTACATGTGTGTGTGTGTGCCTATGTACATAGTTATGTATGTGTAAGTATTACGTGCCAAGTACATAACATAGTTATTTTTATATTGTTTGACTTAAATCACATGAACTATGCATAAGCCTATGTATATGTGTACGTATGTATGAATGTATGCATGCATATGTACATATGTTATTAATTTAAATATGTATTTAACAGTCTTTTTATAATTGGCAATGGCTTTTCACACATTGTTGTGCTTACATATGTACATACACATTTACTTAATATCGCATTAATTAAATTCATTTGCATTTATACTTTTGTATTAAATGTTTGGCTTGATCTTACATATATATGAAATCAACACTGTATGTACATACAATATGTACATACCTATGTTGCACGTTTATACATTTTTAAATGTTAATATTATCATATCTAGTTTTACCTGCAAATGCATGCAATACATACATACATACATACATACATACATACATACATACATATGTCTGTATATCGATCGCATATATGTACTAAGCAATACTTTGCTTTAAATTGCTTTCAAGTATAACCTAATATTGAAAGCTGTTGTATTTATGTATTTGACGTCTGTGAAGATTTTATCATTCCGACTCATACGCATACGCATATGTCCAAAATGTATGAGTATACAAACATGTATTCATAATGCACATGTATATAGGCGAGAAAGATGTAATCTCTCAAATATATATACATATATGCATACATACATAAATGTATGCACATATACATATGTATATATATATGATATATATATATAGACACGGATTCTAGTTTGCAATAGTAGCTATCAGGTCCAGTTGTCAATAAATTCGTACGTTTTCTCTTAAGTTGATTCTTTATACATACACACATAAATACATACATGCACAAATACTTTTATTTTTTTGTTAATTTTTAAATAATACTGTTGATTTAATAAGTTATTGAAATTCAAATTGAAATTGCATTAATTAAATATAAGAAAACAACATTCAAGCATTATTTTTCTATTTCTGAAATTATTGTTTATATTTATTTAAATGTTTAGTTTCAATGTATTTAAATATGCTTGGTGTTTATCTATTCCTTGTACTTAATAACATACATATTTGTTCGATGTAAATGTTTCTGTTTTCTGTATTTTGGGCTAGAAATATTTGTATATCTACTTGAGTTCGGTATGAGATGTACGATTCGGAATTCTTAAGCAATTTATATTGAACTGTGATATTTCCGTGTCCTTCTGAGCAGACGCACGTACTTTGCCGAAAATATGAAATTGATCTATGTTTGCCTATATAGTAATACACAGATATGCCTATTAAACTGTGAGTCGCTGAAAACTCAACGTTGTTATTTTGTATTTGAGTGTACATAAAAAAAAGTTTTAATACAACTAAAAAATTTACTTTTTTTATGAATTTCAAATTAAAGACCTAACTATAAATACTTTAAGACTTCTTCTGACTAACAATATTAATTTTATTTCAAAATATATATATATATATATATATATATATATATATATATATATGCACATGCCAGGGGTATTTTAATTCTGGCAGAAAATTAGTGCTTCCGAAAAATCGAGCAATTCGACCAAAACTTTAGCACATTCTAGTTCTTAATATTTTTGGATTAATATGTCTATTAGGTAAAATTCGACAGGATCATTAAATCTCTCATTAACTGCTTAAGTTTTTCAACTCACTATCAAAATGAACATATAATTTTCGTTATACTTTGTTCAATTTAAAACTTTAAATTACAATATACTTTGGCACACAAGTTTAGAAATACTCACACTTGATGCTTAATATACATCGAATGTGTACACTATATAAATGCTTGAGTTTATTGAAATTATTTAAGAACATTTTCCATATTGTACTTTATTCGACAAACACACTCAGAACTTGACTTGTCTGCAATTAAATGGGAAGAAATGCATTTAAGAAGATCAAAGAGACCAAATATACTTTGTTTGAATATGTATTTAATGTAATATGTACATACACTATTATGTGTGCATTTGTGAAGAGATTGTATGTAAATAACGATGCCTATCTTGCTCCTCAATTAATGTGGCATTAATTATATTTTAAAAATGTAAAATTTGTATTAAAAAAAAAAACACCTTTGTGGAATACTATTGTTTCAATAATGATATAAATTCACAAGCATAATAAAAGTGGAACGATAATTTATCAGAGCTTAAGCGTAAAATACCTGCGATTTATTTTTTTTCATGCGTATGTATATATGTATATCTGCATGTATGTACAAATATGTATGTATGATTTAATTTCTCAATTTATTTGTTTGTTGTTGTTTCCTTGCCATAACATTTAGCCAATTACAATCCATATATCGTGTGTAGGACTAGGGCACACTCGAGTTATGAACTGCGTACTATTCAGTAAATTCGGATGCTGGCCGATAATTGTTATTGGTTATTGGTTGGTTGGTTAGTACAATACATACATGTATGTATGTTTATGTATGAAGACAGTACTTTTGGCACTTATCCAATAATGGCCACATGTTACAAGTTACAACTATGACGATGGCGTTTAAGGGAAGGGGGGGGGAGGGGGTAGGAATGGTGTTAGACGGGGTACTTATTGCACTTATTGGCCCAACCAACTGTATCGTTAACGTATTGGTTTGGCTTGGCTTGACTGCTCCAAATCTGTAGGACTAAAGCATAGACAGCAGGAGGGGGCGAGGCTCTACTGATTGTCAGTACTATATTCGTATATGCCATACCAGACTGCTATGAGACGCTAATGGCTCCAGTTTCAGGTGCATTCGGAGTCGAGGCTTTCCCGCTAGTCGCTGGTGGATCGGATGTATTACGACGTTTCATGCTGTTCAGGGTGGGCGTGTCGATGGGCGGCACTACTGAGCCGATGCTGGTGCTGCTGCTGCTACTTGTGGCTGCCAAATGGTTGCTCAACTGCTGCTGGAAGTGTTGACTAAAGCTGTTACTGAAGATAGCATGATGCGGATGCGGATGAGGGTGCGGGTGCGGGTGCGAGTGCGTATACGGATTGTGGCGTAAAATGGCTGCGGCAGATTGAGTGTCGCAGCCACCGAGTATCACAATGTTATGATCCTCCCTCCGCTTAGTCAACTGATTGATGCTCAGTGGGTTGTTAATGTCACGTGGATTGGCCCCGATCGGGTTGCGATGTATGCTCATTCCAGGTCCAGGTGCAGGTGCAGATGCTGGTGCTGATGCGGGACTTGACACTGATGCCTTTACGTTAGTCCCCGTTGCCCCTGGGCAACCGTAGCTGCTGAAGCCATTCGTTGCCAAAGAGGTAGACGTGCTAGGGCCGATGTTGTTGCTGCTGCTACTTGTACTTGTGCTGCTTACTGCAGTGAGGTGGGAGGTGAGGTGCGAATGGAATAGTTGCTCTGGGTTATTGCAGCCCACTGGAAGAGTCAGGCCCATGCCCAGGTGGCTGAAGCGAGAGCCAAGCATCATGGCCCGCTCATTGGCAGATCCCGGCGCTGTCCCGCTAGCTGACGTCGCCGGCGATGCTGTGCTTGAGGTATTCGGTGTGTTACTAACGCTACATGTCGATCCGCTGCTGGACCCAGTGCCAGCCCCAGATCCAGACCTTGACTGAGTGTTTGATGGTGCCGGTTCAGTGCTGTTATTTACTGAGAGCACGGGCGTTGCTGGACTAGTTAACATATTCATATTGAGTGGACTGGCCAAGCTCGTCGCTGAGGGACTTTGCAAACTGGATAGGCCGCTCAGGCAACCCGGGCTGGACAGCGATTGACTCATAGACTCTGTGTCCTCGGTGTCTGCCATTTTATTTGTCTCGGTCTCGTCGCCACTGCCACAGCTGGCACCACCCAAGTCTTCGTCTTCGTCATCATCATCACTCATCTGGCTCAGGTTACCAGTGTCATCCATGCCGCTGCCGTCCTCCTGGGCGCCGTTTCCATTCAATGCCTCCATGTAGCGAATACATTTCTTTTTGCGTCTGCATGGATTAAATGAAACATGTATAAAATGCAATATTAGTTAGATTCTTAACAGAACAGATAGCATTGCTAATGTGGTATATGCAAATGTGAAGGCATTCCACAACAAATGCACAAATTGACCATTGACTTAATAAATGCATGCACACGGTGCGACCGGACTATAATAGAGAAAATATTCCAAAAATATCTATGAATCGTGCAAAAACATAGTTCAACAAAAGATTTAAGAATTAAGCGAAATAACACACAATCTAATATCAAATCAATTGAGCGGGGGATTGTAAATAGAGTAGGATTTTGAACAGTTTACTTTGAAATTTATATTTAAATCTGTTACATCTTTGAATTTATGCAATGCTTGGATTTAAATGTCAGAATTTACAATACGTTCATGTTTTTTAATATCTAATATTTTATCTGGTCATTTAAAAAACATGAAAATAATAATCAAATTTCGCTGTTCAAATAATTGTAAAACAATTATGTACCAATGTTTCCCTCATTTAAAGGAATCAAAATTAATAAACAAATTCAAATGAGTTCAATAAACAAAAAAAGGCTCTTGAGTTTTGAATGCAAATAAATAAATTTAAAGTTGTCTTTGTATATTCCAACCATAAATAAAAATTTACAAAATATTTGGAAGACTTTAAACTTTAAAAATGTGGAGATTTTTTATTACCTCTCCAAATTGAAAACGCATTATTAGTAGATTACACAATGGCTGCATGCAGGATAATCATAATCAAAGCCAACAACAAGAATGAAAATAAATTTGAAATAAGCTGCTGAAACACATAAAAAATGCAATACTTCTGGTAAGTAAAACGTGCTTTTATAATGAACACATTATTGTTTTTTTTTTTGCTTTTCGATTTAACCATTAGAAGTAATTGCACTTTGTGCTATTGACTACAGGTAATATCTGGAATGCACATATAACATCATTCTATTAATTTTGGTATTTTCAAGAAATTGATAATGAGGAATTCTTTAAAAGTTTACAACTAATGATTTTACAGAATTTATTTATTCATATTAGCCATTTTCTTTTTATGAATAAATCATGTATTCTTTAAATTTGATAAGTGATGGAATCATTGGAATCCGGCTATAGATTTTAGTGGGGAGCTTATCAGTGAGTATATTATAGGAATGCATGGAAAATGGAATATTATCATTATGTTTTTAAAATTGCAAACATAATGTCAATTTATTTTCCAAACTTCCTCTTTGTATTTTTGTTGGATAAAACAGAGATAAAAATGTAGAATCAAAGACACACTAAACACTGAACGAAATGCAAAATAATACAAAAATAAAAATAATAAAACAAAAATGACAGCATCAGCAATCAATAAACTTATAAGTATTCATCTCACAAATACAATTTATACATCATCAATGGACAAATGTTTAATAAGGATAAATCGTTGGGTCACCAATAAATATAACAGCTTTAATATCAAACATAGAATCATCTTAAAAAAATACCAAATTATAACGCAAACAACTGCAACAACAAGAACAACAACGACAACAATATCAAACAGCTCTAGCAAAATGTAAATAAAAGTTCGGTGTAAGTACAACACTTTATAATTATCAAAGATGTATATGTATATATATTCTCATATGTATGTACAATGTGCATTGCACATAACTACAAGTATATATACATATCATATATACGCATGTTCAAAAATATTCCCTACAATGAATATGCTAATTTAATTTAATTTATATTCGTATGTAAGGAATATTAATACATTAACTTTGTTTATTAAACAGCAATTAATACATATGTACATACAAGTACTTAGGATTCATTCGTATATATACATAAAAAATTTTGGTATTTAATATTTTTTTTTTCGTATTCATCTTTTAATGCCGCATTAGCAAAACTCTGGTTTCCTAAAATAAAATTAATGCTTACTCGCAACTTGCCAGTCCTAATATTAAACGAGAAACAAAGGCTACCTTCGCGCTTCGAAGGTAGTTTACCCTTGCAGTCGCTTAATATATTAATATTGTCACTTATACAAAAAGGTAATTTTAAGAGAATGAGAACGCTACCTTTAAAAATATATTTTCTTATTTAAATCAAAATTTCAGAACGATTGTTCCTATGAAAGCTATAAGACATAGTCGTCCGATTCAGACCAAACTAATCTTAATAAAGATTGATAAAAGATTTGCAATTACTGAGTTTGTTTAAGATAGCTTGAGAAAGAAAAAGTTGTTCGTACAACGACACATTTTTCAACAGATTGGTCCTATGGCAGCTATTGATCTGATTTTGATGAAATTTTCTCAGTAAGCTTAGATAATTTATGGCATTCCTGTGGTAGCTATGTGCTTTAGTGGTTTAATCCGCCTGGTTCCGACAAATTATATGCGTGCAGCAGAAATAAGCATCTGTACTTAGTTTCATCAAGATAGCTTCAACATTGAGAGACAAGTTTGCGTAGAAACAGACGGACAGACAGACAAAGCTATATCAACTCGTCTTGTCGATCAAGAATATATATACTTTATGGGGTCGGATATGTTTTCTTCTGTGCGTTGGAAACTTCTGGCCAAAATTATAATATAAAAATCGACTTGATTGACACTTTTCTTACTAGACTCTCTCTGAGGACGATCGGCGAAATCTGATAAAACATAACGAAAAACATGAATAATTTATAAGTATTATTTAAGAATGGTATTTGTTCAAAAATATGGCAACATATATAATAAAATCAAATAAATTCGACGACAAGATTTTCACCCAACATTAGCTTAACTATTTTGGCTTCAATCCCTGGTATGAAAATATACTCATTTTTCTCCCTCTTGTATTTATTTTCTATGAGATCCTTTCAATGATTACAAAGTTGTAATTCTGGTAGGAGCAAAATTTAGGGTCTGCTAAAACGTATAGAATAAAAAAAAGAAAACAAAATAAACAAAAAAAAAAACAGAAATAAAGTTTTTAGTTATTAAAAATTGTTGCTAATGCGGCTTGATGCTGGTTATTGCAAAGAACATAACAATTTGAATATGCATTTAGTTATTTGTAATGCAAATTGGCATACAATGACTTATGTACATAATTATAAGTATTTACTGGCATTTATGCAGAGTGGTACGCCTGCCTCGTTTGTTGTGGCGCTGTTTGAACTGCTGTGTAATTTAAAATGCATGTTGTTGTCCGGGAGGATGGCAGCTTATTCTCGTCGGTGTGCGGTTTTATCGATTTTACAAATTAACATAAGTCGGCGGTGCCTGGGGTGAGAGCTGTTGGGTACTCGCGGAAGCACCACTACCTCCACTTCCACCACCACCACCGCCTCCGCCATTTAGAGCTGCTCCCGATCCGTTTCCAGTACTGCTTGCCATCATTTGTAAGTGTGAGTGCGTATGCGAAGATGATGTCGATGACGAGGAGGAACTCGATGAGGAGTTCGGCAGCATAACCGTAGCCCCCACCATGCCAGGCGTCAGCATGCCAACACTTATGCTACTCACGCCCGGGCCACTGACCATTCCGCCAATGTTGCTGTTGCTCGCCGATGATATTACGCCCAAGCCCACACTGGGACTGAGTTAAGAGAGCAAGTTTTACGGGTCAGTTAATAGTCCAAAAACATGATTTGTTGAAGGATTAAGGAAAGAGCGGTAATTGTATACGTCAAAATATTTGTATGGTCAATTTAAAGCCACATTTGCTTTTTTCTGTATTGTGTGTGTATGTGCTTGTGTCTGTGTGTGTGCATGTGTGTGTTGTGTAATTGCTTAGTTACTACGTTAGAATCGTTTTACTTCAATGCAAGGAATTTATAGGTGTAACTTTTCAATACTCCATTCAATGTAGTACCCATATTCTGCGACACCATAACTTTCACAACACCCAAAAAGATTTGAGCAAAGTATAAAGTTAAGTAAAAGTATTACAAATTAAATTCATTCCAAAAACTTAAAATAAACATTTTATATCGTAATTTATTTCTTTTCATACAATAATAACAATATCGAGAATACAGTTATAATGGTATATTGCTGTCTAATTTCTTGTTACACAGATTATTATAAGTAAACAATATATTCGTAAAATTTTGTAAATCTAAGATTGGTGTTATTCTTTGCAATGTACAAAACATATCCCTAGAGGGCGATAAAGTACCAACTAGTATTGATTCTATTGCGGATTTCTTCTGTATAACGATCAAAGCTAATGGCTAGCTTAAAGTTTGTCTGCCACGCCCCCGGTTAGAGAGGGGGGTGGTTGGTCATTTAAATCTAACAAGAATAAAATCAACCCAGCCTGCATATCAACGAGCACAACAATGGTGAGAAAGCAAGTAAGCAAAGCGAGCAACTTCTTCTCCAGCCGCAAATATTCCAAACAGGACGGTGGATGCTGAATTCATGTTTATTCATCACGATGACATGAAAACTACTGCTTATTAAATAAAGAGATATCCCTTCTAAAGCAGACATTTAAGGGATAAATAAAAACTTTAAACTATTCCGCGTACTAAAATAATACAGGAATGTTTTCACCGGAAAATAGAGAAAGGATTCCTAAATTGGTGGCCATAACAAAAAGATCTGCCCAAGCGAGATAATACAAAAGCCACAATCCACAAAGATTTTGTTTTTGTAAACGGGAGCAAGTTATGCACAGCAACAAATTCACCTAGATAGAGTGCAGGTCTTGAATCAGATCCTCTACAAGAACAACGCCCAACTGACTATAGAAAAACGCAGTTTAAAGTTGAAATCTGGAAATGTTGTCCTATAAAATGGCGAGCAATCAAACGCAATCACACGTCGTTTTAAATTTTCTATGATAACTTCATAGTTACTTATTCATACACATTATTTCTCACACACGCTGCAAGCAGTGCACTGCTTATCTACTGCAGGTTTCCAGCTTCTTCTCTGAGCCCCACACTATGGAAAATGTAATCTTAAATATCTTCCGTGCTTATCGTCATAAAATATTCAGGGCATAGAGATGGCATTCAAATGAGCCAAATAGAAAAGATCATGCCTCTAAAAACCACTAAGGGATTCCCATTTTTGGGGGATCGGGGAAAGGTATAAAGTCAAATATTCTTCAAATATGTATGATGAGAACATACATACCAAATTTGGTACCTCTAGCTCTTATAACTTTCAGGGTATAGCAAGGGACGATATAACGAAATAATCTTGATATGCCGTATGTTATGCAGAACTTCTACTCCAATATGAAGTCCCTAGCTCTCAAAGTCTCTGAGATCCGCTTGACGGACGGAGAGACAGACGGACATGGCTAGATCGCCATGCTGCTTTTTATACTGATCAAGAATACAGATATAACCACCAAAGGTCTGAGATGCTTCGTTCTGCCTGTTATATACTTTTGCACAACTTTCTGATATTCTTTTAACCCATTTTTAATGTGTTCAGGGTATAAAAACTTAAGAATCATGTGACTGTTACTCTGAGAAGTTGTAATGTTGGATACACTTTAGCAGTTTAATAAAATATAATAAACATTTTAATAGTGGTCAATTAAATTTTTTCGCAAAATTTAATTTGTTTTTTTTTAGAGTAATTTTTTTGGATATGTAAACATTTTTCCCATTTAATATACAATTATTAAACCTTTAGTAAGTCGAGTCAACATAAGCTTATAAACAAAAAGCATTGAATGTTATAAAAGGGGTAAGTACGGATAAATTGTGGTTAGAGTTTCGGATGACGAACAGTTTAAATTCATACAACTGATTTCACTGATGGATATTCACTTTAAATAGTTTAATATCAAAATATTTGTAAAATAATAAAGTCTTTGGTCCTGTGCAGGGTGCAGGCAAGGGGCATTTTGGGTATGAAACAGCATTTAGTTGCATGCAAATACATTAAATGGTATCGATCGCTTATGTTGTGGCAGCAATGGCCTTTGTTACTTTTTAATTGGCATTACGGTTAAATTTTGTATGGAGCTAAGTACCGATTTATATTTGTGTGGTATTCATTAGGTGTGTATATATGAGTGTGGAATATGGTGTGATATTTTTATGTATATATATATATTTAGAATAATATAAACTTATACATATATACGTTTATGTATATACATATGCATCTATTTAAATGGATAGGACAATATTTGGTAGTGATTCCTCGCTGTCCTATACATACATATTATATTATATTAGAATTGTATCAAAATCGTTCAAACGAAGTGATTCATTAAATGTCGAATAGCCTAGTCCAAAACATTTTGATTCGTTCCTTTTAAAAATTAAAAAAGAATACGAATCTGACGTATCGCCAGAAATTGATAGGGATAATTGCATATTCTTGAATATTAAAAGCCGATTCGATGTTGAAGTTTTGAGGGCTATAAAAATTGGATATAATTTTGGAGCCATTAAAAGTGCGCATGAGGGCTAGTTTGGCTATGCAAGTATATGTAACAAGTAGTAGCAGATATTTCCAACCCCAGTCTATATATTTTTGATTTGTGTCACGAACTAAGTCAATCTAGACATGTCCGTCTGTCTGTATGAGCGAACTGATATCAGAGACTGTAAGAGCTAAAGAGGAGCTTTCAGTGTTGTGGTTGTTTGCTTATGTTTTTAGTAATATGCTCTGATACCGAAAGTAAGAAGTAGATTGCGGGTGACCTCACCAAATAGTGGAACCTAGAACCCAAAATATCGTCTATATATATCGTCTACAGTTTTAAAGCTAGAGGCTTAAGTATGGAAAATAGATTACTGGTAGCCTACTCCACAATCAAAATATATAAATTTAGATTGCCGGCCATATTCTCTGCTATATTGTTGGTAGATTAATGATAAGCTTATTCTTTGAGCTGTTCTTTACTTTACCAAAATATCGTAACAAGCTTGGGGTCTCCAGTTCTCAGAATCTTCGACAGATCAAATACTATAATATCAATATATATTTATAGATATTTTAAAGAGCCAATTATTGAAAAATCAAAGTTGATCCGAGTATACTGGGTATACGAGAACTTACGTTCATACAGACAGACGACATGGCTATATTGACTCAGCTCCTGATTAAAAGTATAAATACTTTGTTGGGTTCTTCTGATAGTATGCTGGGTAAAGAAGATGGGTTTTAAAAAGACAGAACAATACCGATTTGAATGTAAGCTTTAAAGTCAACGAGTGTACTTAATTTTTGAATTAGGCTACATATAATGTACAACTCTAATATGCATGATCTTTTACCCACGTATGCACAAACATATGTTACTGCGTTTATG
This sequence comes from Drosophila maculinotata, assembly GCA_035045305.1. NCBI lineage: Eukaryota > Metazoa > Arthropoda > Insecta > Diptera > Drosophilidae > Drosophila > Drosophila maculinotata. The sequence goes on along the minus strand of JAWNPD010000002.1, from coordinate 226,544 downwards.
TTTTCTGTGGCCTTCTTCAATTCGATTTAAAACAACGGAATGTCATATTTAAACAAGTCTTTTAGGTTATTCTGTGAATTGATAAATTCTGCATATACTGAGAAATTTATAAATTCGCAAAACGGAGAATTGCTTAATTCTGTAACATAAACGCAGTATGCAATGGATCTTAAGAGCTAAAATTGCACAATGTTCTCTAAATTTGAAACCTACCTGCAAGGTTTGCACCACTGATTCTGCTGGTCCAGTCCGAAGCGCGCACGACACTTTTTCATGTTGTTGCCTAGGGAAAAAATGTTTGAGTTTGTTTTGGAAGTCAGTATAATGTGAATATCAATTGTTAATGAACATAATGAAGTTGTTAGTTGGGCAGGAAGTAGGTTGTAAAAGCATTCATTACATTTCTGACTAAAATAAGTACAGAGATACATACAGAGCACTACAATGACAGTATGATATAAACAAATAATATATTAGTAGTTGATAGTAAAGCCTCAAGCTAAATGTGTTTACGAGATGACCAATTATTCAAATTAGAACATTTTACATTAATAATTTAGAAATATTTTTTTTTTTTTTGCTAGATTCCACTTAACAATTATTCTCAAGCGATGGGCCTATGGCGTCACCAGCACATATCTCAAGCTAATGCCATTTGCCATTCTAAGTGTCAAAGCTGGCAATGAAGAGAGCTTTGAAAAATTCAGATATAAAGTAAAGTGAAATTCCCAGAATATTGGCTTAGTTCTGTCAGTGGAATCTGGCTATATTTATATATAATATGTATGTAGTCATATAACATCACCAACCATTAACTACATAATATAATTCTCGTTGGCTAACACATACATAAATACTAATTGAATGATTTACTTCAATTTTGACAGTAATACCAATTAAACATTAACTTGCAAAATGGTTTCATATGTACGTATACATCAGATATACAAATGCGCTTTAATTACGCATGCACTAAATACTATACAAACATAAGTATGTTCATATTTGAGTATGTACTTACATAAATACATATATATATATATATATATATGTATTTATGTAAGTACATACTCAAATATGAACAGACTTATATATATATATATATGTACATACATACATGTTATTTATTTCAAAGAAAATGATTTTGTGTGGGTACTGGGACTTACTATGACACTAGGTAACAATTGTAATAATTGATAGACAACGAGACATATGTATATGTACATATATAAATATGTAAGTACATTCAAAAATGTTTGATGAATGTTGAATGATGGGTGTACTATTTAGTAAGATGAATGATTACAGAATAGTTTCGACATTTGCCAAAAGCAAACTCAAGTGCAAATTATTTACAGGGCACAGCATATTGTGCAAATCCTATAGAGGTCATACAACTAATTTTTTTTTATATATATATTTTTTTTTTTGTTAATAATTGTTTTTACTAATCAGGTCAAAACTTAGTTGTTTCGCAATCCTTTTGATCCATTTAACACTGTTCAACCGCGTTCCAATCGCAAAGCCTTGACCACAACAAATATTTACATACAACTTGTGTGGTTGTTTATATGTATTTATTAAAAAAAAAAAGGTTTTTTGCAATAAGACATATTATTATTATTATGTCTGATCAAATAGATTTCTGATCATTTAACGTTTCTCTGGCTTTGATTTTGATTTGGTTTTGGTATGATATAGTACATATGTTTCGTACAAAAGTTTAAGAAAATGTATCTAACCTCCTCCGTCGTTGCCTGCATCTTGCTTCCGCTTCCGCTTCTTGCCACGTGAGGCGTTTGTGCGTGAACTCCAATCGGGGTACATTTGCATGTGTAGCTGGCGTTCCCGTCGAGCCAACTCGTAATATTTGGCCTGTTCCTCACGGCCCAAGGCATGCCACTGGGAGTGGGATTTATGAGAAGGGTCGCGAAAAGAATTGTGTGTAATAGTTGTTGTTGTGTGCAATCGGTGCGGATTTAAACATTTTTTCAAAATTCGTTTATCGTTCAATTCGACGCGGTCAATCGTGTTTTTTTTTTTCGTTTTTTGTTGGTATTTTTGTATGGTTTTCAGATAGTTTGTTGCGATATGCGCAAATCAAAATTATGAAAAATAAAGATAGATAATATGCAGATATACATTAATCAATCGGTGGTTTTACATGCTAGTTATATTAGTAGGCGCCCGCCTATCAACGCACAGTGAATATCGAAACCGAAATGTTCGATATCTGGCTTGGGCTATGTAATACCCCAGCCCAGTTGGTGTCGGAGAAAATCGTTTAATCTGCGCAAATTATTGAAAAGCTTTGACGGATCGATCTAGTAGACGGTTTCGGGTGCATGCATTCGCCAATTTCAAGTCCACACGTATATAGAATATTCAGTTTGTATATTTATGATTCTTGTACTCAAGAGTCTATGGAAATGAAAGCATTAAATAAAATGAAATGTTTTATATTTTTCTATTTTTTTTCCCGTTCTCTGGACTTTGCTTTGCCAATTCAATACATAAGTATATTGTGTTCGTGTGAGCGTGAGTGTATTATATTGCCAATTGAACCCCTTAGATATACATAGAAAGCTTTAGCCCTAATACAAATACGCAATTACAATTACTATTCCAGTTCAGAAATATTTGACGACAAATTACGGTTATAGAACACCGATGTGGGTTTCCAAAACGATATTAAAACTATTATCTTTTCCAATTTTTTCAAACTTTATAACTTTCTTTTTTTTAAATGTTGGTGCTTGAGTGCTTTGTTCTTAGAAAATCTCCTAAAGGACGCTAATCACAATACAAGTTCATTGATCTAGTACTAATAATCCATTTTGTTATATTACAATATTATTTTCATTTTGCTATATTAAACCTCGTTTTTAAAACTTTTTTTTTTTGTATATTCAGTAATTTTATATCTGGAATAGTGTTTTCATTTAAGTCGAGGCGACCTGGACTCCCTAAACATGTGTGTTGCTTAAAGTAGGAAGCTATAGTATAGCTGATCTTATAGTTGATGATTATTATTCTATACACCTAACAGCAATAATTACTACTGATACAGGAGTGGAAGCTCTATGATTTTATAAAAAGTTTAAAGCCCATAAGCGAAACTAGCCCGAGAAAAAGAGAACAAAAATCACACAAAAATCATAGGACTGCTCGTTTTAATTTTTAAAACAGAAATAAGTAACTGTCAATTGATCGATCGGATTCAAGATGGCGGTTACAGAAATTCCATATAGCATAGTATCAGCTTAATCTTTTTTTCCAATTTGATAGATTAGGGCGGCGCCTGAAGTTGACCTCCAAATAAATATATCAGTCAGTATGAAAAAGTAAATAAAATTCTGAAAAAATAAAAATCTGAAATGTATACAAGCATAGCTTCGGTTTACCGAAGAGAGAATCAAAGGGAGTACACTGTTTTGAATCTTCTAATTACAACTCTAAATCTAAATACGAAGCAGCTAATATTCTGTCTATTTTCAAAATTATTTAATTTTGGATTCTATTTAATAGTATCGGGTTTTCAGTTGTTTAATACGATTACGTACGGTATGGTACAAGATTTAAATTTATTCTAAGTATTTACACAAATTACATAGATAGTAGGTACATGTTTAATTTAATTTGTTAGTTCTAGTTGTTGTGAGTTAGTTAGTAGCTGATTTTAAATGTGTGCTTGTGTTTTTGTTATTTTGTATGTGTACGTATGCATGTAGTTTAATGAAATTGAAATCGAAAACGAAAAACATAAAAGTTGAATGCGGTTAGAGAAGAATAAGAGTGTTACAAATTTGACAATTTTGTGCAATACCTCCCGAATCCGCTGTCGATCTGTCTTTTTTACGCTTTTTCTTTTTTGACACGTAACCGTAGTTATCTCGTGCGCTCCACCCCGGATACAACTCCATATGCAATTGTCGCTCTTGTCGCGCTTTTTCGTAATATTTGCTTTGTTCTTCGCGGGAAAGTTCGTGCCACTACAAAAGTATCATTAATTTGGATATCAGTTAGCAACAAACTTATAAGGAACTTATAGGAAGTGTTTTCATTGAACAAATTTCAAAGTTATTGAATATGCAGTTTACTGTTTTCTTTTTTTTCAAAATTAATTTGTGCGAAATTCAAATATTGGACCTGCCATATACATAAACACTTATGTATATATATGTGCATGGGACGAATCCTTCTCATAAGTCAGTAAGTATGTCATACTAATATCTGTTGCAGATAATCAGTGATTCAGAATTATTCGCAGTAATCAAATTTTTTCCAGTTAATGATTTTTGCATAGTTGTTAGGCATGTTTGTGGTAAACGAAACCCCTCTAAAAACTTTAACACTGTATCCACCAGAGCTTGACATAAGTATAAGAAATGACTTAGCAGCCAGATTTGATCAATCCTATTGCGAGGGACATATGTAGCTTACCCGTCGTCCCAGTATCTGATTGATCGCCGCTGACTCTTTGAGTGTGCATTCGGCTACAACTTTGGCACGCATCTCTTTCATATAGAGCATAAATGCATTAAGAGGCTTCTTGATATGTGGTTTCTTTTTATCATTTGAACTATCTTTACAGTCGTTTGCTTGCGAATTCGATGAGCTTTTGGTATCCAAGTTTCTGAAATTGAATAACAACGCAAATATATGTATTTATATTAGTACAAAAGTGTGCATTTGTTTACAAATTATTTAAAATAAAGCTGATTGTTGTTCCATTTTCAGAAAACAATTCAAGGCATAACAAAAATTAGCAATTGGCTAGCCACAAGTGGCAAAGGCCGTAGCCTACTGACTAGTACTCTAATAAGAACAGTTGAACACTGGTGAAGACCTTTTTTGCTGGAGTGTATAACCTTTGCCTTTCAGTATCTATACGCATATATTTGAAACCCTTCTTCACAACCAAAACGATCAAATAATAAGCATAGGAGAGGAAAGCAGAAACAGTGTGATTGTATTTGTCAGTGCTGCCAATTCTTCTTTTATCCCATCGATTGCGAGCTTCTATATCATATAGCTGTCATAGGCACAAAAAATGATCTACATCGGACTACTATATCCATTTGCAACTGTCGGTAGAAAATTGAGCTTTTGCGTAAACCAGTTTTTTGTTTTCCAAGATCTCTTATCTTTCATTAACAATTTAATTTAACTTTGAACAAGAGGACGCCCGTCTATAAGGATATATAATTTGTGTGTTGTGCAAGTAGATAGGAACATCCTAGAGCACTCTTGATGGACAAAATATGTTTTCATGCATATGTATATCAGATTTACATTTTTTTTAGCCTGGTTCCAATACTTAAATCGTAGGGAGCGTCAGACATAGGCATGCCATCACAGTTTTCATTCGGTACAACTCCAGCTCCAGTTGCTGGACCAGTTGCACATCCAGTTCCGATTCCCGCAGCTGCTGTGAGAGCGCTAAACTGTGCCTTGAACATATCAGTAATAGCCCGTTCTTGAAGTGCGGCAACTGCAGCAACTGCCGATGATGCATCTCGAAGGGCGGCTGGTGTAGTTGGTGAGGATACCGCCGATGTGGCAGCTATGGATGGACACATTGATAGGCTGGCTGGTAGGATGGCGACAACCTTGTAGGCGTTCCCATTAAGCTCTTCAGCTGAACATTCCGGCTGGCAGGTCGATGATGATGGTGTGGGCGTTTCAATGCGTCGTGCATATCTCGACTTTCGGCGATGATGATATTTGCCACTACTTGAAGCATAGGATGAGGAGCCAGCATGAGGTCCTGTCACTGTCGAACAGCTGCTGTTACTGCTTGTCGGTGGTGTGGATGGCGTGGGCGGGAACTGAATGTCGGCCAAATGGACTGAATCACTAGTGTTGGTACTAGCGCCTGATTCTCGATTAGTCGATCGCTGCGTTACAGACGATAAATTCTCTATGAGCTTCGATGCGTTTGCAGTTCCGTTGCCGGACGCCGGGTTAAAGATGTTGGCGCTTGTCAGGGCATTAATTTTCGACTGTGCTGACGATAAGGATGTATATTCCAAAAGAATTTCGGCGGATGTGCTGCAGCTTTCACCGCCTTCAGCTGACTGGGCATTGTATTTTGGATGCCAGATACACGAGGGCGATGATTCTTCTTCATCGCTATCACTACTTGCTATACTTTCACTGTACCCATTAACGTGATGGTGTTTTTTCTGTCGAACAACGGCTGCGGCTTGTTGTAGAATAAGGTTCTCGATGTCTTGTAGCGTTCGAGGTTTTTCGGTTTCCAGTTCACTTGCGGAGTAGTTCTCTTGTTTATAGCAACCTTTTAAGTAAACTTCTGCTTCACTTTTTGTTCTCGATTCGATGTCGCATTCAGCGGACAACGCAATCGCAGCAAGTGCCATAACATCATGTGTTGGCGTGTATTGGCTACTGGGTACGCTCTTGGTATCCGGCGTAAGACCCAGACGTTGCAGGCTCCGAAGATAATAGAGCTCGGCACTACTCCACTGATGATAGAGTCCTCTCACTTGCACCAGCATGCCTTCAATTTTCTTCCGATTGCTTTCAAATTCACGTTGTACAGTGACTTCAAGGGTCGATGAGGAGTTCGTGTCCTCATCATTCGTGTCTCCTCCTTCGTGCGTAGATGGTTGCCGTGGCGTGCTTAGATTTTCCTGAAATTGACCACAAAGAAGTGTCAATTGCTCTAAGCCCTTCTTTATGTCGAACAATACGTTCTTCTGTTCGCGAAAAAAGTAACACTTTGAGTTTGAGGAGTATTGATCCTTTGTAAATTTGCCGAACTTGTTTGTTAATTGATTTCGTCTGTCTCTGCCGCTCGAGTTCGATTTTGGATTCAAGTTCTGTGTATTTAATGCATCTCTCCGTACCTGATCGTTATATCGAACACCCTGCTCAATATTGTTTAGTGTTCTATTATTGTTGTTGTTGTCCTGCGATATGCCAATTGATAATGATGATGACAGTGATGCCCCATCACCAATCGAAGCCTTCTTTAAGCCCGAAAACTCTAAGATATGCACCCGACGTTCTCGCTCCTGATCGACCTCCAATGATAAATGGGGTGACTGCAGAAATTGCGCGTATAGCAATTGTGTTGCCAAGAGTTTTTGTTGCTGTTGTTGTTGTTGTTGTTGTTGCTGTTGTTGTTGCTGCTGCTGGTGCTGCTGCTGTTGAGGGGACTCTTGCTGAGAGGAGAGCACATTGTTGCTGTATATACGAGCCAATAATGCATCGCGATTGCAGATTGTTTCCAATTGATCGCGATCCCAATTTTGTTGAGGATCTTCCAGCTTTGACCAGTGCTGAAGCATGCCATGTTGCTGTCGCATTAGAATCTCCGACATTAATGTAGATGTGGACGTCGGCACCACTACATGGCTGGTTGGGGTATTAAAAATGTGTTCCATTGCATCGGTATTGGCCATTGTAACTGCTTCACTCGTAGGCTGCAGATGATCAGTGAATTGTGCATTTGGGGCTGTTGACGATGTTGATGCTGATGACGATGATAATTGCGAGACTGATTCCATTAAAATGCCAACTGGAGTGGAAAAGTCCTTTGGCACTTTCTTGTCTTCGGTCCTTTCGTTTCCATTTACGTGTATTTTTCTATAATCGATTGACGTCCTAACACAGGAAGAATCTTCCGGGGTTTCTGTACTCCTTTTGCTGCCCTTGGTGTTCCTGGCACTCTCCGTATCCATAACACCACAAACGAGCAAGGGACGAGGGGATCGTCCGTACCCCAGCCTTTGCTGTCTTGTGTATAATTGTTCTGATACCAGAGACGGCGTCGCTTTTTTCGCTTTATTGCTCAGATTGCTACCGGATGTTAAATGTCTTTTTAGCAGTGTGAGTCCACTAAAATGCTTAATAGATTCAGCACTGACGACTTCACTCGCGATTTGAATGGTATTCGCTTTTGGTCATAACTATTTGTATTTCATTTGTATTATTTAGTTTTGTTATCTAAGAATCAAGGATTGTTGATTACTGTCAGATAAAAAGAAATTATTACATTGTACCCTTTTTATCTTTTTATGCTAAAGACAAGAGAAACCCTTTCTAAGCCTATGAGGTCTATGAACTAAAGAGCTACTGGATATTTAACATTTTATGAGTAGCTTCTATACAAGAGAAATTTAATTGCACTTTAAAACTTACTGAAGCAGGGAGAGTAGGTGCGATAACATAATTTAGAGTTTTGTGAAAGATATCTCTTGGTCGAGAATTATCAAATTTCAAATATTTTACTCTGTTTGTTTGCTTACTTTTTTGCTGTTTTTGTACTTAAAATTAAAACAGAAATTTTATTTAATGCAACAATTACAAGTGACATTCTCGTTTTTATATAAGTGAGTAACATGTTTGACCTGCTACGATGATTTTTCACTCTTGACCTACACCATCGTCCATCGCAATTGAAATTGATAAGTGAAGAGAGTAGTAGTTATTCAATTTAAATTTTAAAATGTTCTCTTATGGTTGCTGCATTTGAAAAGCTCTCTCGAAAGCACACAAACATAGCTCCTCTCATCCTGACTCTCATTTGAAAACAACAGACAGGCGCAGTAGCCATAACAATAACCCTGTTGCCTGCCTGTTGCGGATAGGATATGAACACACATACTCGAATATCTATCAAAATTAAACAATCTACATCTGAGTCTGTATTTATGCCTCAATTTGGTTCACTGTTTTCGGTTTCAATTCAATTTCGATTTCGATATGGGTTTCTGTGTATTTTCACCCGGTAATCACTCGAAACAACTGTGTAATTATTTATTTTAGAAAAGAGTAGGGTAGATGCACTACTGGATGGATGTAAATGCATTTTGCATTTCGACTCAACCATTCAGCTGTTATGATTGTATTACAATACAGTTCTCTTGCCGCAGAGTGAATGGGTCGGAAAGGAAAGTATCTCTGTTGTCTGTATGTGTGTATTGCTGAGTTGATTTATGGCTGACGCTTTAAACACAATTAATATGTGTATATATATGAACATATAAGTATGTTAATGTAATGTAGATACATTTTCTCTTATTACACACAAACTGAATCATTTCATCTGACTAAAATTGTCATTGAATTTATAATGCATTTGTGTGCACATTAATTATAGAATTTTAAATAATATACCACATGAATATATGATTTCACTACTTTGTCACACGCACACACACACACAATCGCAATTTTATAGGGTCATTAAAAGCGTCGCATATGCATCAAAATGCATTCACAGCATTGGATTCTAAACGTGTATTTATCGCCAGTTTTAGTTGCAGCATAAATATACATTTGAAGAGCGAACAACTCAAACGTATAGGATTTTCACAAATTTTATAGAACAAATCGAGTTTTGAACATCGAGTCTTTGGTTTTTCATATTTCTTTTGATTTTTGCTAACGAGTATAAAGTGTCTGCCCAACAATTTGACGAATTACTTCCGACTTTGGGGGCTTTTAAGCTTACAATTCGCACTGGTATTCGACTATCGCCTTTCTCTCTCTGCCTCTTTCTCTCTTTTTTTCTCTCTCTCTCTTTAACTCTCTATCTCTCTCTATCTCTCCTATAATTGAGAGAGGCCGGCATGCGTTAATGCAGCAAGTGCTTGCGCAAAGAGAACGTAAACGTAAGCGTAGACTCTACGCCGTAGAGATACGATACGTTAAGGGAGAGACAGACAGATAGGCAGAGAAGCAAAGGGAGAGAACAAGTAAGAGTGCTCTTTTCGAGAGTCCCCGACTAGGAGATACCCTGAACCAAGTTCTTACATTCATAATTCTTTATCTGCATTCATTCATAGAAACACACACACACATACAAACACACGCTGCTATATGCGCGTCATGCAATTGATTCGCTTTTTCTTCTTGCATTGGGCCCATACTATGTTACATTAAATAGTAAGTAACTTCTTTGACTATTGTCCATTCGTATTGAAATTTGCTAGACATATAGGAGGCATATAAATGTGTGAGTATGCCAAAACCGAAGGTCATACCAAAAAAATACATGTCGATTTCTGGGGGGACGAACTTGGTACTTCTGTATGCTAAACGAGATTATACATAGTGAATTTGGTACCTCTAGCACTTATAACTTTTAAGTTATACCCAAAGAACACTGGTCTGGAATCAAAATGTATCGATAAATTTTGAACGGGACGAGATATCGAAAAAGAGAAACGCGCGTTCATACAAACGGACGGACGAACGAACAGACAGGCGGACAGACGGATAGCCAGACGGACATGGCAAGATCGACTCGACTATTGATAGTGATCAATAATATATATACTTTATGGGGTCGGCGATGCTTCCTTATGTCTGTTACATACTTTTGCACAATTCATGTCATGATACCCATTTTCACAATTTTAATGTAACCTGCAGCCACAAGGCTTCGAAAAAAAACTATTTCTTCTTGGTATGCTAATAAGACAGATCTCATAATTAAGTAACTTGTGTCTGCTATTTTGGCATACACATTTATAACTTCTTAGCATGCTAAGGATTCTTGCGCCGGCCTGACAAAGTACAAATATGTTTATGTCAGTATGGTAATTGAATGTTTTGACGCATTTATTCACGCACTTACGGGTTTTCTAAAACTCCGTCTGTCTTTTGTCCCAAAAGAAAGCTAGTGTGAAAATTCAGTCACTTATATATATATATATAAAAACGTTTGTCCTGATTGGTGATTGCTGATCAACGCAGGGCCCAAGCCATAAAAGCTAGAGAGCTGAAATTTTCGCAGTAGTTTCCGCTTAGTCTGAAAGTGCGTGCTAAAAAGATTTTGGAAATTTCTTTACAGAAACTCGGGAAATGAGGAAAAACCGTTGTATGCAACATTTTTGTTTTTCATCAGATCGGGTTCAAACATTTTTTCAAAGATCATTTTAAAAATGTATTAAAAACTATAGAACTGTATATAAAAATCACCCCCCTGAAAATGGTGTGTTGTATGTGGCAAATTTAATTTTCGTCCGATTATATTCAAACTGATTTTCAATGCTCTACAAATGCTCTCCTTTGCAAAATCCCAATTTTTTAAATCGGCGGGAAAACAGTTGTATGCAACTTTTTGGTTTTTTTTTTGGATCGGGTGCAAACTTATTTTTAAAGAACATTATAAAAATTGATTAAGAAATGTGTACCAATTTTTTGGAAAATGCATCCCCCTTCCCCCTTTTAGGCCTAAAGAGGAAATCGCTTTGAATTTTTTTATATATCTGGTTCAAAATAATATTTAAATAATGCACGAAATGTTAAGAAATCGGCGTTCGCAAGTACAAACGGTTGAGCAACTGTTGATAGTGCATACAGTGGCGCCATCTATTGGAATAAGTTTTGCTTACCCTGTATTCCCACCATTATAGGGAAAACAAATTGAAAATTTATCCGCAATCAACCACTATCTATCAATGACACAATGCTGGTGGTTCGAGAATTGGAAAAAAATCCGGTAACAGAAAATCGGTTCCGTTATTTTTTTTTTAAATTCTTAAAAAACGAAGCAAACTCGTAAAAACCCATTTTAAAAATTTGTAAAAACTATTTTGGGCAATATATTATATATGTTTATATTATTATATATGTATGTATTTATTAAAGCGATCTAAAAAGAGATAAGCGCTTGATAACAGCCAAACGCATCTAAATTGAACAACAAAAATATAATCAATCTATTATGAGAAAAAAAGAATATGATAATGACTCAAACAAATTGATTACTCTCCAACACAGTCTGACTGCTGATTCTGATCAAGTATGCACATATATGTGTATGCATATGTATATATATTATTTCCTGTTTTCAATATTTTAAATAGGCATCATTCAATTTGATTGCACTCTGCATATAATTTAGATACGAGATTTAGGAAAATTAGTCCAGAATATATACAAAATGCTTCGTTTTCATTACGACTCCTGTCTTTCAATATTAAGGCACAATGCAATGGGCCCTTAGGGGATGGAATTCTATGCGCAGACGCGTACTATCGAGAGGGCCAATAGGAAAGTTTACATTTCTGTAGGTATGTTTGTTTGACAGTCAAGTGGGTTTTGGGAGAAATTAAATATGGCGTCTGTAAAGCGCCCACAAAATAAGCCATTGTACTAGTGGTATATGAAGATGTTTTAAAGACCAAATGTCAAACTATCCGAATGAGTTTGAGAATCCCAAACATAAATCAAATTAATATATATAGGAAAAATTTACCGTCCGAAATTGCTAGATTACGAGATACCCTGAAATCAATTACAGAATAAATTCAAAACATTTGTGAAAAATGCTTGCTAAAAATTTTGATCAATCTTGTGTTCTTGTAACAATTATCGTTGAAGAAAGCGTTTTTCCGAAAGTTAAGTATGAAAATGCGGCTGGAAACCAATATGTATTCACAAGGAATGGAAAGAAGTCCTTTTAAAGTAGGATAAAATACATAAACTTAACTTCCGGTTCGGACTGAACAAAAATAATCAATTATGCACAGGTTTCACATTGCTTCAGAAATAAGATACAATTGTAGGCCGCAAATATCAATTTAGCTCGCTAGAAATATTCTAAAAATTGTAAGAAAAAAAATCCAGTTGAATGAAACTTAATTAATTTTTTGTACACCAATTAGTAATTTTTAAATTTTGATAATTTGATTTTGAGAATTTTAAGATATTCGCTATAATGTATCATAGACTAATCTTCACTTGGTGCAGTGATAAAACCTCAAAATAGGTATAATATTCGGTATTGCTGATTGAATTCAATAAACAAATTGTCTCTTTAGTTTGTTTCTATGACAGCTATACGATATAGATTGCGATTTTGATGTATACCGAATGGTACCGAATATAGATAGTTTTCTTTTTCAGTTATTTCTTGCGTTCACTTTAAACAATTTTTATGGTATTTAATTGAAAATTTCATTCAAATATGCAAAGTGTCTGCATATTTATAACTTGTATGTACTATGCATGTGTGTTACCTTGAATATCGATTGTTCGTTGTGGAATCCTGTCCGCCGCAATCCTGTTTCGAATTGGACGCCACAATCGCTGGATGGGAATTTAAAACGTGGTGGGATGCATGAACCGAAGGCAACAGACTCGGTGAGAATCGAAATGGGAAGTCGCTGCAATGTAATATAAATAATAGTCGTTTTAATAGTATATCAGCAAATCAATAGTTGAGAACATTATAATCACCTTGGTAGCGATGTATTTATTGGTAATGAGGAGGGGTAGGGTGTTCTAAAACTAGATGCTGAGTATACCGACGGTGTGTGCCTGAAACAAATTAATATTATATAGTCAAGCATCTTAATTTCGTATGATTGTAGCTGAGTTTTTATTTGAGATTGGCAATCAGCGCGTGTTCCAAACCCTAAAATCTGAACATTTCACAGCAGTATCCGCCTAGGATGTAAATGTGAATATGGAATATTCGATCCCAAAGGTCGGAAATGGGACGAAGACGTCGTCCTTCAAATTTGGAGTATAGGTGCTCGTATACCAGGGTGATTTTATCAATAACTCGTCCGTGAGTTCTTTTATAGCATACATAGGACAAGAATATTTTACTTTTTGGATACGTCCCTACTATCCCCTAATATAAGCATGTATTTTAGGCGATATGATCTTGCGTTACCATCTTTATGGCCAAAAATTATGACGATTGGACATAAACAAATAAGTTATTTATATAAGAAGCTATGAGTGAACCTTAAGTCTAGCATTCTCGAAAAAAAACACTCAGCTTAGCAACATGGAATAAGACATACTTAGGTATATGCCGTCAAAATAATTATGTAAACGAATATAAACGATTTAATTTAAAAAATCGTTAAGTGTTTATTGGACAACATTTGTAAGCAAGTCGAGTAAGAGTCAAATCAATTATACGCATAAATACAATTATATGTATGTATATATATAACAATTATTGCAGACAGAATAACTTTCCGATATACGTTAGGGAATTTTTAATTAAATATATAAATATATATTAAATATAGTTTCGCTGTGGAACAATGATTATAAATATATATAATAAAAAGTAAATAAATAAAATATAAATATAAATAAATGGTTTGGATCATATTAGATAAACTTACCAAGAAGCTACTTGAGACATGTCGGGACTTAGCATTGGATAAGGATATTGACTTGCAGCAAATGGATATAAAGCAGGACGAGCAAGACCTGAAAAATAAATTTATAAATGTGATAATTGCAATACAAAACAAGTTAAAGACCTCTATTAAAAATTGGTCGACTAGTGGATACCCTGTACGAAATTGACTACGTCCCTACGTAAAATCGTAGTTACTTATTCAAATTTATTTTCTACTTCTTCTGTGTTTTATTTCTAACCGTCGTACATATCAGATTATAGTGTGAAAACCTTGATATTCCTTAATTCGATAATAATTAATATATTTTTCACAATTTCAAAGCTAGACTCAACAAATTAATAAATCAGATTGCTGCTAGCGTCCGTCAAATTAGTTCAGAGTTAAAAAAGTTATGGCAGTTAAGTTTGGGACCATAGAAATTTTGAAATTTATATGATTTCACGGGTCTTCATAAGATTCTAGTCCAACTGTTTCCAGCTGGCTTAAACACTGACAACAGACGTGAACTGACCTGCAATTTATTTGAAGAATTAGCTGTATTCTTCTTTAAGATAATTTTGTATTAAAATAAATATAAGAACGATGCTCTTACAAAATGTACAACACACAAAGGTTGCAAATATGTATGTACATATATGATTTTATCTGTTACATGCTTATATTTGCACAATTTTACCATAAGTAGGTAGGTATCTGGTCTCTTGAGTATCAATCACTTAAGTCGTTGGAAGTGTATATTAATTTTGAATACAAACGTTGCATTTTGAGCAGATTAGCTAGTAAATTCTTCTATATATATATATACATGGGTATATACAAAATATGTGAACATTTGTTTATCTATAAAAATCAGTCGCATCAGTTTCAGAGGATTAATAATAATGATAATATGCAGATTTACAAGGGAGGAAAATGTGCCCTTTCTTTTTGCTGACCGTAAAGTAGATGTGAGATGTGTAAATATAGGATTATTTAGCGATTTGTATTTCTATTCTCATGTCGTTTTCATTTTAATTGAAAATTTGTTGTCGCATCTATTTCATGGGCCGTTGGTATTGTCCTTCTGGTTTCCCTTAACAATGAACTTCTCAGCATAGTTGTCATTTTCAAGTCTTATTGTAGCACGCCAAAGTTGTATCAAAAACACGGGCGCACATGAGAAAGGGGAACGGGTGCAGGGCGGTGTACGGCTGTCACTGCCACAGCAATCACCCGCGGGCGAGTGCGTGTGCCGGATTGGTAGGGGAGGGGAAGGGTGTACGGATCTAGCGACAAAAAGGATGTCATTATTATGTGGTTGTGCAACATGTTTTTATTCATTAGGCGTTTTTTATTTATTTTTTTTTAGATTTCAAGTTGAATGAGTCTGGTCGTATTAGTGATACCGATATGTGTATGTATTACCTTCATCTGCTGTGCTACCCTCAACTGAGATGCGCTTTAAACGGTAAACAGTTACAACAAATAGATTCGGCACACCCATGCAACTCTTTTGCTCAGTTTTAACCAAGGATATATAACTTACTGATAACATTTCGAACAATAGTTAATTTTCTAAAATTAAAAGTTGTACATTTATTTTCTACATACGACATTGATAAAATAGAAATTATGTCCAACAGTTAAAAACAGACTATGTAAAGGGTATTGGCTAGTCAACTCAACACAATACTCAATCCACATACCAATTCGACTGTGTGCCAGTGTCAACCCCAGTCTGTCAGTGAAAATGTCGTATTAAAGCTTATTGCTTTAAAATGAACAGAGCCAGCCCAGTCCCAGTTCCCCTGTTGTACAGCTGTGGGTTAAACTTAAGCTGCGCATATCATTACCATGGAATCTAAAGAGGCATGTGCCGATGAGGATGTCGATTGCTATTGCGATTGCGATCCCGATCCCGACGAACAGCACGAGCTGATGCTTCAGGGTCACGAGGGTTGATTCCAACCCGCCACCACAACCTGTGCTCCGTAGTTCTTTTTAGAGTAGCGTGCAGGCGGGGGGCGGTCACGGCATTCGGGTTGCGAATAGGAATAACGCCCTCTTTTCAGCACATACCTAATAGTCCAGCAATTAGGCGTTTATATTGTAACGCAAACAGATTTTTGTCAAAACACAGTTTACACTCATTTGTCTTCTTATTGGAGTACATGTGGCGGTATTTCGGTGCTCATTGCAGTGCACTTATCGATCTTGATAGGAAACCTTTCATTCTCTATTATCTAACAGGCAGACCACATAAGGTACAGAGTATAGGAGTCAATCTAAGCATACTATTATACAATTCGTCTATTCCTCCCTCAAAAAGAATAAATTGGCTTGAGGGTATTAAAAGAGTAGCTCAGTAAAAAGTGTCTGTCGACCAAGGAAAGGTTCACCGGTTCAAGTCTTTTTGGCATATGTCTTTTCAAGAGTTTCAAGAGTGGTTAATGAACTATAATATCAATTAAACTAACTCTTTTTCAACACACTATATCAAATCGAAACTCAGTTTAACACTGTTTTATCTTTCATTGCTTAACAATTGTTGGAGATTATATTATAAGCTATTTTATATGGATGCTCTCGAATTGTTCACAGTTTAAGAATATTTTTCTTTTCTGTTACTTTCAATTCTCCAAAATTTATAAAAACTTATCGTAGCCATAAATGTAGATTTTTGTACACCATTCAGACTTTGCCATTTGATGACACTTTCGATTTGGGTACAGGTCATTATTTAGTCATCTACTTTTTACATACAGATGCCTCAAAATTGGCATGCATGTAAAACTATTTTGATTTAAAAGCCCACATACATACATATGTTTTATTATTATAAACTTTAATATTATTCTATGCAATTTGTAGTTGTATGAAAAATTATTGTATTTATAAAGTTATCTAAACAAAAATTTGAATACTTGTCGCAATATAATACCAAGCATAATTTAACACCAAAGCAAACAAACCAGACCGCATAATAATAATAAAATAAACAAAAAAATACCCGACTTCTAACAACATAATTTATTAAGGAACGCGATTTTCATGCAATACATTATTTGGCATTTTGCTACCCTCTCTTAAGTTGATCAATAGCCAGACAGACTGAGAGCCAGCTAGCTGGGATTTTATTGTGTTATTCAATTATTAGTATGGCACCATTGTTAAGGATCATAATGCCATGTAATCCGCAAGCAGCTCTTAAGTGCATGCCTTTTATTTACGCCGTTGGTTCTCATTAGATCCGACCAGCCGACCATTAGCAGAGCCCTTAAGCGGCCAACCACCGCGAACCCGAACCCCATGGAACATTGTGAAGCATCGTTCGCCTAGAAACGATAAGGGAAATTTGGCAGAATGTATGAATGGATGGATGCCCGAGCATAATCGAGCATAGCATACGAAAAAAAATCGCATCATGTGCAATTATTATTTCATAATTTGTTTGAGTTTTGCCTTTCGAGGTGAAGGGTGAGAAAGTCAATAGCTTGCGGTTGGGTTACTCGAAGGTTACCCTGGTCTCTGCACACTGAAACTGTGATCCCCTGCTACTTGTTAATTGCTTGTTTAGTGTGCATACTTAAATGGGCTTAGCGAGAACAATCATTATACATTAGACATAAAGTCCGGATATTCTGGCTGTATTACCATAATCATGAATATTATTCGATTTTATTGATTTTTATGCATACAGGTAAACAAAACTAGCCTACATCTACAATTATACTCGCGTCAGCTGTCGCAGGGATATATTTTTCGAAGTATATATATTCCGATGTCTGCATACATATGCATATCCATTCCTTCACACCCTTGTAGACCGCAATCCCACTTCTAAATGTAATTATCGATCGAATTTTCCTATGAGAACTTTATGATTTTTGCCAAAATGTTAGGAGCATAATAACACTCGTAACTGGTCGGTTTGGTTGGGATATCTTGTAAAACAACAACAACTGAACCGATAAAAAATGGCTAAATGGATATGTGTGAAAGTATGGAACATGCAGAAGAAAGCATCTCCAACTCCATAAAGTATATATATTCTTGATCACTTTCAACAGCCGAATCGATATAGCCATGACCGTCTGCCCGATCAATTTCGATTCCAGATCAGCGTTTTTTTTTTGACATAAGAGCTAGAGACACCAAATATGGTACGTATATTTTTGTATAGCATACAGGGTAAAGAATATTTGACTTTTTGGATAAAAATCAAAAAACACGTATGATTTTCCTGTTTTAATTTTCATACATTTAAATGCCATCTTTACGTCCTACAAATTTTATATCAATCGGACAATAAACAAAGAAGTTATTTAAGATTCAATGTTACATATGGGGCCAGGCGGATGAAAAAGAAGCTCTGTAAACGCATACAGCGCGCTACTTGCATCGTGCGTTTGTGTGTATGTGTGTTTCTATGTATGAATGCAGATAAATAATTATGCATAAATGTAAGGCCTGGGTTCAGGGTATCTTCTAAGCGGCTCTCTCGACTAAAGCACTCTTACTTGTTCATACAAGAACTTGTCTTTCGACCGATAGCTCCAATGCTTATACATAAGCAAAAACACCGGATACTCTAAATGCATTTAGTTTTTTAAAAGCCCTCTCCAAATTATAAACTTTAAATTTGGTACATGGCCATTCCTTGTTGTTTATCTACATTCTATTTTTTAAAAAAATATATTCCATTTTGTACGATAAACGAAATTCTTCAGACAATGATTGCAATTTTCCAGACAATTGCCAAATAATTATCATATTCATGTCATTTTAGATTCACGAAATCGAATACATTTGCATTTTAATAGGTGAAAAGCATTGGATTTTGATTAGCCAGCTCTTGAAATGTAATTGGCTGTACTTGATATTTGTATACCCTGTACAATGTGCATATTAAAGAATGCATAATAAAATTGAATGTAACACCCGAATTTATGTGTTCTCTAACTTGAAGATGGTGTTACGAGCTGCAGGCTTTTGACTATATAGTATATACATATTTTTGTTTTGGACAAAGACATAAATTAATATAGCCATGTCTGTCTATATGTTTGAGTGGGTCCATCTTAGTTACTAATTACAAATTTGTGAAATATGCTCTCGAATAACATTTGCAAAATTTTTTTTTGCTTTATCGATATACTTTCCAATTAAAAAAAAAAAACAATTAGGCTCCAGACTGTACAAACTGACTAACTGGTAACCAGCCGTAATAGCTACGAAGTTAAAATTCTACCACAAGTGTGTGAAAAAGGGGGTAAAGTTCGTATGAAAACATAGATGTGCCCTTTATTAGTTAAGTTGTATGAACGTTGAACTCGAAAACGTAAATTTCGTATTTTCTGTTCATTTGTTTTTACACTCGGTGAAGTCCGACTGCATTATTCTTACTTTTTATACCCTTGCAGATGGTATTATAATTTTGACCAGAAGTTTGCAACGCATAGAAGGTAACATATCCGACCCCATAATGTATATATATATATTCTTGATCAGGCCGACAAGACAAGTCGATATACCTTTGTCCGTATGTCCGTCTGTCTGTCTGTCCGTCTGTTTCTACGCAAACTTGTCTTTCAATTTTTAAGCTATTTTGATCAAACTTGGCACAGTTGATATGTCGGAATCAGCCGGACCGGACTATTATAGCATATAGCTGCCATAGGAACGATCGTTCGATTTTTTAGGATAGCTCGACCAATCTTACCAATTATCTTAGCACGCTCAGAAATTTCATCAAAATCAGACCACTATATCTTACAGCTGCCACAGGAACAACTGTTGAAAAATGAGTCGTTGTGTGAACAACGTTTCTTTTCCTCAAGCTTTCTTAACCAAACTCAATAATTGCAAGTTTTATTATACTTTATACAGATTGATTGAATTTTGTCTAAATCAGACGCCTGTATATAATAGCTGTCATAGGAACAATCGATCTGAAATATTGATTTAAATAACAAAATTAGAGTGTTGCGACTGCAAGGGTATACTACCTTCAGAGCGCCGAAGCTAGAAATTCTTTCTCGTTTTGAATTTTTATTTGATCAAAAGTTAATTGCTTACCTATTGCCTTCGGATCCAGTTGATAGGGAGGTATTCCACAATGCGCAGGCGGTGGTGTAGCTAGTGGGTCTCCGTTGTGGCAGAAGAAAGGAGGTAGCCCAATCTTATTCGCCTGCAAACAAATTTGTTGGTCATTATCGTGGAGCAATGGAAATAAAATAATTCAATTAATCCGAATCGTTGTTATTATGCTTGTGAAATAAAACGATACCTCACTCGTTCAAAGTCTGATAGGTAAAAACAATAAAATGAAAATACAAATATAGGAAAAACCGGTAGTCGGGAGTGCTATACCAGCAGATACCATATACCCAGAACTTAAATTGTATATTAACTTAAATTCAGGCAATTCTTATTGTTGATACATTTGCTTTACATCTTTAATAGGAATAATTCAACTCGTACGCTTACCTCTGCACTTTTCAACTGACTCCATTGAAATAAGCATGCATCAAAAAGTAGGAGGTCATTGTACTTTTATTTGACCTCCTCCATGACTTCATTAACCTCCCAACAGGGGCAATGCAGAAATGCGCAGATAAAGAGCGAATAAGAGGGTAAAACGAGAGCGGGCAATTGGTAAACAGGGTACCCAGGCCACCTCCCTCCACGTACTCCATAAAACCACATATTTGTACAACAACTGCCTCCATTCGTAGTTCATTCAAATTGTAAATATTCAATTGTTTCAAATGTCAATCCATAAGATCGGATCGGACACTATATAATGTAGCTGTAATGAACTACTGTTTTCTTATCCAGGATAATCCCACCAAACTCAACTCAACATCGGCGCCTTTGTTTCATTCGTTTGTTTTTAAAGCGGTTTGAAGCTGATCGAATGGAAAAGTAACATAGAACCGTTTTTCGGACTTTGAGGGTGGATTTTACAAAACTTTAAAGTCATGTTGTCAATATTTTGTTACGTAGTGCTATAAAAGTCAATTTGAAATTTAATTTTCGTCCATACAACCTTGGCCCACCATTTTCCACCACAGAAGGTAAATTTTTGGAAAAAATATTTCGTCCTTAGAGGAACCTACTGCGAAAATTTTAGCTCTTTAGCTCTAACGGTTTGAGCCCTGCGCTGATCTCCAATCGCCAATCAGAACGAACTATAACATAATATAATGTAATGAATGTAGCTGTTCTTTCTTGCTTTATTTATAAATCAAAGTCAGTATTTTAGCACTAAAACACTCATATACGTCCCCTTGGGTTGGTCACCAGTAATTCACTCAGTCAGTACAAGGTATAACCTTATTTAAGGTATAAGTCATTGATATTGGAGTAAGGAGTTATAAAAAAAGTTAAATATATGCTTATGATCTGTTAAAACTAGGTCTGCTGAAAAATATGATTTGAACATCGATTTTTATCGGGAGACAATTTTTGTAAATTTTAACTAAATTTAACGAAACTAAACCTGCAATACATACTAAGCGGTATAGTGTCTAAGATTGGCGCGTTCATGCAGACGGAACGACATGGGAACATGTAAATACAAAATTGTATGTCTCTAAACTATAGCTATTTTTATACCCAGATCCCATTAAAAATGGGGAAAAGGGGTATAATGGTTTTGTGCAAAAGTATGTAACAGGCATAAGGAAGCATCTCCGACCCCATAAAGTATATATACTCTTGATCAGTATCAATAGCCGAGTCGATATAGCCATGTCCGTCTGACCGTCTGTTCGTCTGTATGAACGCGTGTTTCTCAGAGACTACACAAGCTAGAGACTTCATATTTGAAATATAAGTTCTCGTAGTGCCGGGACGATACAAGTTAATCTTTTTTTTTCGATATCTCGTCCCGTTCAAAAGTTATCGATAAATTTCGATTCCAGCCAAGTGTTTTTCGGGCATAACTTGCAAGTCATATAAGCTAGAGACTATATATTTAAGTTTTAGTTACTGTGCTGCCGGCTCGATACAAACTCGTAAATTCTTTTAGATATCTTAAATCTTTCAAAAGTTATCGATAAATTAAGATTCCAGAACAGTGTTTTTAAGGTATAGCTTAAAAGTTATAAGAGGTAGAGTCACCAAATTTGGTACATATATTCTCCTATAGCATTCAGAGGTTAAATACATTTCACAGAAATAGAAAAATACGTAATTTTAGAGGTATGACCTTCGGATACATAGTTGCACATTTATATGCCATCTTTGTGTCCTACAAATTTCATTACGATCAGACAATAAACAAATAAGTTGTTAACGATTCAATGTACCATAGTTTGGGGCCAAAGGAAGAAGCAGAAGGAAAGCAATTGCATGACGCGCGTAGCCAGCAGCTTGTGTTTGTATATGTGTGTGTTTTTATGTATGAATGCAGATATATAATTATGAATGTAAGACCTGGGTTCAGGGTATCTCCTAGTCGGGCACTCTCGACTAGAGCACTCTTACTTGTTTAGAGGTGATATTGCTGATCCAGAATAAACATTGTGAAAAAAGGAAAATCAAATCTACCTATTGCGTACTACCTGTATAATAACCAGTGAACAATTTGAGAAGAAAGCAGAACACTTAAGATTAAGTTCGCAGGTGCAGTCGTGGGTGTGGCACATATTTAGTTAGTGTAGCCAATCCTACAATTTATTGATATATATCAGATATAATTTTAGCTGACGCGAATATTTATTAGAGTCAACAGATATTGAGGTCGGACGGAGAGCAAGACGCAACACAAATATTATATTACAAATATTTTCCCTTGAGGAATAGAGTAAAATAATAACATTTTTATATAGGTAAGAATGTTTCCTCTTATACTCGTAAAAATCGTACCCCCCTAGGCAGAGTCATGACTATGCCCATGCACACATGCGTATAGAAACAATTACAAACTATGCATCTAGATATTGGTATACCGGGTATACATAGTGCGTATGTATTTATGCCTATTTGTAAGTTTGTTTCGTATTATCACTGATGTTGCTGTCGCCGTTGTACTTGTGGCTTGATGAATAAAACTACAACAACTACAACAACAACAACATGCTAACAATAACAATAATAATAACAAGCAGCAGCAGCAGCAACGGCTACAAAGCAAGCGAGTCAGCGAAACCGAAAATATGTCTTTCATGTTGCCGCCGCTAAACGAATATAAAAAGTGCCGCCAACGCCGCCGCTTTCCCACTGTTTCGAGCGCTCTACCGCCGATGCCACCTCCGCTGCCCACCGTCACCGCCCATGGTGCTGCCGATAAACGTATGTGTGTGCGTGTGTGTGTGTTGATTCGACGTCTGCTTGGGGTTTTTTTTGCGTCATTTGTGATTGTGTTGTTTTTATTTTTTAAAAGTTTAAGCTAACGTGGACACAATTACAAAATAGAAAAACAAATATATTTTACAAGTTACAGTTTTACGCGATCGCTTCTACAACAGCCAAGTAATATTAATATAATCCAGAAGTATGTTTGTATAAAATAAGTAAGAGTGCTCTAGTCGAGAGTGCCCGACTAGGAGATACCCTGAACCCAGTTCTTACATTCATAATTCTTTATCTGCATTTATACATTGAAACACACACACGCATACAAACACAATCTAAGGCTGCTTAGCTTCTTCTTCTTCCTTTGGCCCCAAACTGTGTTACATTGAATCATAAATAACTTTTTTGGTTTATTGTCCGATCGTAATAAAATTTGTAGGCATATAAATGTGAGACTATGTAAAATCCGAAGGTCATACCTCTAAAAATACGTATTATTCGATTTCGATCGGGGGGAGGTATTCAAAAAGTGAAATGTATTTAACCTCAGTATGCCATAGGAGAATATATGTAGCAAATTTGGTGCCTCTACCTCTTATAACATTTAAGCTATACCTTAAAAACACTGTTCTGGAATCTTAATTTATCGATTACTTATCGAACGGGATATCGAAAAAAAAAAATAAGTTTGTATCGAGCCGGCAGTACGATAGCTTAAATTCAAATATAAAGTCTCTAGCTTTTGTAGTCTCTGAGAAACGCGCGTTCATACAGACGGACGGACAGACAGACGGACATGACAATGTTACCTTTAAAATGAATTTTTTTATTTAAATCAACATTTCAGACCGATTGTTCCTATGACAGCTTTAAGATGTAGTAGTCCAAATGCAATCAATCTATGTATATAAAATATAATAAAACTTGCAATTACTGAGTTTGGTTAAGATAAATTGAGAAAAAAAAAAGTTGTTAATACAACGATTCATTTTTCAACAGATTGTTTCTATAGCAGCTATAAGATATAGTGGTCCGATTTTGATGAAATTTCTGAGCGTTCTAAGATAATGCTAAAACTCATAATTGGTAAGATCTTAAAAAATATAAAATTTTGATCGATGGCAGCTTAATGCTATAGTGGCCCGATCCGGCTGATTCCGACATATTATCTGCGTGCAGCAGAAATAATCATCGGTGCCAAATTTGATCAAGATTGAGAGACTAGCTTGCGTAGAAACAGACGAACAGACAGACAGAGCGCCGAAGGTAGCATTTCTTTATCGTCTTCTATACGTTTGAGTTGACATGATATCCGATCTTAATTTGACTTAATTTAAAAAGAATTAATGCTAAGCTTCAAAATCAGCTGTTAAAGTTATATTCATATTAAAAGTATGATTTTCTTATGTTAATTTTCTAGCTCAACGAAAAAAAATTATAATTGATTTTTTATTGCTACGAAGTCGTCGACAGCTAGTCTATTTGTAAATATTTATATGCATATTTACAATTTATGTAGGTATACATAATATCAAATGCTTAAAGAGACAAATTTATGTATATACTTTTCAATAGAATAAATCGCGAATTTGTTAAAGGCTTTAAGGGCGAAAATGAATTTACTTAGATGATGCTGTAAGAATGAAATTGGACGCCATTGTTTAAAAGTGAACTGCAGCGGAAGATTTGGGGGTTGTTCTTTGTCTCTCATTAAAAGGCACATCAGCACTCAGCACTTTCGGGTGGTTGCTTGTTGCTGCTGCTTAGAACTTGTAGTTGTGGTAGTCGGCGCGCTTTTTTAGATTGCTTCTTGGGCTCGGAACAGCACAGCACAGCACACCACACCACACCATACGCATACTGCTAGTGGGTCTGTGAGTGTAGTGGACGTGAATCTGTTGATTATGTTTACATACGAATATGTATGTATGTGTATATGTTTATGTGAGTCAGAAAGAGAGCAAACGAAAGAGAGTCCCCGTTTGTGTGTACAACGAAAAAGCATGAAAATACTACCACCAACGTACAGCGAACCGATAGCAGCCGACAGCAGATACGGCCAACAAAGGAGGGTGGAGCAAAGCGCGTTCCGGACTTTGGGGGTGTTGCACTGTGCTGTAGACGTTGATTAAAGAGATTTAAATTGAAATACTTTTTATGCAGTCACAAATGTGTGCGATGTGTGCGAAATGTAAAAAGACCACGGAATCGACTTGCGATTTTATAGAATTTTACACTCACCTTTCACCACTGCTGTAATTTCTTTACCTACGAGTAAATCGATTTCATCAAATACTTAATTATATGAATTATTCTCAACGTTATAAATATGTTTCGTACATACACTTAAATCGATAGGCATAAACTCCAAAATCAAACATGACGATTTCAGTTTAGCATCTAGCTAGTTAAGAAAATATATCCTTCATCATTCTGAATCTTAGAGACTATACTTGTATACCATTGAAGAACGTGACTGATCACTCATGAGTCATGATATATTCAAAGAGCTACTGCTACAACCAATCTTGTATATTAACAAGTTTTAGCGATAAGTGTATATTCACTATTTCCTATCGTAATGCGTAGACGCATATTTACAGACTCCAAATTTAAAATTCCTAAGCCCAAAAATCGATCATGAGCTTAACTACACACGAACAAATTGATTGTTACTACACTTAGACAAAAGTTGTTCCTAAAATATAAATATCGTTGACCAAAAATATTTGTTAGCCTAATACTATTAATGCTTAAGGCAACAATGAGTCTAAGAAACGGGAAATATTGCCTAAGTAAGAGAATCAAATTTTACATGAAAATATGGTCGCAAAACTATTTCATTTGAATAAAAACAGTTTGTGATAATAGTTCAGAACATTTATGAAACATAATTAGTTAGCAAATCCTAGAAGCAATCTACCTTCCAAATTTGGCGATTATCTATTAAATTGTGGGAAATATACATTTTACTGAAAAAAGCTTAACAGCACCTAGACTTGTCACAAAATCTTAACACTTTGTCTGAAGTAGATAAATACGAGTAGATATTCCAAGCAACAAGTTTTAAACTTCAATAGCTCTCTAAATTCGGTATGAGAGTATACAAATCAATGTAATAATGAAATGTCAAGCTATCAGGTAATAACACTAAGCATACGACACATATAGGCCTCAATCGATTTGACGGCTATGTGTTGTATGCTAAGTGGTAATAATTAAACGGACATAACTGTATCGACTACGGATATTGCTACTGATCAAAAATATACATATATTACTTAGAAAAGGGCCGCCTAATTTCCTGTTCTTGAGCAGCGAGTATGTATGTTACTCCTCCGAAGAATCTTTCAGTGAGAAGAAATCATAACCTAATGTGCTGGTGGTCTAATAACTATTATTGGACATTAAATAACTGACTAGGGTAAGTTCTAGTAACTTGTCCTTTTTGCAATATCTAAATGACTATATAAAATATTCTTATTAAAATTGTATATTTGACTTTAAAAGCAACGTGAATGTACTCATATCCCGACATCGCCCGAGCTCAATAGATTTCCGCTTATCTGTTACATTTTCCCGGTCGCGAACGAAAAGCACTTTGAGTAGTAGACCTGTTGCTGCCAAAAAGTTGTCTTTATGGTTTAGGATGTTTGCTGCCGGTATTGTACTTAACCTTTCTTTGTTATCATTGTCTGCAATGGGACCCTGCCAGAGCTCTTGACAAAACTAATGTTTGATAAAAAAAAAAAAACCCGTGGGGTGAAATTACACAGGCGTGCTGTGGTCGAGAAGCATGAAGCAAACTGACCATTTGGCTCCATATAGTTTTCTAGTCTTTTTGCGTGTTTTTTGTTTTTTTTTTCAGCTTGGCATTTCAGTTTTCCCAATAATACGCTGTGCAAATACGGTATTCAGTGGTTGAACGCCGAAAATTAAATTGACACTACCAACAATTGGCGTCGACCCATCAGGTGGTTGGTTTAATTTAATACATCCGTTTCTAATCCAAACGCTTCGTTGATTATTTATTAATAGTCTCTCGCAGTCACTGGTTTTCCGTATTAAGTAAATCGAATTGTTTATCTCAAAATTGAGATTTTAAACCTGTGCATGTTATAAGGAAAATACATACAACATCCTACGATATAACGATTTGTAACCAATATTATCTGATATTTTATTTCACAATGTTATGTGTGGGAATGTGTCTTAAAAATATAGAATGATCGTAGCCCTATTTTGGCTACGTCCCAATCAGACTCAGTCTATCAACAAAAATCTGTAGGACAAACGAATCAAACTAACCAATAATAAGCCAATGAAGGCAATTTAATCAATTTTAATTTAAAGTTGACAGCAGCTATCCGACACGGTCAGATACGAACTAATATATATGCCAAGTTTGGAGTCAATCAAGCTTTTATAGAGACAACACAAAATGGGGAAAATAATGGCTTCGGGATTAGAATGAAATATACTGGATTTTAAGAAAAAATTACAATCTGCAATCCTCGTTCAATTTTAAAGAATATCTTTCAGTTGCATGAAACGCTTAACTACCGAGTCTCAAACTCCACACTGTCTAAGTTGCACTTAATGAAGCAGGGAAGTGATTCGCATGTTATTTTTAATGACGATGCGGGGTAGAAGACGTTTTTGTCAACAAATTACATGTATGATATATACGCCTGTGAGTAGTTTTAATTTCAGGCCAGGATGGGCATAATCCCAAGTCCGATATTACAAAAAAGGGAGACAAATCATCGCGCTATATGACAAACCTCCCCTAATAACCCTCCGAAAGGACTTTAAATGTAATTACCCTTTTGTTGCACTATCTGTCGTCGGACGGTACACTTTTATTTGAGTATTTGATAATAAGTACATTGTATATTGTCATCCCTTGACATTTAGTTTTGTTACCCAGCGCTGATAAAGCGGTCCGCCCCTTAAAAAACCACTCACCCTCAGCTTCCACACACTTTCTTACGTCTGTAATTATTGAGAGTTGCAATAAAAAATGTTTTATTTACTTGTATACACTGTACTTATTTAAAAGACTAGTTAGCTATATCGAGCTATCTTCTTCAATGCGTTGTGTATTGATAGTCTATCCGTATCCATATTTTATATGCTAAGAACATACACTTACACTAAATAAATACATCCCGTTGCTTGGCCATTTAGCGCAAATAATAAATTTGTTCAGCCACCTATATAATGAAATAGTTTTATCTTTACAAATTTGAGCATACGGAACGAGCTTTTGAAAGTCCAATGTCTCCTTTCTCTACCTTTATCAAGAAAACACTTGCATGTACCATTCATGTCTACTGTGTGTCTTGTACCTGTCAGATAATACTTGTTCAGTAAATTGATTTCATTTCTTTTCGCCAATGTCCTACGCATATTTGTAAGTACAAGCTTGTATATTCATAAAAATAAGAATATGAATTTGAATGTATACAGGGCACAAACACTTCTTAATGCTCTTACTGCGATAAGTCTTCTTATGATTTATGGTTTTGGAGAATATAAACAACGTAAATTCAGTGTGGATTGGAGATAAGCTGTCTAGAATTACTATCGCGCAAACAACGTTTTTAAATAATTTTAATAGAATAAGGAATGTGCAGCTTTTTATACTCTGGACACATTAAATGTGTCACAAGTAAGTACGCATAAACACGATGAAGTTTTTTTATACCCTGATCCCATTAAAAATGGGAAAAATGGGTATTATGGCTTTGTGCAAAAGTATGTAACATAAGGAAGCATCTCCGACCCCATAAAGTATATATATTCTTGATCAGTATCAATAGCCGAGTCGATATAGCCATGTCCGTCTGTCTGTCCGTCCGTCTGTATGAACGCCTGTTTCTCAGAGACTACACAAGCTAGAGACTTCATATTTGAAATATATGTTCTCGTAGTGCCGGGTCAATACAAGTTTATCATTTTTTTCGATATCTTGTCCTGTTCAAAAGTTATCGATAAATTTCGATTTCAGACAAGTGTTTTTCGGACATTACTTGAAAGTCATAAAAGCTAGAAACTTTATATTTAAGTTTAAGTTACTGTACTGCCGACTCGATATAAACTCATAATTTTTTGGATATCTCAATCCTTTAAAATTTATCGATAAATTAAGATTCGAGAACAGTGTTTTTAAGGTATAGCTTAAATGTTATAAGAGGTAGAGTCACCAAATTTGGTACATATATTCTCCTATAGCATTCAGAGGTTAAATACATTTCAGTTTTTTGATACCCCTCCCCGATCTCACAGAAATCGAAAATACCTAGTTTTAGAGGTATGACATTTGGATTTTACATAGTCCCACATTTATATGCCATCTTTGTGTCCTACAAATTTCATAACGATCAGACAATAAATAAAGAAGTTATTAACGGTTCAATGTACCATAGTTTGGGGCCAAAGGAAGAAGAAGAAGGAAAGCAATTGCATGACGCGCGTAGCCAGCAGTTTGTGTTTGTATATGTGTGTGTGTGTGTGTTTCTATGTATGAATGCAGGTAAAGAATTATGAATGTAAGAACTGGGTTCAGGGTTCCTAGTCGGGCACTCTCGACTAGAGCACTCTTGTTTAACTTCTCTCATGCTTATTTTTTTTCTTGGGAAGAGTTGTTAGAGCCTATTATGGCATGACGATTTTTATTCCCTTGCAGAGGGTATTATAATTTTGGCCAGAAGTTTGCAACTCATAGAAGGAAACCCCATAAAGTATATATTCTTGATCAGGACGACAAGACGAGTCGATATAGCTTTGTCCGTCTGTATGTCTGTATGTCTGTATGTCTGTATGTCTGTACGTCTGTTTGTCTGTTTCTACGCAAACTAGTCTCTTAATTTTGAAGCTATCTTGATGAAACTTTCTGCTGCACGCAGGAACGATCAACCGAAAATTTTTGTTTATTTAGATAACTTGACCAAAATGCAAACATTATCTAAGCACGCTCAGAAAATGTTATCAAAATCGGACCACAATATCTTGTAGCTGCCATAGGAACAATCTGTTGAAAAATGAGTCGCTGTATGAACAACTTTTTTGTTTCTCAAACTATCTTAGCCAAACTCAGTAATTGAAAGTTTTAATATATTTTATACAGATTGATTGAATTTGGTCAAAAGAACACAGGGTTGTTAATTTGCTTGAAATTAAATAAAAATGGTTCCGAAACATAAGATTAAGATCACCCTCGTCAGTGAAATCTGTGATTTCTATAGCAAGCATGTTGATCAAAAGCCATACAAATAATAATTGGAAACTTACGAGTACATCTTTTAAATATTTTACTCATTTTACCCATACTATATTCCTGTCAACATATAACAACTAATCCTATTTAATTTATGTATAAATTATTACCATTGTTACTGGGAGTCCAGCGGGTGCACCATTAGCATATGAATAAGGTGATACCAAATATCCCATATTGAATGTAGGTGTATGAGGCTCGAGTTTATCTGAAATTAGAAGAACAGAACAATAAATATTGATTTATTTCATGTGAAAGTGCTTAATAGTAAATATCTATCTATATATATATATATATAAAACAGTTCGTCCTGATTGGCGATTGCTTATCTTCAAATTTATTTCCAAAGCTCTACAAAACCAAATATTAACATTACATTAAAATTTTAGAAAACTGCTGTATGCAACTTTGTTGTTTTTCATCCCATCGAGTTCGAATTAATTTTCAAAACTCTACATAACAAAAAATTAAAAACACGACTTTGAATTTTGAAAAATCAACTTCGAAGTTCGGCAAATGGATGTAAAACTGTTGCATAAAACTTTTGGGTTTTTATCCCATCGGGTATGAACTGTTTTGCAAAGCTCAACATAAAAAAATATTAACCAAATGGCATACAGTTGTGTATGTATGACAAATCAGAACGTCATACCTCCAAAAATACGTGTTTTTTATACCCTGATGCCATTAAAAATGGGAAAAAGGGTATAATGGTTTTGTGCAAAAGTATGTAACAGGCATAAGGAAGCATCTCCGACCCCATAAAGTATATATATTATTGATCGCTATCAATAGTCGAGTCGATCTAGCCATGTCCGTCTGGCTGTCCGTCTGTATGAACGCGCTGTTCTCAGAGACTACAGAAGCTAGAGACTTCATATTTGAAATATAGGTTTTCCTAGTGCCGGGTCAATACAAGTTCAACTTTTTTTTTCGATATCTCAACCCGTTCAAAAGTTATCGATAAATTTCGATTCCAGACCAGTGTTTTTTGGGTATAACTTGAAAGCTATAAGAGCTAGAGGCACCATACACCATCCTACAAATTTCATAACGATCGGACAATAAACAAAGAAGTTATTTACGATTAAATGTAACATAGTTTTGAGCCAATGAAAGAAGAAGAAGCAAAGCAATTGCATGACGTTCGCAGTAGAAGCGTGTGGTTTGTATGTGCGTGTGTATGTGCTTATATGTATGAATGCAGATAAAGAATTATGAATGTAAGAACTGGGTTAAGGGTATAACCTAGTCGGGCACTCTCGACTAGCGCACTCTTTCTTGTTTTTTGTTGATCGGGGGTATCCAATAAGTGAAATATCCTTCTGTATGCTGTACGAGAATATACATACCAAATTTTGTGCCTCTAGCTTTTATAAATATCATCTTATGCCCAAAAAAACGCTGGTACGGAATCGAAATTAATCGACAACGGGACGATATAGCGGTAAAATGAAATAAGCTTGTACTGACCCGGCAATACGAGAATTTATATTCCAAATATGAAGTCACTAGCCTTTATAGTCTCTGAGATCTGCGCATTCATACAGACTATAGTCCAAAGAAGCGGTCATTTGCCCTATGGTGCATTGCCTAAAGCGACAGATCCAGGGTAACAAGAGTACAGGGCTATCGGGCAATCTAACATGTTTTTCTAGATTTCAGTAATAGCCGAAGCGCCAGTAATAAGATATTGTTAGTAGTAATGATAAATGATTGAAATTAAATTTCGGAGGAAGACAATTAGTGTCGACGCTCTAATGTTTAATATACGTTTATTTTATTCGTCTGGCCTTCGGTCAGTATATAGTATATAGTGACTGATATGGACGTTGATGTACTAACGAACAGATATGTACAATTGTATGTACGTATGTTAATACATATGGTCTCCAATAGCTCTTCAGAACAATTAACAAAGAATTTATTCATTCAATTACCTCGGTGACCGACATACATATTCTCATTTTTACAAATTTCACTCACTGTCGTTAATCTATTAAGAAAACTGAATGAACAAGAACGAATTAATTTCAACGAAAAGACGTGGAATATATGAGTACGCTAACCATACATACATAGATGCATTAATATGCGACGTACATAGTTTATAGATGTTCTGTGTGTGGTTAAAGCAGTACAATTGTCCCAATTAACTTATGATCACTAATGTACATGGTACACGCATACATAAAAAAATACATATTTACATACATGCATACATAACTGCATATGTACATACATGTGTGTAAATGTTCCTATTACACTAAAATATTACCGTCTCTCCACTCGAGTGAAATGATCATCGTCACATACATAATTGGAATTAAGAGCCTACCGCGTCGCAGAAGCCTCGCCCCACCCATCCCTGCAAGAGTACCTGTCGATGACCCAACAATTAAGAGTGCTTTCTCTAGCCGAGAGTGCCCGGCCCGACTAGGTGATAGCCTGAACCCAGCCCTTACATTAATTCATACACACACACGCACACATGTATGTGCTTCTTCTCCTTTCATGAGCCTAAATGGATTCCTAAACAAAAGCTGGAATATAGTTGTCAACTCCGATAAGTCCACGCATACGTAGAGGAAACTAACCGCACGTTACGTTGTCCTAGATGGAGCCGCCATTCCTAACCACAACTTCCCCACGTAGGTTAACTTGGCGTGACCATTTTAAATGTGGCTCATTAGAAAACACTCGAAGCTAAGGATCTCCAACATGCTGGTCATATACAAGGCAATCCTAAAACCCAAATGGGCATACGGGATCCAACAGTGGGGAACTGCAAATCACAGCTTCAAATCCCCAGCATCCACGAGCTCGCCTCTTGACCTTCCGCTGACGGATGATGCAAAGCTCCAACAACTTCCCCAAATTCCTAGTATTTAATGTTAAATCCTAACATGCCAATGTAAAATCCATTAAATTCAATGATTGTCCTTTGGACAGATTTTAAATAAAGATTACGTTACCAAAAAAAATATTGATCTGCATATGGTATAAGAAAATAGACATAATCAAATATGCATATGTACATACGTATTTACATAATTATATAAGCATATGCATATTTTATTATATATGTATATATATAAAACAGTTTGTCCTGATTGGCGATTGGTTATTAGCGATTGGCGATCAACGCAGGGCCCAAACCATAAGAGCCAGAGAGCTGAAATTTTTCATCCGATCGGGTTCAAACTTATTTTCGAAGCTCATTATTAAAATTCATTAAAACCTGTATAGCAGTTTTTTTAAACATTCATGAGTAAAATGGTGTGTTATGGTACGGATGACAATTAAATTTTCGTGCCCGACTGGAGATACCCTGAACCCATATTATCTATATTCTTGATCACTATCAATAGCCGAGTCGATTTAGTTCTGTCCCAAGTGTTTTTCGGGAATAACTTAAAAGTCATAAAAGCTAGAGACTTTATATTACAATACAAACTCATCATTTTTTTTCTCGATATCTCAACCCTTTCGAAAGTTATTGATAAATTAAGATTCCAGAACAGTGTTTTTAAGGTATAGCTTAAAAGTTATAAGAGTAAGAGGCACCAAATTTGTTACGTATATTCTCCTATAGCATACAGAGGTTAAATACATTTCACTTTTTGGAATCCTCCCCATGATCTCACAGAAATCGAAAAATACGTAGTTTTAGAGATATGACCTTCGAATTTTACAGTCTCACATTTATATGCTATATTTATGTCCAACAAATTTCATTACGATCGGGCAATAAACAAAGAAGTTGCTTACGATTCAATGTAATATAGTTTTTGGCCAATGGAAAAAAAAGCAAAGCAATTGCATGACGTTCGCAGTAGTAGCGTGTGTTTGTATGTGTGTGTGTATGGTTATATGTATGAATGCAGATTAAGAATTATGAATGTAAGAACTGGGTTCAGGGTATATGCTAGTCGGGCACTCTTGACTAGAGAAATCTTACTTGTTATTTAAGAACTGTATACCAATTTTTTGAAAACTTCACCCCAGTCGGATAAAAATGGTGGGTTAAAATTAAATTTTTGTCAGATTATTTTTAAAATGATTTTTAAAGCTCTACATAACAAAAAATTAAGAACACTACTTTAAAGTTTTGGAAAATACAAACAATAAAGTGGGTAATGACGGGAAAAATGTTGCATGCAACCTTTTGGATTTTTAATTTGATCAGCTCCAAAATTATTTTTAATATGAGCGAGACGTAAGAAAAATGATAAGGTGTACATATGTATGTGTGTAAATATTTACATACATATAACAATTATACTTTCATTTGTAGCCTCTTGAGTTTATGGCTAATCAAAAATATGATCATTTTATATGATCGACGATAGTGAGTTCTGCCTGTTACATTTGTACATACATATGTATGTATGTATGTATACATATATGTATATGTATTCATATATGTATATGTATACTCATGTTATATGTATGCATGTACATGTGTATGTATGTATGCATGTACATATGCATTGGTACATACATATGTACATACATACATATGTATATACATGATTAAGATAATGTAAAGATTGGAAAATATCACAGTCATATAATTAAATAATTCACGGCTTGTTAGAAAAGCAAGCACAAAAAATACACGATAAATACCCAAAAAGAGATGATAAAAACAAGGAACAATACACAAAAGAAAACAAAACAAAACAAAAAAAAATATCTTAAATCAAAATGTTAAGGAGGAGAAGGAAGCCGCAAACACGGAATGAGAATTAGCCAACGCACACAGCAGCAGCAGAAGCAGCAAAGAACGTACGAAAGGTACGAAAAGTAATGGGTAACAAAATAATCCAGGCGTTCTCGAAACAGCAAGCGTCTCTCTGCCAACTAGCAAGAACTTCAAGCCGAGCATCAGCAGCACCACACTAACAATTTCAACGCCGGCAGCGACATCGGCAGCACGAACGAGACCGTCGCTCGCTCGATTCTACGAAAACTCATTAATTTCCAAGGATACACAATACTAAGGCAGACGTACTTTGGAATATGTATACTCACACAGACACAAATAACAAACATTCAAGCAGCATTCGTATATGTATGTATGTATGACGTATATGTACATATGGTTACATATGTATAAGCATACAAATACGTACATACAAACATTCATGAACTGATCGACGCACAGTGGAAAATGAAGTTCAGTATTGTCACTTAATTTACAAATACATACTTAAAATCATAGATTTTCTAGTAGTGAAAAATAACTTTTGATCGATCCTTGCAATGGGTATTTTAATGTTAATTTAAAATACACTCATAAACTTTACATTTTTGTAATATACATATGTACATATGTATATGTCAATTCGTTTTACATAAATATAAATAGTATGTATTCATCAATGTTTTATTAGGTCAAGCAACCTTCACCATGAGGAGATCCCTTCTCAAAACTGTGTTCGCCTAAGCCCATGTCTGATTACGCCTCGTTGTCTTCTCTTTAATGCTCGGAATGAACATTGTTCCGCAGAATCTCCTTCAGTGGTCAAAGAGCTAAAGGTAAAAAGCTCGTTAACTGTTTTGTTATGGGCTTTAAAAAAAGTGTAGACGGCGTCGGGTTGTTAACAAGTTATGTCTAGCACAACGCAAGCCCGTCGCAATCGAAGGCTACTCCTACATGAGCACATATGTATGTGTACATATGTATGTATATGTACAAATATATACATTTGTATGTATACAGTTCATATGTGTTTGTATATGCACAATTTAACAATATTTAACATATTTTCATTAAATCGTTATGTATGTAAGCACATATGCAAAAATGTACATACATACATTTATACATGTGCTTATTATATATGTATTTGTATTTACTACACTCATAGGAACAAAAGTACAGGCAAGGCTATATGAACATATGTATATAAACCAGCTCGGAAGCCAACTTTCTATATACTTTTCCTACTGCGATGTTGTGCCGTTGTTAAGACTGTTCTCACATGATCTTGGTCACATAGTTATGCCAAGAAATGTTGCCAAGAACATGTGAGAGCTGGCCTTGGGCCAGTTCTTAGCACCTGCCAGCCAGTAGGACAAATTTAAGAAACGGCTAAATTGTAGTGAATTTTCTAGTCTACTTTGCAATAAAATTAACAAATTCTCTGCACCGCAAACAGCAAACACTGCGACATACATACATGTATGTAAATTGGATGCAATTAATTAATCGGTATAAGCTGGTTTTGATTTTGCCAATATAATAAGCGTTCTATGCGTGGATATCTTAAAAGTGTATGCTATCGGAAATCGTACATTCCAAATTAGAGCTCCCTGCTTTCATAAATATTATATTCTTCTGCGAAATATATTTCAAAAATTCATAATAATTCAATCTGATGATCACCTTCAATGATTATGCCAAACATATTGCAAAAAAACTAAAGCTCTTAAGCAGGAGCTAAAATAGATTCTCGTACATCACACATTCATCAAGTTTATGTTTTTCCCGATTTCGCACAAGTCGACAATTATTGCAATTTATATTGTTAGAAAGTTAACCGCCTTAAATTCAAATGTTGAAACAAGTTCTTTAAGAACTCTCCCGATTTTGGAAAAGCAACCTCAAGGTACGATCTAGAGGACTTTTTCTTGTTTTCAACAAAGCTGGGCTCACTAGTTATTGTAATGATTTGATTTTGAAACGATCAGGAACTGCAAACACACTAAATTTCGATCGATGTATGTATGTATGTACATACATACATATGTGTATTTATGCATTTCTATATGTATGTTTTCGTGTGTGTCTTTTCGCTGCACGTACGAGTTGGAAGCGAACCTTAAGTATTCAAGCATACATACATATATCCGTCCCAACACACTCGCAGTCAAGTACAAGGGCGTGTACAGGGAGGGGTGATGGGGCATGGGCACTGCCTACATCGTTAAGTTTTACAATTTTGTTAAAGGTATGAATATGCACAAATAATACTTACATGTGCATAAAACTTAGTCGCATTATTGTTCTTCAGTTGAAAATGGTTAACATATGTACCGATGTATTATTAACATATACACACAACAACAAAAATAAAGTGAGAACAATTTATCCCCCTTTAAAAAAATAGTGTTGGGTACGCCCTTGGTCAAGTACATAAATAAATGCATACATACGAAAGCACCGATACCTACCACAAAAAAAACATATACATACTCATTCTTTTTATGAGAACATACTCACATGCATACATATTTATGTATGTACATAAGTCTGTATGTATATGCCTACACAGACGGCTCGTAACGGCTGACGGCCAAAAGAAAGCAAAATATAGCAAACAGAAAACAAGAAATGAAGTAGCGTGTCGACGAGGCGATCTGCATCACCTTGTTAGCACCATGGAACGAACGAACGGATGCTAAAGCTAAAGTCAGCGGCGGCGGTGACTGCGGAGGGGGCGACGGCAACAGCAGCAGCAGCCGGTTATTTATCCGCCCCACACCAACTCCGGCTTTGGCTTCAAATGTGAGCACATGTTTGTTGTCTTATTTAGTTTGTTTATAAAAACAGGGCATGACGCATACATATATACATATAGACGTTCATATGTATTTAAATAAATTGTACATACATGTATGTATGTATGTACATTGTGCATATACAAATGTATATGTTATAAACTTTAAATCTTTATTTTAGCCTTTTTTCAAAAACAGTGTGAATGGCATGCTGAATACAAAAAGTTTCGCTGCTTTTATGGCTTCCATATCTCTCCGCTAAGTGGGCATGCTTGCCCAGAAGGTAGCCTCTTCTGGCACTTAAACATCATTATGTTTTGCTATCGTTATCAGTTTCTTTAGCACCCTTATTGGATTACTTGCCAACAATATTGTTGGTCATGTCTTTCGAATTCATACATACATATGTATGTATGATTAGTACACAGAAATAAATTAAATGATGGGTTAAATTAGGTTTTAGTACTCTTATTACAATTCCTAAAATAGTTAAATAATATCTTATTTTTAGTACAAATATTCTCTAAAATCAAGTGCAAAAAAAACGAATATGAAATCGTAATATATTTGTATTCCTATACACTTTTATTTGTACGCCTCATTATCAGAGACTATAAGAGCTAGAGATGTAAAATTCTGAACTTTACAAATTTCTTTCGATAACTGGTTTCGGTTAAAAAATATGGCTAAAACCGATTTGATATCCCTGTTTTTATACCCTGAAAACATTAAAAATGGGAAGAGGATAGTTGTGCAAAAGTATGTAACAGGCATAAGGAAGCTTCTCCGACCCCATAAAGTATATGTACACATTTTTGATCACTATCAACAGCCGAGTCGATCTAGCCATGTCCGTCTGTATGTCCATCTTGCCGTCCGCCCGTCTGTACGAACGCACGTATTATATATTATATTATATTTTATATATAGCCTCGTAGTGCCGGGTCAATACAAATTTGGTAAACATTTTTTTTTGATATTTCGTCTGGTTGAAAAAATATTGATAAATTTCGATTCCAAACCAGTGTATTTTGGGCATTACTTGAAATATATAAGAGCTAGAGCCACCAAATTCGGTATATAAATTCTCGTACAGCATACAGAAGTAACTATTTGACTTTTTGTATACCTCTCCTTAATCCTTAAGAAATCGAATAACACGTATGTATATAAATAGATATGACCTTCGGATTAAACATACTCGCACACAGTTATGTGCCATCTTTATGTCCTTCAAATTTCATTACGATTGGACAATAAACCAAGAAGTTATTAACGATTCAATTTAACCTAGTATGAGGCCAATGGAAGAAGAAGCAAAGCAATTGCATGAAGCGCGCAATGTGTGTTTTCGCATGCGTGTGTTTCTGTGTATAAATGCAGATAAATAATTATTATATTATTATATCCCAGTCGGGCACTCTCGTCTAGAGCACTCTTACTTGTTGTATAAGCAAAAGTGCTTTATTATATTAAGCGACTGTAAGTGTATACTACCTTGTTTTGAAAAAATGTTGTCTATTGTGCGGTTAGAAATGTCAAATATTTTGAATATGTAAGGAACAACTAATTTGTGCATAGTAGTACATATATCAATCATAAAAACCCCATCAATAGTCGAGTCATTCTAGCCACGTTTGTCTTTCTGTTTCTTTGAATGCGTCAATAACAAAGCCTATAAAATATAGATAGCTAGAAACGTCTGCAGCAGAAATCTGTGTTTGCATCTCAATGTTTGTTTATTTACATAAATGTGAATGTTTATGCATGTGTGTTTGAGTATTTTAGATCAATGTACCAGGAATATCCTGGTAACACATTCGACTGGAGCATTCCAGTCAGTAAGATTTAGGTAAAATCAGTAAAAAAAAAGATTACAATGTACTTACTGAATACGGGACTGTGATCCGGTCTCGTCACTGTCTTGCTGCCCTTTTCCTAGGTAAAGAAAATGTAGAAATGAAGTGTTATCTTTTGCATTTGTTATACAAAGTAAGTTTGTTTGAATACAACTAGCAGGCATTACCAAGTATTGTAATTGATTATATTTCTATACGCTCTCCACCCTTTTGCCGGCATGTATTGGATTGTATTTTCTAAAACCGGTGAAACACGTATTGATTTATAATTTAATGCAACACCTTTTTATTTCAATAACATAAACAAGTATTTAAACAAGAACTCGAAATATTTCTCTTAAAATCAAAACTAGGCATTTAATTATAACCCGATACGATGGATGGAAAAGGGATGAGATACAATCTAACGTATTACAAATAAGACCGCGCAAAGCCAGGTAATACCTGTTCCTCTTACCGAAAGGTACAGTTTCTCAAATAAATTGGTTAAAATACATTTTTAAAATTGATAGTGCAATGACAACGTACCTCGCTTTCTGTTAAATCAATGAGGCTTGATTTTTCTTCGACTAAAAGGTTCTCGGATGATATTTTTTCATCTTCGCGGTCGCCTTCATCCTTAAATATCTTAACTTCGTCCGTGCTGCCTAAATCATCCCCGGATGATCCATGACGCGTGTGTGTATGCGGCATGGTTTAATACTTCCGGATCTTAACACTACTCTGAGCGTCACTTAAATTATTTAAATATCGCCTCGCTGGTGCTAAATGCATAATACATCACTCCATTTAACCTCATTTGGATAAGCTGATAGATATTATATGATTTGCCGTCCATATCGCTCCAAGCGCATCCACCGGAATAGAAATGTTCCTCAATCCGCTAACGCCGAATATCCAACGCCAAAGTCCATTTTGCCAATATGCGTCTGTAAATCCAAATATCAACAAACATTTATATATAATATACAATAAATATGAAATTCCCTCTCAATAATATTTTCTATAACCTTGTTTTAAATAAATTTCATTTTTGTAAATTATGTACTACAAAAGTATATGACTTCATTAAAAACAAGAGTGATCTAGTCGAGAGGGCCCGACTAGGAAATATCCTGTACCCATAATATAATATGCACACAAAAAACAAACAGACACAATTCATCTTCCTTGAGCTTGACTCTATATAAAATTTATAAATAAAGAATATAGATGGCACTCAAATGTGTCAATTTACCAAATTGCAAGGCACACATTTTGAGGGGAAGTGTTGAAAAATTAAAAAATACTTAGCCAGCGAGAAATTTTTCTTATAAACTTCAAAATATGCCAAAATAAGTGGTGTCGAAAGTCTATATTCATCAATAAATAAACTTGTACTGCATATAGTATACGAGTACCTACATATAGTAGCCGAGATCGTCTCGTCTCTTTTGGACAGACAAATATACAATTATATAATGTACAGCTTTACTAACCTCTCTTTTATTTATTTAAAGTTAATTTCGATCCCTAAAATTAAAAATTAGTAAAAAAGTTGAAGTCGGAGGTAACCGACTGAGCAATACTCTACCAGTAGTACCAGGTGGAAAAGAAATTTTCTCGGGTGTGTGGGCGTGGCTTGTTCTATGAAGGAGGTTATCAGGGGTGGGCGTGGCCGAACATTTTCTCACAGATTTAATTAGAGTAGGCATATTAATCAATCGAAACAATTACAGACACATATTTTGGACACAAATGCCAATACATGTAGTTATAAGTAAATATATGCAAGTGAGCGTGCATGTTCATTCCGAGAGCACATATTTGTTAAATGGCACGTATAGATACCCTTACCAAAAATATGTAACTTTGTGCTTTTTTTATAATTTTGCCTAACATTTTTTATTGGCTAATTATATTAAATCTCAGTCACATGGCTAACTTCAAACAAATAAATAAAATTAAATTATTAGGATACACGGAATGATATGTTTTTTAATTGGAATAGTTTTTTATAACATAAAATGTATTAAAACAATAAATATTAATTATGATTATATGGATTATTAATGTTAATTGCAAGTTTGTGTAACTATGTCCTAAAACCCTTCATCTCAAAAAGAAGCACCTCGAATTGAAATTGTAAAAACTGAAATTTAGGCCACTGGTGATCAGCCGTATGATCAGAACGTATGCATTCATAGATCTTTTGCCGCTCACGCCCCTTCTCTACCATCAACTCGAACGACACCAGATAACTGGCAACAGCGGTCAGAAGCACACACATGCACGAACACAATCATATATATTGGGATCTAATCGAATGATGTTGCTTTTTCTGAAAGAAAGTTGCTGCAAGCTCGCACACATATGTACAAGCATCTTGGAGCAGACGCCTCAAAATAGATGTTGCGGCAGCGAAGCCGGGGCAAGCAATGATATTCGGCGTATTTGCTGGCAAATACAGTTTCTCTGCCTGCCTTCTGCGCTTTGCCTTCATGTCGCAGCACACGAAGCTGGTCTGGGATCCAATCGATCACTTTTTAGTCGATTTGAAGCCTCATGTGTTGTATTTTTAGTGGTTATAGGCTAGGGTCACTTGGAGCATTTGCATCGCGTGCAATTAGTTAATTATTAACAAAGCAAAGAAGAAGCGAAAATACACGCAAAGGGCATGCGCCAACAATTTTTGTAGGCTTGCAATTGCTATAACGGAATACAGACAGACGCGTGTTCATAATTTGTATCAAAATTTAAATTTATTTGGATCTAAAACCATCAGCATTTCTTTCTTATTTTTGCAGGTCAGATGAAAATTGCCATCGCAGCCATTTTCACCAATATGTATCCTTGGATCACTTATGTGGATGGTGTGCAGGGGAAATAGGGACTCAAAAGTTGTAAAAACTTTTATGCAGCATTGCTGGGTAAGATTTATATAAATATCTTTCATTTGATTGTTTTGACTAAATATCATTATTGTTTCTACAGAATCAATACTACCAGAAGGTAGTATACAGGGAGAGCTGCTACAAAAGGCTATCGCCCACAAAAAAAACTAGTTTTGAAAATGAGGTCGATAAAATGCAAACAGAAGGAAGCATGAAAATAGTTTTAAGAAAAATACAATCTTTTATTAAATACATATTCTTTACATTAAATTTGAATGTATTGCTATTTTCTAGTAATTCAGCTGGTGGCGAAAAGTAGTAAAGCCGGTAGCCAATATCGAAAAGAGCGGCGATAAGTAGTAAAGCTGGCAATGCACGAAACTGGTGGCGAAATGTAGTACAGCCTGTAGCTAATAACGAAAAGCTTGGCGAAAGGTAATGCATCAGGCATTATAAACTACTGCCTAGGACATGCCAATGTAAAAAGAAATGATCGGTAGCTTTGGTGCTTACAAAATAAGTAACGAGTCGTGCGTATTGGACTCGTCTTCCGAACTGGAGGGCATTCAAAGAATCACATATACACAC
This sequence comes from Drosophila maculinotata, assembly GCA_035045305.1. Taxonomy (NCBI): domain Eukaryota; kingdom Metazoa; phylum Arthropoda; class Insecta; order Diptera; family Drosophilidae; genus Drosophila; species Drosophila maculinotata. The sequence goes on along the minus strand of JAWNPD010000002.1, from coordinate 183,001 downwards.
ACACATAAGCAATTACACTCTGAAAGCTTTGCGCTTTTGGCAATTGTTTGTGCTTGTTTTTTCATGAGCCCCAAACTATGGAAAATTTAACCTTAAATATTTTCTTGCTTTATTGTCGGATTATACTGATATTTGTAGAGCATAAAGATGGCATTTAAATGTGTGAATATAGCAAATACATTTAAAAATACGTGTTTTTACATTTTTGACGATCGGAGGGAGGTATTCAAAATGTCAAATATTCATTGCCTCTGTATGCTGTACAAAAAAATACATACCAAAGTTGGTACCTCTAGCTCTAATTACTGATAAGTTATTCACAAAAAACTAGCATTTATAGTCTCTGAGATCACCGTGTTCAGACGGACTGACATGCGGACAGACAGATGGACGTGGCTAGATCGACTCGGCATTTGAGGCTGAACAATAATATGGGTTAGGGGTGTGAAAAAGAATATACTACTAATTTGAAATGAGGAAAAACAATGAAAATTTGTTGCATTGTTACATCTGAATTTATAATGCATAATTATAACTACACCACTATATTTGGATTTGATCTGACGTCCTTAAGTCTTTAAGTTCAACATACAGCTCATACAGCTAAGGCACTCATTTTTTTCGCCAGCATTGTAGTTTTTACTACAAACTGTGAACTAATTTTTCCACCACTTGGAAACATTCCAAGTCCTGTCTTAGTAGTCATCTACGCGCGAAAATATACATTTCAGCCACCAATCAGTCAGATGTTTAATGATGATACAAATTGTATAGAAATATTAAACATTCCTTTCTCTTTTTATCGGGAACTACGTCTTGGACAGCTTTAGAAAATTGTATCCTTTGACACATTCCATGTTAATCTGATCAATGCATAATATGTATGCATAATATGAATATATGTATTCATCGCGAATAGACTTAATCTTCATGGAAATCATCATACATACATATGTATGTCGAGAATATGCAAACAATTTTAAATTTCAGTTGTGTATTTATTTTTAGCAAATACAAATCATTTGGATGCAAAGAAGTTTGAGGATTCGAAATTAAAAATATTTAACCGTTTTCTTCTGTTTATTATAGGTTAATTGCAGCAATACATACATAAATGTTTGTACATTTATTACAGCTTGATCCATTGAGATATCAGATATCAAAATCAGTATAAATAACAGTTTCACTTCTTTGCAGGTAGGAGGATCACTTTACCTTTATACATATGTATGTATATAAATGTATACATATCGAGATGTCCTACTGTCACACACACGTTAAAAGTAAAATGAGCAAGGTCTTAGCCCGGCCAAATGATCAAGAAAACGACTTCCTAGAACAACAGTCATCGTGTGTTTGTGTGCTTGTATTTGTGTTTAGTTTCCGAGCAAAGCCGAGGAGTTGTTGTCACTGTCTCTTTCGAAGCGACGCAAAACACATGCAGAGAGCGAAAGAATGGAGAACGAGCATAAATATTTATGTACACACACACTTTATATATATGTGTGTGTGTCTGTGTGTGGCTCTTCTTAGGGCTATATGAAGTTTTGAACATCGCGTCGTCTATTTTCATACATACATACATACATATGTAGATAGATATAGATACCTGGTGAGGTGCGGGTCTGGCAGCAGATAAATTTTGATTGTCTGCGTGTATGTGTGTGTGTGTGTATGTACTCGCAGCAGGGGGAATAAGGTTAACTATTAGTTCAAGGTAACAAGCGAGCCGAAAACCACGACAACTATAACAACAACAACAACAACAGTAAAACTAATGACACAACGAGTTTCTATTTAGAGACGGTGATTGTAGGATATCAACAGGTAGAAGAAAAAAAGAATGAAAACAAAACAAAATCAAGAAGAGAATACGAAAAATGTTTCGTATTTTCAGCAAGTAAACATACATACATATAAACAAACAGCATTATGTGTCTGTGTGTGTGAGTGCATTTGTGCTTATGCGAATTGAAAAAGTCTCACATATATATATATATATATATATATATATATATATATATATATATATATATGTGTTTTTCTCTCTTTTTACTTACTATTTATTAAATTGTTTATTCGTCTATGTTTTTAACGAAATTTTTTTAGTTTGAACGATCCGTCGGCAAAACACAGGTCAAAATGCCCGAGTTTTTTAATTGCGGTGGTTTTTTAATTTTAAAGCTTCGATTCAGGCACGAAGTTGATGAATTTGAATCGTTGACAATCCACATTAATAATTTTAATATTGGCACTCTTTTTTAAATATATATTTTTATATATTTGTTGTATCCTTTTCCAAATAGATACACACAAATATATACATTTTTTTAGATATATATATTAACAATAATTTTAATATGCATACTTGTATAATTAATATATTTATTTTAATTTTTATTTTTTGCACTGATTTTTATTTTAATTTTATATTAGATTTTTGTCAACTTTTTTACTCGTTACACGCACATGCCACCAAATACCTACACTCACGCAAACACATACACATACATATGTAGACGATGACGATCACACGTTACACACATACACATGCATAGGCATTAAAAGCATGTGAACAAACACAGATACATTCACAGATACAAATACAGATACGGATACAGTCAGTATTTGCTGATTTACATATATCTATATATATAAATATAAATATATATAGTGATTCCGCGGCGATCTTTTTTCACTTATCACATATATATATATTTATATATAGAATATCTTGCCTATTTTTTTAATGTAATTTCCATCAAGAGTTACTAGAGATATTTTCTAATCTTTTGCAATTTCGAATGCGGTAAATTTAATATTAAAAATCACTTGAAAATATCACACAGCCGCTCGCCAAACCTCGCGCAACAAAAACTGAGAAATTAACAGAGCTTCGACACTTCCGTAACACAACTGATGGCTGTTATTAACATAAACCGATGTGGACACATTTCAAACCGGTAACATACGAGTTGCTCAACAGTTAACGTTAACATGATTTACTCGCTGCTTTAAGTCAAACAGCTGATATTTAGCATGTTAAGTATCGATCAATTTAACTTTACATTTTTATCGATACTATCGCGTCGCAATGTTGCTCAAATATGACAGCTGATATTTGAATGTATGATATCGACATAGCTGATGTAACATCGATATTAGTATGTTTTACAACCAGTGTTGTTTATTCATCCATAGAAATTAAACATTGTCAAATTTTGTAGTTGCATTTTGTCATTAATTAATTAAGCGCTCCATGATCTAAATCCTCTAGCCATTTATGACGTTTTTACAACGCATGTTCAGTAGATTTCAATAACGATTGCCGATTAGAAATGTAATGTAAAAAGCAATGCATGGCCACCTTAAAACAAGAATTTGGTATACGTTGCAAATTCAAATGAGTCGGTTTTGCGTATTTTTGATGTACATACAACTTATGTAAGCTTAGTGACATTATGCATGCTGCTGATTTCAAAGAAACTTTACAATGAAAAAGCGATTTATGTTTACACTGTACAAAATTGTTTACAGAAAATGTGAGTTAATTGTATGGTCTCTCAACCGTGGTAACATAGTATGGGGCCAATGGAAAAAGAAGCAAATCAATTTTATTGAGCAGCTACCAGCGTGTGTTTGTGTGTGTGTGTTTATATTTATGAAATAATTATGAATGTAAGACCTGGGATCAGGGTATCTTCTAGTCAGGCACTTTCGACGGGAACACGCTTACTTGTTAATTGTCGAGTTACTTACATACATTTAGGTCAATTTAGTCTTATTTGATTGATAAATTCTTTTAATACATGCATATGCATAAAGAAAGCGGTTTTCTAAGATACCATTTCTCTCCCAAGGGGCCTTACATTTTACAAGATATTGATACTTGTACATATGTAAATATGTGCCAGAGAAAGTCAAAAATCAAATTTTCTTGAATTCATAATACTATAAAATTTTTACTCACATGCAATCACTCAATAACACTCAGCGTTAAAATAAAAATAGCTCATACTAGTAAACGCTTCTTTCGGGTCAGTTTGACTCTTCGCTCAAAAAATCTTTACTCATATTTAATCACTCAAAAAAACTCAGCGTTGAATAAGATCAGCGCATGCTGTAAACGCTTCGGTCGGCTCATTTAAGTCTTTTGATCGGCTAGTGTTGAGTGGCTCGTGAATGGTATTTAGTATGGAAATAAAAGTTTGATTTGGTCGTTACAACACAATGTCGGAGCAAGCCATTGTTTTAGAACAAATTAATAAAAAATAATACAAATCTTTGTCAGCAGCGCCGACTCTTCACATGAATACAATCATACGAGTTAATTTTTTGTAATTGAGTTTTATTCAGAATCATGACGATCTTTGCTCAGCCGAAGAAACAAACCCGAACTGATTGGTACGAACATGAACAAATTCAGAGTCAACAAAAAACGCACACCTTGAGTGATTTAACATCAACTGCAAAACATATGTATGTACATATGTATGTGCTCATGCAAGTTTGATCGCTTGAACGCAAAGGCTAGTTTACTTGGGTGTAGTTCATGTATGAACGTTTTTGCAATCACCTGAAGCCGTTCTCTGATATGTGTATTACTTAAATTTTTTTCCAAATATTTCCTAGTTTTATTCCTTTTTATATCCTGAAAAACGCGCTGATCTCAGAGAATACAAGGGCTAGAGACTTCATATTTACATTCTCGTATTTTTTTTTGATATCTCGTCCCGGTCAAAAGTCATCAATAAATTTCATTCCAGATCAGTATTTGCTGGGCATAGCTTGAAAGTCATAAGAGCTAGAGAGTTCATATTTGTAATTTAAGGCTTAATACAAGCTCATCATTTTTTTGGAAATATCTCAAATTGTTCAAAAGTTATCGATAAATTAAGATTCTACATTAGTTTTTTTTAAGTATAGCTTAAAAGTTTTATAAGGTAGTGGCACCAAATTTAGTATATATGTACATACATATATTCTCCTATTGAACACAGAAGTAAAAAATAAGTGAGCCCGACAACAAAATTTACAACAAACACCGCTACTGTGGTCGTTAATCTGCGCAAAACTAACACAACAAATGTGTGCACTGAGGAAAATAATAAATTCAAAACTCAAAGTTATTCAATATTATTTATATAAGACATGTTAAGTTTGAATTTTTTTTAGCCAGTGTACACTGTACAGGCACCTAATTTTATTGCTTTGCGATCGCGGCTCGAGTCGAAGCATCGGCGAACACTTAATGTATTTTGTTTTAGCTCTCTCACAAACTCGTCGCGACGAAATGCAGATGTCACGCAATCGCGGCTCGAGTACAAGAATCGGCGCACACTTCATGTATTTTGTTTTTGGAATCTCGATGAAGGCGCCAATTGTTAAAAAATAACGGAGGGCCCACCCTTGTTTAAGAGGTATACCTTTGGATTTTTCATAGTCTCACATTTATATGCCATATTTATGTCCAACAAATTTCATTACGATCGACAATAAACAACTCAGTTGCTTACGATTCAATGTAACATAGTTTGGGGCCAATGGAAGAAGAAACAAAGCATTTGCATGACGCGCGCAGCCAGTAGCTTGTTTCTATGTGTGTGTGTGCGTGTTTCTTTATGTGTGTGTGTGTGTTTCTACATATGTATGTATGAATGTTTATTTTCAAAGAACTGTAATCGTCAGGGTATTGAATAAGCCCACTCCTTAGCGGCTGCGAAAGGATTTCATGGGTCTGAAAAAATGATCAACGTGTATGGGAGCGTTGTCTTGATATCACTTTCCAGAAATTGTGCATACATTTTGGCATTCATTCGGCCCAGCAAAGTATCAATTTTGTGACTTTCCACCTGCCAGCCTATACCATCAGCAATATATGGATATGTAATTTTCTCTTACAAATGTGCTAAACACGTTGTCGGCTTATTTGTAGACATAATTCCGCTTTTATTTTAAAAAATCCGAGACTTTTGTCTGCGGCTAGGGTGCGTTCAGCTAATGTGGATAAAGGTCCTCTCTGATTAACAAGACAAATTGTAATGTATAGTTCTGATTTTAATCGGATCTTCCTTGCTGAAAATTCAATATACAGTGGATCACAGCTTATTTCAACCAGCACCTAAGAAAAACTTTCAGCAGCTATAACAACTAAACTAAAAAATATATCAAAATAATTTAAATGGAGGTTAAGAGTCTTATGTTTTGACTTTTCAAATATGACTTCATTTATTTTCTAGCATTTTTTTTGATATTTTAAAATAATTAAAAACTAAAAAAACAGACGAAAACAATGTCACAGCTTATTTCAACCATGTATCAAATTCAATACTTAAACTTAGTTTGTAGGCAAAGGAAGATATTTTAATATTTGGTATGACCTCCCTTCTGGTCTACAACCGATTTAAGTCTATATGGTCTATTTTTTCGATATATGCCGTTTTCGAACATTTCTATCCAAAATGGCCCACACATTTTCAATCACGTTCATGTCGGGTGACTGTGCCGGTGGTTGCATAACATGCGGACAGTTCCAAATCAGCCATATTAGTACAATAACCGACTTATGTTTCGGGTCATTGTCTTGGTAAAATCTGAAGACATTACGAATGCCCAGATTCTCCGCACTTTCTAGCAAATTTGACTTTAAAATCTGGAGATAATGAACCTTGTCCATTGTCGTCTCAATAAACTCCAAGTTTCCAACTCCGGCTGCCGACATACAAGCCCACACCATAACGCTTCCACCGCCGTGCTTGACTGTAGCTTTCAAATTTTTAGCTTGCAGCTCTGTATTCGGCATACGCCACACATATGAGGCTCCATCTGAACCAAAAATATTAAATTTAGACTCATCAGCAAATATTACTGTATTCCAAAAGTTTGAATCCTTATCCATGTGCTCCTTGGCAAATTTTAAACGGCACTTCTGATTTTTCGTGTTTATAAAAGGCTTATTGCGTGCCATTCTGCCATTAAAGTCATGTTCCCGGAGCACACGCCGAATAGTTTCTGGGTGACATGACTTGCCCAACTCTGTATTTCACAAAAACAATATTTGCACATACAGTGATTTTGATCAAATTTTTTGGACTGCATTCTTAGATTGATGTTTTGGAAAGGCGATGTAAAAGAAAGACGTTCACAATGTCAACCCGTTACCAAAAAATAACAAAAAAACAAAAAACAAGCGGGTATTTTCATCTCACAAAAGTATTCGTTGCGGTTGTTGCATATTCCGTTATAGTATTTTTCTAGGAATATACCGAGTTTTTCGACCTGCTTTTGCATAGATCTGAGTATGCGACAAAAATCTTCATTAAATGTGTTCAGTTTGGCCTGCTAAGTATTTGTGACATCAAAATGCACAAGGGAAAGGAATTAACTACAGGTAAGAAGGAAATAATATTATATCTTCACAGTAAGGGGCGGTAAAATGATTATATTTGCAAAATGTTTAACGGAAGTCCTTTCACTTCCTGAAGTGCTATACAACGTTTAAAAAATCGCGGTAGCTTGAAAAATAATCAGCGTTCTGGTCGTCCTAAATTGTTGTCTAGCAGAGACAAGAAAATTCTACATGAAAACAGGAATAGCCCGCATTTTTCTGCTCCAAAGTTAAACGACATACTCCAGACAACCATTTACACGAGTGTATCCGATGAAACTGTTGTTCGCAGTGTGCTCCGATCCAATGATATACTTGGTCGAGTTTCCAGAAAGAATTGAATTCGACTGTCAATGTAACAAGAAGATTATCTTTCGCGAATTGCTACAAAACTCAACCTTTGTCGGTCTGGGAGTTTGTCATATTCAGCGAGAAGAGCAAATACAACATTCTTGGGTCTGACGGTCGGCAAATGATGTGGCGTGAGCCTGGGGAGGCCATGAATCCAAAAAAAAAAAACAGCATCCGTAAAGCACGGGGTGCTCAGTGTTGGTATGGGTATGTATGTCTGCCAGTGGTAATGGAAACTTGTTTTTTATTAATGGCATAATGAACGCCAATATGTACCTAAACATATTAAGAGAAAACCTCGTCATTAGTGACACCAAAATGGGATTTGAGCGTGCTCAATTTATGTTTTAGCATGATAACGATCCAAAGAACACTGCTTGGGAAGTTAAAATGTGGCTCCTGTACAATACAAAATAATTAAAAACACCTCCACAGAGTTCCGATACAAATCCCATAGAGAATCTATGGTCTCATCCCGGGCTTAAAATCGGACAGCAGCACATTACGTCAAAAATTGTCTGAAGCAGGTGCACCTGGATGAATGGGCAAAAATTAGTCCTTAATATTGTCGTAAACTTGTGGAATCAATGTCACCACGTTTGGAGGCGATATGTGCCAGCAAGGGACACAACACAAAATATTCATTTAAGCAGTATTGCCTTTTTTACAGTAACAATATATGTGCTATAAGAACAACGAATACTTTTGTTTTTTTTAATCTATTTTGGTAACGGGTTGACATTTTGAAATTCTTTTACATCGCCTTTCCATAACATCAATCTAAGAATGCAGTCCAAAAAATTTGATCAAAATTACTGCTAATATGGTTAAATACTATGCTTTTTGCGCCATATACCCAGCAACGAATACTTTTGTAATTCACTGTACATATATGTATATATAAATTCTGTTTTCTATGCCCAAAAATCGCTGGTCTGAAATCGAAATTGATCTATAACTTTTTAACGGCATATCGATGTCAAGATATAAATAAATAAACCCGACAATACACAATAACTTATATTCCAAATATGAAGTCTTTGGCTCTTGTAGTCTCTGCTTCCATATACCTGTTACTTACTTTTGCACAAAACCATTGTGCCCTTTTCCCCATTTTGGTAGGTTCAGGGTATAAAAACGGAGGGTATAATAATAAACCACTAAAATTTTCATTTTGTGTATTTTATTTGTGAAATGATTTAAAACTAAACAATTACAAGATTTACTTACCTTTCTAAATAGTTTATTTTTATTATATAGTTTCTATAGAGCATATTGTTTTTTTGCACACCAAATATTGCGTTGTCATACCTATTCACATCTAATTTAATGATACATTTAAAAATGCGAGAGATTGTTCCTATGTGAGCTAATCGATGCGGTATTCCGACGGAGACATGTAAATCCTTTTCAAATACTAGTTTACAAGGAAACTTTCTCTATATGGTGTATCGAAGCGTGCTGGGGACGAGATATTTCAACAGCAGGGTGTAGCAATAATTAAATTAAACATTACGATCCTCCTATAAAACATAGAAAATGTTCATTACTTTTTTTATTCAAATTATTTGCAGTTTATGTCAATGTGTGCTGATCAGTTCTACTATCTTTAACTAAACCTTTTACATGGTTATTTCAAATTCGAATAAGTACTCATCATAAATTGTAACATCATTAATATTCAGTCGTTTTACTTACTTTTCAAAGTTCATTCAAATTCAGACCACAATACATTTGAAGATTTTTTAGAAAGCAAAAGGCAAATAAAACGTAGAGTATTCCATCTGCAAAAAAAATGTCTTCGTATTAATATAAAATTCATGATATTTTATTTCAACATTAAAAGTAATAAATAAGTTATATCAGCAGTTAATTATTATGCGTTGGATTTGGAACAGTTCTCTTCATGGTTTATCGAAGCGAGCTGGGTATGTTTGTCATCATAGTATACACTATATTTATTTTGTTTGGAGTAAGCAACGAACCTTTTCGGATAAAATATTTAACGGCATTGGATAAGTGTTCAGTTCTAGGGTACGATCTTTTGGCTATATTTTATTGCAGGAAAATTTAATAAGTTGTCCTCTTCATCGATCAAATCGTAGCACACTATAAAGAGAAAATGTATAAAAGGTAATTAGTTAACAATTCATTTATTGGACAAAATAGTTGATCAATGAGATCTCAGAAGTTAAATATTTTGCGTTGGATTTGGAACAGTTCTCTTCATGGTTTATCAAAGCGAGCTGGGTATGTTTGTCATCATAGTATATACTATATGTAATTCTACATTTATGTTTTGTATTGTAGTAAAATAAAATTACCTTGAGGGGTGAAATAACGGCCTGACAAGCATTCCATGGTGTGATCTTTATCTACAATAATAAAAAAATAGGATAAGAAGGATTTTCAAAATATTCATATTTTTCAAACAAAGTAATTTAATTGCTCTAATTCAGTTTAATTTATGTCATTTATCGTTTAAATGATGGGGAATCCGTAGATATATCATCATAATTCGCATTTAAATTAAATTGTGTGTATAAGCAACAAGTACCTTTAATTGCAGGAAGGAGTAGCTACAAGTGTCCTCTTCATCGATCAAATCGTAGCACACTTTAAAGAGAAAATGTATAAAAGGTTATCAGTTAAGTATTCTTTTATCGGACATAAAAAATTTATTAATAAGATCTCAGCAGTTAAATATTTTGCGTTGGATTTGGAACAGTTCTCTTCATGGTTTATCAAAGCGAGCTGGGTATGTTTGTCATCATAGTATACACTATATTTATTTTGTTTGGAGTAAGCAACGAACCTTTTCGGATAAAATATTTAACGGCATTGGATAAGTGTTCAGCTCTAGGGTACGCTCTTTTGGCTATATTTGATTGCAGGAAAATGTAATAAGTTGTCCTCTTCAGCCGATCAAATCGTAGCACACTATAAAGAGAAAATGTATAAAAGGTAATTATTTAACAATTCATTTATTGGACAAAATAGTTGATCAATGAGATCTCAGAAGTTAAATATTTTGCGTTGGATTTGGAACAGTTCTCTTCATGGTTTATCAAAGCGAGCTGGGTATGTTTGTCATCATAGTATATACTATATGTAATTCTACATTTATGTTTTGTATTGTAGTAAAATAAAATTACCTTGAGGGGTGAAATAACGGCCTGACAAGCATTCCATGGTGTGATCTTTATCTACAATAATACAAAAATAGGATAAGAAGGATTTTCAAAATATTCATATTTTTCAAACAAAGTAATTTAATTGCTCTAATTCAGTTTAATTTATGTCATTTATCGTTTAAATGATGGGGAATCCGTAGATATATCATCATAATTCGCATTTAAATTAAATTGTGTGTATAAGCAACAAGTACCTTTAATTGCAGGAAGGAGTAGTCAAGTGTCCTCTTCATCGATCAAATCGTAGCACACTTTAAAGAGAAAATGTATAAAAGGTTATCAGTTAAGTATTCTTTTATCGGACATAAATAATTTATCAATAAGATCTCAGCAGTTAAATATTTTGCGTTGGATTCGGAACAGTTCTCTTCATGTTTATCAAAGCGAGCTGGGTATGTTTGTCATCATAGTATACACTATATTTATTTTGTTTGGAGTAAGCAACGAACCTTTTCGGATAAAATATTTAACGGCATTGGATAAGTGTTCAGTTCTAGGGTACGATCTTTTGGCTATATTTGATTACAGGAAAATGTAATAAGTTGTCCTCTTCAGCCGATCAAATCGTAGCACACTATAAAGAGAAAATGTATAAAAGGTAATTAGTTAACAATTCATTTATTGGACAAAATAGTTGATCAATGAGATCTCAGAAGTTAAATATTTTGCGTTGGATTTGGAACAGTTCTCTTCATGGTTTATCAAAGCGAGCTGGGTATGTTTGTCATCATAGTATATACTATATTTAATTCTACATTTATGTTTTTTATTGTAGTAAAATAAAATTACCTTGAGGGGTGAAATAACAGCCTGACGAGATTCATGGTGTGGTCTTTATCTACAATAATAAAAAAAAGGATTAGGTGGATTTTCAAAATATTCATATTTTCCAAACAAAGTAATTTAATTGCTCTAATTCAGTTTAATTTATTTGTCACTTATCGTTTAAATGATGGGGAATCCGTAGATATATCATCATAGTTCGCTTATAATTAAAAATGTGAGTATGAGCAATAAGTACCTTTAATTGTAGCTACAAGTGTCCTCTTCATCGATCAAATCGTAGTACACTGAAGCGAGTAGGGTATGTTTGTCATCACCGTATTGAGGTATATTGAATTCTACATTTGAGTTGTAGTAAAGTTCAATTACCTTCAGCGTTTAAATAAAGGTTTTACATATAAGTAAATGCATTGCATGGTGTTGGCTACAATAAAAAAATAGTATGATTGATTAAATATTTATATTTTCCAACAAGATCCTGATTTGGTTGTTTTATTTCAGTTGTATTTATTTGTCATTTATTGTTTAAATGATGGGGAATCCGTCTATATATATCATCATACATTCTCTTGGTATACGAATATAGAAAAGGGGGCTAAAGGTACTTACATTTTCTTGCAGTGGAGAAATTGACTGGAGAAATTCCCAGGTGTCCGACTTTTACACAGAATGTTCTGAAATAATAGAAGCATAATGTTAAGATCCTTTTTAAAATACAAAACTATAAAAGCATGAATTTAATAAGTTCAGTTACATAGGTGAAAAGTTTCATCAAATGTATTCTTCAAGAGTAGCAAATAAATAAATCATCAGTTTAAGGGTACATCTGTTAAGATAAATGAATACCAACTCACCATTGTTTCAATATAAATAAATATGTAACGTTTACATTGTTTGTAACAAATCTGAAATAAAATAAAAAATAATTAAAATCGCATATTTAAACCCATTAAAGATGATGTTATGCAATGAGTTCAGTTGAAAAGGTGAAAGAGTTTCATCAATTTTATTCTTCAAGAGTAGCAAATAAATAAATCATCATTATTAGGATACAGCTGTTAATGGTATTTAAAATAAACATACACCAACTCACCATTCTTTCATTAGAAATAAATGCAACGTCTTCAAGGATATGTAATTAATCTGAAATAAAAAATAAAACATACTTAAAATCCCATATTTTAATCCGATAAAATTGATTTTATTTAATGCATTCAGTTACAAAGGTGAAAAGTTTCATCAATTTCATTCTTCAAGAGTAGCAAATAATATAAATCATCATCAATTAATTAACATATTATAATATGTATGTATGCTTACTATTATTATTGTTATGTGTATTTGTGTAGGAGTTAACCAACTGCACCAATCCCGACATTCCTGCAAACGAATCGTTTATTTATTAATATAATATAACATTCAAGTTACGAAAGACACTTGATTGTTGCTTTCAGATTGTTTTGGTTTACATCAATTATTTTACAGAGACGAAAAAATAAAAACATCATGTTAAGCAATAAACTTGATGTATAAATTATTATTACTCACCATTTGGAGACTGGAAAATTGATTGAAGAATGTGTCTGTAAAGAGAGAAAGAAATACCCCTAAAATACCCAGAATCCGCAAAAAGTAAAATTATTTCAGTTTTATATTTATTTGTTGTTTCTTTATAAGTTTGTTTGTAAGACAGTCGCTGAATGCGTTTGTAATTCACACATCCTTCTTCTAGTCTAAATCAACATTAAACGGCCTCCTGCACTGGTGGCTCATAGCCCTCGGGGCGATCAATTACGGCTCCCTCGGCGGATACTACGGCCTCTGTGGTCTTGCCACCACCATCGCCATGGAGCTCCAGAAGCTTGGAGATATCGAAACGGGGCTTCTTCAGCACCTTCACCTTGCGAATGTATACATCGTGCAAGGGATAGATACGCTGACAACTCTTCTCAATGTCCTTGGCAATGGAGTCTAGGGCCAGCTTGTTGACCAGCTGCTTCAGATCGGCACCGCTAACTTCGTTCGTGATAATATCAGTCATCCTAGTACGAATCTTGCGCACCTGCGACTGCTGAGCGTAGCACGTCTTCCGCTGCGACTGCTGATCCTTCGAGGTGAATCCAATGCAGAACACACGCAACAAATACCCATCGACAGTCTTGGCCTCCACGATGGCCTCAATCAGAGTTTGCCATTTCTTCACCATCGATCTGTTAACGAATAATTATAATTTTACTAATACAAATACAACTATACATGTATATATTTATATAGAATAAGCAGTATAATTTCGATTCCGGCCTATTCGTTTCCATAATACAATTAAATTGAAAACAACTGAATTCGAAAACGATTGGGGGTCGTTTTTAGCTGTTCCCGTTTCTAAAAAGCAAGCACATTATTCGGATAGAAAAGCTTTTAATTTTCAGCGATGCAATGGGCTGGAATAGGCAAGGCGGGATGTAGAAATTTAATAAGGAGGTATTTATGTTTATCTTAAGAACGTAATAAATTAAGAAAAACATTAATGTTAGATAACATTAAAAGGGTCTCTCTGTTGTTTTTGACTAAAAAAAGTGATTGTGTTGGTGATCACACGCAAGCTGTGTGATGTAGCTTTCACGAAATCCCTCATACAACTGATTATATTTTTTGTCACACTGATTCACACAGCCAAGCGTCTGTGTAAAAAAAAACACGACGAAAACACGAGTGCGTTCGGACCCCGAAGCCTAAGCTGGCCGGCTCTGATCTAGACATATCCGTCTATATAAACTCGCGTTTCTCAGATCTCAGAGACTGCAAGAGCTAGAGGCCATAGTTGGAATATGAGTTCTCGTATTGCCGGTTCACTACAAGTTTATTTTATTTTTTTTTGATATCTCGTCACGTTCAAAAGTTACTGATAAATTTAATGTTTTTTGGGCATTGGTTGAAAATTATAAGAGCTATTTGAAAGGACCTAAATAATTAAATAATTATGAATGAATTTTAGACCTGCGTTCAGGGTTTCAGCCCTAAACAGCGCCTAGGAATACTCCCATTCTAAACTGATACTGGTTGGTATGAAGGGTATTTTGTACCTCTTTAAAAAATGTAAGCTTCTTAAAAATCAATACACTAAATTATGACAATTTTGTTAGGGTACGTTTTTAAACAATCGAAAATGTAGCTTTTTATTTAGCTCAACAGCAACCCCAAAATACTTTTTTGAATTTTTTTTTATATTTTTACTTGAGAATAATTTTTGTAAATGTAATTTTTTTTTTTTTGAAGGGCGCTTTTATTAAGGAATGTACATTTTTAAGTTACGTGGACTGGTAATTAAACAGCTGATTGCTCTATTTTGTTTTGTGTTTGCGAATTAAATAATATTGCAATTCAAAAAGCCTAACTTGTCTTACATAAACGTGCTTAACATTAAGAAATCAATGAATTTATAATTGTATTTTAAAATTTGCATCTGTTTATCGGGTTAAATCATATGTGATATTGATATATAACTTAGTATTGTTTTTTTAAATACTGGAATCACTCGGGGCAAATGTACACATTTTTGGAATTGTATACTTTTACTATATGGCAAAAATGCTAAATTTTTACAGGAATGTCGATAAATTATTTTTTTTTTGTTCCTAATTTGTTCTCCAGGCTATTATACTACAATGGAATAAAGTACCACACAGTTACTTTAATTTATTTGGCACATGGTGGCGGAACTTCCCGGCCCGCTCAAAAGTTATCGATAAATTTCGATTTCTAGGCAGCGTTTTTTTTGGCATAACTTGAAAGTTATAAGAGGCATACAGAATATTTTGGATACCTCCCCCCCGATTCACCAGAAATCGAAAAATAATTATTTTTAGAGGTGTGACCTTCGGTTTTGGCATAAACATGTAGATGAAATCTTTGTGTCCTACAAATTTCATTACGATCGGACAATTAGAAAGAAGTCATTCAATGTAACAAAGTAGTATAGGGCACATGGAAGCACAGTAATTGCATCAAGCGCGCCCTGTTTGCTCTCTCGTTTTGTGGAGCACTCTTGTTTTGAATGACTGCACGAAATAAGCTGTGATACACATACATATGAATGTACATATGTACATATGTATGTATTTTTTAATTAATAAAACATGGAAATAGGTATTTTGTTGTTAAAAATACAGTTCTTATTTTGCTTGTGTTCCCGCTACATCTGTACGAAATTACTTGCACTCACACGTGCACTAATTAAGCTGAGCCCTGCACGTGCACAAACATGAATGTATATACATACATACATACATATGTATGTACATACATACATAGGTAAAAGAGAATTGTGAATAAAAATTGACTTACCTGTATTTGTCGGTGGTTAAGTCCATGCCGTGGAAGTTGCAGAGCACGTTACGGTCCTGGACATCCTCGGCGATGAGACGGAACTTGCGGAAGGAGCGCTCGGGATCAATGTCCTTCTGCAGATCGGCCAAAGATACCTCAAAAACACGTCCCTTCAGGTAGTCCGAGGCTATTTTTTGGCCCTGGGTGCGGTTGACGAGGGTTTTGCCGATCTGCCTGGTTTGGAACATGTTTGGGGCTTTGACATCGTACCAATCCTTGCGTGAGAAGGGGTCCACCACCTTCTTTTTGCCACCTTTCTTGCCGCCTTTAGAGAGACCCTTATTTTTGCCGACCGCCATCGTAAACGCTTAAACCGGAAAAGGTCGAGACACGTTGGCTCGACTGTCAAAAGAAGGAAACAGCAGTGTTGATCAACGATGAACCAAAATTAAACAAGGGCATCTCACACGATACGATTTTCACAAAAAATATGTGAAACATATGGAACATTCAGAAAAATGAAACAATGCGTATTCAAGATATAATTATATTATCAACAGAAGGAAGATTTTAAATGTTTATTGTTATCTTGTATTGATAAATTATTGCCACTTCTGTACATATATATTTAATATGTCAAAATTTTTGTTTTTTCAGATAACTCGATCAAATTTACCAAATAATTTTTTTTTGCATTATATAAGCATGCTAACAAAATTTCATCGTTGTATGAACAACTTTTTTGTTTTTCAAACTATCTTATCTTTTTGTATACGCAAGAGTGTTTCATTATATTAAGCAACTGCAAGCGTATACTATCTTCGGAGTGCCGAAGGTAGCCTTTCTTTCTCGTTTTTCTACTCTCTTTGATTCCAGGTATAAAAATTCTTATGACACAGCTATCGATAACTTTAAAAAAATGACAAACGTAGCCATTTAGTAACCATTTTAAACGAAAAACGAAAACGTGTAACCACTACGCCTAAAAAATTGCGCATCAGCCAATTTTGTGCTAAATCGTGTGACGGCAAACAGAATTTAGGCTATATATGTGTATTTTTCACAAACAGCTGACGTTCGAATTTGCTCAAATTATTAAACATTAAACCTTACTTTAAGAATATATTTACCAAAATGCATATACTGATGACACATCGATTGTGTATATAAATACATTTTTTTAGTTTTGTAAATTTGAATATAGTTATGTTCAATATTTTATGTATACAAATAATATATATATATATATATATATATTGTTTAACTTTTATTATTTTAACGTATTTCAATGTAAAATAAATAAAAGTTTAGTTTAAAATCAGTCAATACAAAATTAATGACACATTTTTCCATACGAATGTTGCATTCTGTAATTTTTCACGTTCTATTCCATTATACAATTTTTATGCCAAATGCTTGTTTTAGGGTTATATACCATATATATATATTATATGATTTATGTACTGCTAGCGTCACTTAAAAAACATTGAAGCATAAAGTTTGATATAAAATCAAAGGCATTAATAAAAAGAATGACATATTTTCTGACTGTTTCACTATATTCCATTATATTCCATCAAGCATTTTAATTGTCTGTGAGTTATTCACAGCATCCATTTTTTGTACTGCTTGGTTATTTTGTATTACAACAGAGAAAATACATTTAGATATAATATATAATTTAATATCGAAATAACGTAAATTGTTATGTACATATGTATACAATTAAAAATGAATAACATACATGTGGAATTTACCATTCTATATCAGCAAATATTTTGTAAAACATTTGTTTATAATCTTTGTACATGGACATACGATTATTATGTTGACTGATTATGTAAAAATAAATTTATATATAACATTTTATTCAAAATCGAAATATCCTATTAAATATATATCAATAAAAGAGAATGACATTTTTTCAATACGACTTAATTATTGTCATGTTTTCTCATTTTAAAAAACATTGAAGCATAAAGTTTGATATAAAATCAAAGGCATTAATAAAAAGAATGACATATTTTCTGACTGTTTCACTATATTCCATTATATTCCATCAAGCATTTTAATTGTCTGTGAGTTATTCACAGCATCCATTTTTTGTACTGCTTGGTTATTTTGTATTACAACAGAGAAAATACATTTAGATATAATATATAATTTAATATCGAAATAACGTAAATTGTTATGTACATATGTATACAATTAAAAATGAATAACATACATGTGGAATTTACCATTCTATATCAGCAAATATTTTGTAAAACATTTGTTTATAATCTTTGTACATGGACATACGATTATTATGTTGACTGATTATGTAAAAATAAATTTATATATAACATTTTATTCAAAATCGAAATATCCTATTAAATATATATCAATAAAAGAGAATGACATTTTTTCAATACGACTTAATTATTGTCATGTTTTCTCATTTTAGATACATACATTATGTATTAATATAAAATCTAAATATCTCTTATATTTTTATATCAATAAAAAATATCGACATACCAGTTTTGTAATTTTTTCCCATTCAATTCCATCAGGCATGTCAATCGTACTTGTCTGTGTAATGTGGAAGAGTGGTATTTTAAAGTCTGGTCACACCTTCAGTTATTCATCGCATCCATTTTTGTTCTGCTTGGTTCCTTTTTAAATTATTTTCGCGATCCAAATAGTTAATAATTGTTTGACTTTTAAACAAATATTTACACAACACATTACTCGATTTGGTTCAAACGCACAACATATATTATTCGAATCGGTTCCCAACACTACTCCATATGGTTGGCTTTATACGAATAAATATCTCAAATTTCATTGTTTTTATGGATGGAATTTTAAATATCAACTCTTTTGATCTCTTCAAAATACATTATACTTAACTAAGCAAACGATATGTACAAATAATAAATATGTACAAATTTACCGATTTTAACTAAGAATCCATAGTTAAGAAAACAAAGATCAACTGCAAGGATAAATAAACATATATATATGTATGTAAATAACATATAATATATATGTATGTAGTTTTGTAATGGATCCAAGTAACTTTGCATATGAACATTATGGGATCCTAGTTCAAAACGAGGAGGAAGAGATTCCAAAGCCCAATGAAATTCACCACACCATAAATATAAATAATCTAAATGTTGGTGAGTATTAACATATATTATTGTTATTATTAACTTTATTATTGTTATTATTAACCATCCACATAGCTTGGGAAAAGTACTAGTAACTAAGGCCTTCGGCGAATTAATATGTAGTTAGAATTAGGACGAAAAAAATAGGTATTAAAGCGATATATGTTGCATATGATGAGGATATGTATTTTATTTTTATACCCTGATCCCATTAAAAATGGTGAAAAGGGGTATTATGGTTTTGTGCAAAAGTGTGTAACAGGCATAAGGAAGCATCTCCGACCCCATAAAGTCTATATATATTCTTGATCACTATCAATAGCCGAGTCGATTTAGCCCTGTCCGTCTGTATGGAACGCACATTTCTCAGAGACTACAAAAGCTAGAGACTTCATATTTGAAATATAAGTTCTCGTAGTGCCGGGACAAGACCAGTTTATCATTTTTTTTCGATATCTCGTCCCGTTCAAAAGTTATCAATAAATTTCGATTCCAGCCAAGTGTTTTTCGGGTATAACTTGAAAATCATAAAAGCTAGCGAATTTATATTTAAGTTTAAGTTACTGTACTGCCGGCTCGATACAAACTTTTTTTCGATATCTCAATCCTTTCAAAAGTTATCGATAAATTAAGATTCCAGAACAGTGTTTTTAGGGTATAGCTTAAAAGTTATAGAGTGTAGAGTCACCAAATTTGGTACATATATTCTCCTATAGCATACAAAGGTAAAATACATTTCACTTTTTGGATACCCCTCTTTAATCTCACAGAAATTGAAAGATACGTAATTTTAAAGGTATGACCTTGGGATTTTACATATTTATATGCCAGCTTTGTGTCCTACATTTCATTTTGATCAGACAATAAACAAAGAAGTTATTAACGATTCAATGTACCCTAGTTTAAAGCCAAAGGAAGAAGAAGAATCAAAGCAAATGTATGACGCGCGTAGCAAGCAGCTTTTGTTTGTATATGTGTGTGTGTGTTTCTATGTATGAATTGGATCAGGGTATCTCCTAGTCGTTCACTCTCGACTAGAGCACTCTTACTTGTTTAGAGTGACCTTTATCGGGGTACAGATCATTAACTCGGAATTTCGATTATAATTTTGTATCTAAGACGTATGTATATAGAATTGACAATTACAGATGGATGGAATAGTTAAGCAGAGTCTGTGAAATGTGACGGCTTAACTTATATGATAGTCATGGAGGATGCAGTCAGTTCCGTCTACTGACCGCGATGGGATGTAGCCTCTTGACCCTTCTTGACAGATTTATTGTATGGTTTCTCGCCAGCTGTTTGGGGTGATTCTGCAGTCTTGTAAAGTGGTTAGTAGCTGCCTTTTGAATGATCTTGAGATCATGCCTCTGCTTCTGACGAACCAGGCTGCGCCCGTCATGCTTCTGAGGGCAGTATTCTGCTTTTATACAATGGGTCCTCGCTTCTGAGGCTGAGTCCGCTCTTTTCCAGCCGAAAGCCAGTGAAATTTGCTCATTTTGAAGTTCACCTTCTTAATGGCAGAAGTGATGTTCTGTCTTTAAGCAAGTCTCCTGTTCAGATTGAAGTTAAGATGTGTGGCCCGTCTCGCCTGGGGTATTACTTTCCCAGCAAAGAAGACCTCGGGGTAATTTTCTCTGCGCAACGTGAATGTCACAGACCTGTAGCTTTTTCCGCACATTCAAAGCTATAGGATGAGCGTGCAAGTATAGCCGTTTCGTCAGCAAATGTGGCTACTAGCATAGCGGATGCATCCTCTTGGAACCTAGGTCTCGCCGGGCCAAATGACCCAGCCGACATTATCTTTGACAGGTAAATAACCGCCGCAAATATCTATATGAGATGGCACAGCACCACCAAAGAGAGTTGAATAATAAGAGGAGTAAAGCGCATACATTTCATTGTAAGACAAAAATTTTTTGTGGCAGTGTGAATTGCCGAGCACAGAGAAATGAATCAGTAGCAAGTCGGCTTTCTTGGAGGCAACATCACGTGAGGCTAAAAATAGAAAGCCTCAAATGCCTCCAAAGCAACGATTAATTTTCTTGCCTGTTTTCATTGAATCAAAACAATTGAAAGTATACAATGTACATATATCCTTTACTCTTGACTTTATGTAACACTCTTATACATATTGAACGCGCGGATCTCAGAGGCTACAAGAGCTAGAGACTTTATATTTGGAATATAACTTCTCGTATTGCCGGGTCAGTAAAAGTTTATTTAATTTTATGCATATTGTCGTATAGCAGAAGTAAAGAACATTTGACTATTTTGGATACCTCCTAATCAACCGCTGACTACCACTTTAACGTTGCCTTACCTAGGTTGAAGACGATTATAGTTATATTATGTTTATGAAGAGGGATATGTAGAGTATATGCATATATCTATCTCTGAAAAGTAGATCGCCAGTGAAATGTAGGGAAAATTAAAAGACATTATCTGCATATATAAAACAGTTTATCCTGATTAGCGATTGGTTATTTGTGATCAGCGCAGGGCCCAAATCTTAAGTGCTAGAGAGCAGTAGTTTCCTCTTAGTCTGAAAGTGCGTACTAAGAAGCGATTTCATACCAGTTTTGTGGAAAATTCACCAACCGTGGAGGAAAATGGTGGGTCAAGATTGTATTGATGAAAATTCTATTTTCGTCCGACTATCTTCAAATTTATTTTTAAAGCTCTAGATAACAAAATATTAAAAAGTTTACTGAACATTTTTTGAAAATCTACACCAAAAATAAGATAATGGGAGGAAAACTGTTGTATGCAATTATTTGGTTTTTCATCCAATCGGGCTTAAACTTATTATCAAAGATTATCAAAAATTTGAAAATTCACTTTTTTTGTAGGAAAATAGTGGGTGTAGGTTATATGGATGAAATTAAATTTTCGTCAGATAACAAAAATTAAAAACATTACTTTAAAGTTTTGGCAATTCAAAAAATTAAGTTGGAAAATGGCGAAAAAAATGTTGTATGAAATTTATTGGATTTTTAATTTGTTCAGCTCCAAAATTATTTTCAACATAAGCGAGACGTAAGGAAAATGATAAGAGGGACAACAAAGCGCAACGTAAAAAAATGTAGTAGCAACGCACTCCGGGAAATGCTAGTCTATCTATATACGTATATGATTATTCGATTATTGTTTGTAATATCCCAGCCTTTTACTTTCAGCAGTGATTATAATTGGTAGTTAATATATAAATGATTAATCAGTTTTAGACGGTATTACTCAGAGCACTGAGATGGTCCAGAATGATAAAGCGTTTGAATCATTTGTTCAATCGAAGCCACATAATAACCACATTGATTTTGAGGGAAAATCATTATTGAGGACGCCAAAAACTAGTTGCCTATCGACAATTAAAACGTAAGTAACTTTACCCACTTCAGCAACTTTGATTATAGTTAATTTACAAACTTGCAGGCAAAGAAAACCAAACGCTAGCAAGGCAACCGAAGAAGCCATTCCAGAAGATTTGATGAATTGCATGCAGCAGTTACGTCAACAACAAGAGAGCGTTAACAAAGAGCAAACTAAAGATTCAGAAATGATGGACGGAAGAAATGTCGCATTGATGACAGCCAATGGAAAGTCCAGGCGCTGGGAGCAGAAGTTGGTTCAAATCAAGACAATGGAGGGCGAGTTTAGTGTTACTATGTGGGCTTCTGGTACCTCGGATGATGAGTATTCCGGTTCGGATCAAAATGTAGAGGAAGTCGACTATCTAAATGGAAATGACAATACTCACCATACAGATCTAAGCCAAGAAGAGCACATTCAAAAAAATGACGCAGTATTACATCAGCAAGAACAACAGCAGCAGCAACAGCTGTTCTTTCAGCAGCAGCAAGAACAGTTCCTCAATCTTCAGCCGCATTTGACTGTTCCATTAACAGGGACAGAGAAGGGCAACAACAGTAACAACCATAAAAGAAGCTCAAATTGTGAAGCGCACACATCTTCGTTTGCAGTCATTTCCCAGGGATGTCAGGTGATTAACGATCAAACAGTTTTAGCCATGGATAACCCAGCATTATTGCGAAATGATAATGATTGTGACATGAATGACGTAGCTGCAGCTGCATCCGGATCACTGCCCTTTGGAGTTCTTCGTCAAGGTATAATATAACACATATATGTATTATGATATTTAATATTTAAAATATGTTTCGATCGTATATAGTAATGCCAGCAGCTGACATTGGGACAAGCGGTACTGATACATCGGACTTTTCGCAATTTGCCAACGATAAGAAGATTGCTTGCCCTCATAAGGGTTGTCATAAATACTTTCGGGACTCGTCTGCTATGCGCAAGCACTTGCATACACACGGCCCGCGTGTCCACGTGTGTGCAGAATGCGGGAAGGCATTTGTAGAGAGCTCCAAGCTAAAGAGGCATCAATTAGTTCACACGGGAGAAAAACCATTTCAATGTACCTTCGAAGGCTGCGGTAAACGATTTTCGCTAGACTTTAATTTAAGGTAAGTTCTGTAAATTGTTACAATTAATTTGATGTATCTTATGTGTGATCGTGTGATTATATAATCCGCAGAACTCATGTGAGAATACACACTGGAGACAGACCATTTGTATGTCCTTTCGATGCATGCAACAAGAAATTTGCTCAGTCTACAAATTTAAAATCACATATATTAACACATGCAAAAGCCAAGTAAGTAAGCGAATTGTAAAATTAATATACAATACATATATGCTGCTATTATCACCTATATGATTTCAGGCGAAATACGGGTACACCGCGCCATACAACTTGTCTCAGCAACGAACCTCTTAGTCCCAATGGTGAAAATTCTACAAATATAATTAAAGTAGAATTGCGTGATACAACTTCTATGTCAAATACCCATGCCCCTTTTGTAATGTACGCCGACTAAAATTATTTTATAGTTTAGAAACTCAATTTATAGTTAAGCCTACTGTATGGATATAGTATCCATATTTAAGAATAAGAACACACATAGTATGTATATATATATATATAAGAGACATTTATTTTCTCAAAAAGATTGTCATTAAATGGAACACAAAGTAAATTTGTTTCTTTTGGTTGTTTTAAGTCAACCAATCCATTATATACCCTGATCCCATTAAAAATGGGAAAAGGGGTTTAGGTTTTTTGAAAAAGTATGTAATAGGCATAAGGAAGCATCTCCAACCCCATAAAGTATATATATTATTGATCACTATCAACAGGCGAGTCGACCAAGCCATATCCGACTGTCTGTCCATCCGTCTGTATGAACGCGCGCATTAGCAGCGTGTGTTTGTTTGCTTCTATGTATGAATTCGATAAATAATTATGAATGAATGTAAGACCTAGGTTCAGAGTATATACTAGTCGAGCACTATCGACAGAGCACTTTTACTTGTTTGAGTCTGCTACGGTCATCAAAGTACTTTTCCTTAATGGGTTTAAAAGTTCCACAATTGTTTGTTAACGCGACCATCTCGAAACTTCTACAAAACCGCAACTAAAAACATCGCAGATAATTTTTTTTCACCAAATTTGTTACTATTTATTTCATGAAATAAAAACAGGAAAGGTCATCTATAATGTACGCCGATGATGTGAAGCTATGCTGAATGTGTAATGACTGACCTCTAGTTACTTATTGTAGGCTTGATTTTTGGTTTGGCTTGGTTTAAAGTTAATTAACTGAACGTAATTTTATCAAAACTTGCCTCAACTTGTCAATTACATTAAGTTGTATCAATAAATGATTTTGGTTTATCATACTAAACTAACCGTAAATTATGCTATTAAAGTTATTGGGTTTATCAAGCGGTGGTCAAGGGAGTTTGACGATACTTAACTTCTACTTCAAGACCTACTCGTAAATTTGTCCAACTTACTCTTAGCCGATGTACTACCAACTATTTTTCGCATCAAGCTTTTGTGCTGAGCGCAACCAACTTGTCGAGTATTCAATTCACAGTCCTAGCCATCACATTTTTGCATTCATTTGTATAGTAATTATACACTATTTTCGGTCCCATGATTGGTGTTTTCTGGGTTTTTGCCTATCCTTGCAACAAATGTTGACACAATTAACAGTTTAATTGCCCCAGATATTGCTAATTTGAATTTTGAATAATTTCATTTTGAATTTTTAAATATATATATGATAAAGTTTTTGTAAATCTTATAAATTATAATTTAATTTTATTAAATAAATAAACGAGAAAGAAAGACTACCTTCTGCGCTCCGAAGGTCTTATGCCCTTGCAGTTGCTTTATATAATGAAAAGCTCTTGCTTATACAAAAAGAGAATGACAATGTTACCTTTAAAATTAATTTTTCTAATTTAAATCAATATTTCAGACCGATTGTTCCTATGACAGCTATAAGATATAATAGTCCAAATTCAATCAATCTATATAAAATATAATTAAACTTGCAATTACTGAGTTTGGTTAAGATAAATTGAGAAACAAAAAAGTTGTTCATACAACGACTCATTTTTCAAGAGATTGTTCCTATGGCTCCTATAAGATATAGTGGTCCGATTTTGATGAAATTTCTGAGCGTGCTAAGATAATGCTCATAATTGTTAAGTTTGAACAAGTTATCTCAAAAAACAAAAATTTTCGATCGTTCCTTTGGCAGCTTATGCTATAGTAGTCCTATCCGGAAACAGACGGACAGACCGACAAAGGTATATCGACTCCTCTTGTCGTCCTGATCAAGAATATATATACTTTATGGGGTCGGAAATGTTTCCTTCTATGCGTTGCAAACTTCTGTCCAAAATTATAATACCCTCTGCAAGGGTATAATAAAAGATCTTAATTTTAGACCAATTGCTGTTCCAATAGGAGCTTTCAAAACTAATTTTCTGATAAAAAGCATTGTGTCTTTTGTAACTGGTCAGTTTGATTAAGATATCTGATAAAATAAAAGGTAGTACAGCCTGCAGAAAAAAAGTCTGCTGTTTTCAAAGTTTCATAAATATAATTTAAAGACTTAAAAATTAGTTTGCATAGAACAGACGGACGGGCAGAGATGGTTTGCTCGACTGCTAATCACGACTTTATGTATATTCTTTAGCTCCTTTCTCCTTCAATGCGTTTACACATTTCGTGATAGTATAACGTACAAATTATGTCATGTTGCAATCGATTGTTATACATTTTTTTTTACCGGTAAAGTGTTAATTTCTATTAAATTTAGGTTTGATTTGTGTTTTTCTGCAGTATGGCTCCCAGATCGGTCCAATAGATTCTCAGCTGTTCCAATATCATGTTTTAAAGCTGGATTTTTATTAAAGAGAGGGGATTGTAGACCGCTGATCGGCAAGGGAGTATTTTTGCGTAATGTAAAATCTGAAAGTATATATAATTATACCAATGCTTTGTCTATTATCACTAAGCATACAACACATAGAGTCGTCAAATCGACTAAAAAGTGGTTGCATAAAATATCCGAACGATCCCAAGCAGCTTCGTGTGCTGCGACTGCGATACGAAGGCAAAGCGTAGAAGCACTAAGCATACAACACATATATGTGTTGCTGCTAATTCGCAAATAAATATGCAAGCGTTTCAGAGCGTCGAAATAGATGTTGCGGCAGCGAAGCCAGGGCAAGCAGTGAGTACGGCGCATTGTGCCGCTGATAGCAAACCAAATTACCTCTGCCTGTCTTCTACGCTTTGCCTTCGTATCGCAGTCGCAGCACACGAATCTGCTTGGGCTCTGATCTTTCGAATATTTTATGCAACCACTTTTTAGTCGATTTGACGCCTCTATGTGTTGTATGCTTAGTGCTAATTGTGCTTAACAGCATGTTTTATATTTACCACGCATGTATACTTGGGAGCTTTTAGTTCGCTGGAGCCAATGATCATTTATCTTTCGATTTGGCCGGAAGTAATTCTTTAGTATATTGATTTTATACGATTCTGGTGATTCCTTGGGTGTTATCTATAAACATTTTTGATAATAATAATATTTAAATTAATTAAGCTGTACAAATGTATGTAACATGCAGAAGCATGCATCTTCGACCCCATAATATATTTTATATTCTCGATCTGGTTAGTTTTTCGACTCGTTTATTGATTTTGAGGAATAAATATACACTTACAGTACTGTCTTCAGAGTCTGTTGAGCCTGTTTCATTGCGGGCTTCTAAATGTGTGTCAAGGTCCTTGCTTTCAAAACCATTTGTTTTTTGAAAAGCGACTCTAAGATCAGCAGGGGGTAATTTTAAATTATTTTCTATATCACTTGGTAACTTCCAGGTTTTAAAGTCATCATTCCAAAAAGAATTTTCCAATATTTTTTCTGCGTTCCTAAAGAAGAGTTTTTAAATGATTTTATAAGCTGTATGGACGATATAAAATGCAGTATGCGTATATTTTACTTAGGTCCTTCGATTATTATCCATTTCATTATTAAATTTGTAATTTGAATGTGAAAAATTTATGTGAGTAGGACTACTGTTGAAAATTTATGAATGTTATAGATGGGTACAGAGTACAAAATGTATAATTAAATTTGTTAGGATTTCTTGATCGGTACTGATTGTAAATAATTGGGGATGCTAAGCAAATTATACGATATTTTACCAATTTCTGCCGTTTTTGCGGAGAATAGGCAGCGCTTTGTGTAAGAGAAGTTGGTAAAATTTTAAATTACGACCGAGATGTCGAATTTCGTCTAAATAGTCTTCTCGATCCAACTGAAACTCGGAATTAAGATCGGCCACTTCTCTTTCAAGCATTTTGATCTTTTGGCTGCACATCTTAATGCGTTCGTTTTTCATGTTTATCTCCTGCTGAATACTAGCATAATGACCCTGCAAGAGATCACGATCCTCACTTTCTACCCTACTTAGAGCATGGGCAATGGCGCTTAGGTGCCGTTGAGCTTCCAATTTACGCATCCTGTGGCGCTCTCGCAATTGCAGATCACCAACTCTTTCACCACCGATAAGAGCATGTTTTATTAAATCAATTCGTTTTCGTGCATGCAACTGAAAATCTTTCTTTTTAGTTGAGTCAGGGCTTGATGGTTCGGTTTTGGGATTTGGAACTCTCGGTGTTTCCTTAACGTCGTTTATCTCGGCCATCATCTGCAGTCGCATTTTCACTTTTTCCTCCTCCAGCCATAATTCTCTTTTTTTATTATTGTCCTCAACATATTTGTGAAGAATTACACTTTCGTGCTGTTGACTCTCATCGAGCATTCGTTTCAGGTTCAGGATTTCCTCTTGATATTGGCGCAACTGGGCATCTTTTGGGTCTTCGTTTATTGTAGGTATGTTTGATATATTCTTTGCTCTACATGCGTATCGTAGTGTGGACAGAGTCTCATCATAGTTGCTATCAGCTGGTGAGATGCACGATACCATAAGCGTTTTTGTATTGCCTCCCAATGAATCCTATACATGTGTATGTTTAAATATTTCGTATATTTACTCATTTTAATAAACATATATATATATATATATATATATATATATATATAGATATGAGTATTTAAGGTACAACCTTCAACGAATTTCACGATTTTTTAAAATGAAAATTTTACAATTTTAACAACAAAAGCATTTGATTTGAAACCCAAATACCCATGTCCATATAGTATTTATATACATATATATCTATTTTCATTCCATACCTGTAGTAACCTCGTGAGCTTTGAGTCCCGGTATGGGATATGCTTCGATTTACCATCAACTAATGCTGATATAACATTTCCCAAAGCTGAAAGTGATAAATTTATCTTTGTCGCCTCTTTTAATCTTTCGCCAAAAGCCCCGGTCTTGCCCTGTCTTTCAGAGCCAGCTAGATCGACAAGGTTTAATTTTCCTCTTCGTATACCTCCAACAATTAGATCCGATGGCACATTTGGTGAGGTACTGCATGAAGACGATTCTTGAATCTGTTCCAAACTTATTGTAAATATTGTATGAGATCGCGAGCTCTTCTCATTCATCAAGGTAGCTGCTGTAATGCGGTTTTTGTTACCTATATTCAACCAATTATAAC
This sequence comes from Drosophila maculinotata, assembly GCA_035045305.1. Classification (NCBI taxonomy): domain Eukaryota; kingdom Metazoa; phylum Arthropoda; class Insecta; order Diptera; family Drosophilidae; genus Drosophila; species Drosophila maculinotata. Next base: position 153,775 of record JAWNPD010000002.1, on the reverse strand, counting down.
AATCCATTGCATTCATAACAGCTTGAGTTGTTAATGTTGGAACCGTGACACCTACGCCTGGCATATCCTTAAGCGGGTGGTTTTTAATGGAGCTCGCTGACTCATTTGTACTCAATAGATCCCTTATATTTTCATTGTAAATTTCTAAATAGCTCACCAAGGCCAGGTATCTTACGCTCGTGGCTATGGATATAGTTTCAAATATATGATCAAAGCACCTCTGAATGATACCTTTTTTTTCAGCATCTTCGCCATATCCTTCACCCTTTTAATTCAGAATTGTAAAGGAATGCATTATTATTTTAGTAAACTAACTTTCCCCATTATTATTACTCAATTACCTGCATTGTGTGTGTTTTGCCACATCCTGTCTGACCATACGCAAAAATTGTTCCATTATAGCCTTCCAATGTGCTTTCCACCAACGAATAACACATATCATTGTATATTGTCTCGGTCTTTGAAAGCCCATCATACACGCTGTCGAATGTGAACGATTTTGTCGGTGCACTTCGAGCCAAGGGGTTTATAACAGAAACAACGTAGTCACCAATTTCCGCAATGCTCTGTTTAGGGATTGAAATATAAATGCTACATACATATGTATATACATAAACTTTTACCATAGAAAAGAAAAAAATAGAGATTTTATTTTTAAGCTTGAGTCTAGTTTGCAGTTGTCTTGGGCGGCTGATAAATAATGTTTAATGTCGAAAATACTATAATTTCTATTTCTATATTGTAAACTATCTTGAAGAGATTCATATTTCGTTGAAAGTTATTTGCATGACAGCTCCGCTCAAGGGAATATGTTTTATAGCAATTACGAATACGACTCGGGTCGTGAAATCGATATATGCATGTGTATATGAACGTCTGTCAATACAAATGCAAGTAATTGAATATAAATTTACCCTATTTCTGCACAAATATTAACAAACGCAAATGAATGTAAAAATGTTTCTAAGACGTAACATTACTTATCGAACTAATAACATACACTACACTTGTTCCCAATTTCTTTTGGATTCATGGGCCGACAACGCACAATAACTTTAACGTTTTCGCTCATTTTTATTAGTATCTGTTAAAGTGTTACCGTCAATGTAGAGTGGACATTGTGTACTAACAGTAGACAATCAATGACCTGAACTTGAACCAATATTCAAACGTGCTACTTACTATACATACATCGAGCTACATATGTACGTACATATGCATATCGGATACAATTGCTACATACTCTATAATAATATGTATATTTGTTTATATATATGCTTGGGGCAATGCATGACAAATACAAGGTGCACGTACAAGTTTTCCAGAGTTGAGGAGCAGAACCTAGATTCCCTGTTGGACTTACCTCTAAGCAAAATAAAAAAAAAATTGCCCATTAATGTCCTTCAGGCCATTTTGGACATGGTTTGCCCCCTAGATTATTTATACAGTAAAATTTTTAAAAAATTTTGTCGAGTTTTCCAAATACATACCAGTTTTACAAATAATTTATATTCTAATCTAATATGGGTGTCTAAATTAGTTTTAAAATCAATGGAAAAAGTGATTGTCAGGTGGTTAATTTTCTTTGTAAAGTGTTTTTGTCTTTGCCAAAACTGAACCTGTTTTTAATCTCGAATCCATAATTAGCCAGCAGTTTGCAACGCATAGAGGGAAACATTTCCGACCCCATAAAGTATATATATTCTTGATCAGACTACAAGACGCGTCGATATACCTTTGTCCGTCTGTCTGTCTGTTTCTACACAAACTATTATCTCAATTTTGAAGCAATCTTGATGAAACTTGGTACAGATGCTGTACGCAGAAAATATGTCGGAATCAGCCGGATCGGACCACTATAACATATAGCTGCCATAGGAACGATCGGTCGAAAATGTTGTTTTTTGAGATAACTCAACCAAACTTACCAATCATAAGTTTTAGCATTATATAAGCACGCTTACAAAATTTCATCAAAATCTGACCATAGCTGTCATAGGAACAATCTGTTGAAAAATGAGTCGTTGTATGAACAACTTGTACGTTTCTCACACTATCTTAGCCAAACTCATTAATTGCAAGATTTATTATATTTTATATAATAAATTTGATTGAATTGGTCAAAATCGAACGACTAAATCTTATAGATGTCATAGGAACAATCGGTCTGAAATATTGACTAAATAACAAAATTAATTTTTAAGGTAGCATTGTCATATTCTTTTCGTAGAATCAAGAGAGTATATTAAGCAACTGTAAGGGTTCGGAACGCCGAAGGTAGCCTTTCTTTCTCGTTTTTTTTTTTATATTTAGATTCTTGAATATAGTTGCCATATTTAGTTTAAGAATCAATGTAAAAAGTAATAATTTTCATGCCAAAAACTATGACAAAAATTCCAAAAAATGTAGCTATTAAATGCCGTTTTTAGACGTCAAGATTCATAACTTATTTAAAAACCAAACCCATTTTCTAGCTCTTAATCATTTTGTTCATGGTTTGACATGTGCAAAGCTGAGTAATATACAAATATGTACATATAGGAGTAAACTGCAGAGGGACGAGCCTATGGTATTTCAATAATGGGATATAATTTTAATTTGGTTTAAGTACATGAACATGTTTATGCTTGTATATACATACATATGTAAATATATTGAGTTTTTGAACACTATGAATTGTTGTAAAGCTTTAACGCATAATTTGTGCGCATGCGTTGTGCGAATTGAAATGAAAAGCTTAAATCCATATGAAAGCTTCGTTAATAAAATATAATGTGACACAATTTACAGTTTTGTGGCTGCATACTTTATTGAATTTGCAGAGTTCATAGAATATATTGATTTTCTTTTGAATATTAACACATTAAATTGCAATTTACAAATGGTTTTCTAAAATAAAAACAAAACAAAAAACAAAAAGTTGAGTTTATTTTGATGTGCAACAAGAACTTCAGTAAAAAATATGCGACATGAATATATGTACTATATGTTTAGAAAATGTTTATGATTGCTGTATTTCCCGCGGACAACAGACATTGAAACGCTACATGACAAAGGAGTCAATCAACTTGAAGGCATCCTACGGGATATACTACCTAATACATATATTATTGTTATCGATGGTTGTGGTTGCAAATGCGTTGCCACCAGTGATTCGAGTTGGTAAGGCTGTCAGTTAGTTTACCGTAAATTTAAATCACTAAATTTTTGATTGTTATTCCATTATTCATTTATTGTACTAAAGGAGCCGTATTTACTGAAGACGAACGTGAAGGTAGCATCGAATCGGCTTTTAAATATGCGATTTACCGCATCAATAAAGAGAAATCCCTTCTACCCAACACACAACTTGTCTACGATATTGAGTATGTGCCACGAGACGACTCCTTTCGAACGACAAAAAAGGTCTGTCGACAATTGGAAGCTGGAGTTCAAGCCATTTTTGGCCCCACAGATCCCCTACTGGCTGCACATGTGCAATCAATCTGCGAAGCGTTTGACATTCCGCACATTGAAGTTCGCATTGATTTAGAAATGAGTGTTAAAGAGTTTTCTATCAATTTGTATCCGTCCCAAAATATTATGAATTTAGCCTATCGAGATTTAATGATGTATCTCAACTGGACAAAAGTCGCGATTATTTACGAAGAAGATTATGGTAACTATTGACCTATTTATAAATTAAAATCAAACATATCTTTATTCTTGCACTGACAATAAGCTAACAATAACGATGCAGTCGGACAAAACCGACTGCCAAATACTGCCAGCTAAAAAGCGCCTCCTCATCTCAGCTATGTAGTTATACGCGCTTGGCAGGGAGCAAATAAACTTTCTAATTTTTGTGACTTTAGTTCTAGAGTCGAAAAAAATGGCCATATGAACTTCTGACTCTCAAAATGTTTTAATTTGCTAACGAACAATTTTAAAATTGACGAACGGCCATTAAAAATGTGTGTTATGAACTTGCGCAAATATATTTTACATACAGAAGGAAGCATCTCCGACCCCATAAAGTTATTATGTGTATTTCTGGCCATGTCCGTCTGTCTGTAGGAGTCTGTCGATCTCACAGAGATATTTAAGATGTAGATAATATTCAAAATGTTTATGCTTATTTACATATCTTTATTTCAGGACTTTTCAAACAGCAGGATCTAATTCACTCATCTGCGGAGATGAGAACCGAAATGTATATAAGGCAAGCAAATCCGGAGACTTATCGTCAAGTTTTACGAGCAATTCGCCAAAAGGAAATTTACAAAATAATAGTTGACACAAACCCAACTAACATAAAAGCTTTTTTTCGATCAGTACGAAACATACATATTTTATTTTTTTATATACATATATGAGTATGTATGCATCTGTGATCTAACATACATATAATCATACTTATGTTCCAATACATATATGAATGGATTCAGCTAAAACGATTATAATACACTGTACTCAAAAATCGGTAAAAAAGCACTATTCAAATCAATCGATTTTTTTTAGTCATGACCGTCTGTATCTAATTATAAACATTTTAAAAGTTTTGAAACAGATGCATTAAATACATTACAATAGTAGAACCGGGTATGCATGTTGTGCTTAGTCAGTATTAACAGTCTATTTTAAATATCCATGACGCGTCTATCTGTCCGTCTATATCACAAGGTTAGGGGAAAAGGATTCGAGGGTTCTTGTTTACTTTGCACAGATCAAGTTGTTAATAGAATTATTTGAAAGTGGGTACTTGGAATCTCAAAGTCGTGCATTTTTGACTGGAGACTGTGAGACAAATATTTGTGACATATTAAAAAGGTTAATAAAGTCGCGAAAATATTCTTAAGGTGGGCTAAAGCAAAAGACTTCGACCCTATAAAGTATTTATATTCATTCTTAACATCATACATGCATTATACATACATAGATAGATGCATGCATACATATTTATATGCAATATACATAATCTGAAAAAGGTTATACATACTTCGATATGATATGATATTCCAGATTCTTCAGCTACAAATGAATGACCATCGATATCACTATATGTTCACAACCTTTGTAAGTGCATAGGCCAGCGTCTACTTATATGAACTCAAGTGATCTTATGAGCTTTATAATAATGAATTCAAATATATAGGACTTGGAGACGTATGATCTAGAGGATTTTAGATACAACAGCGTGAATATTACTGCTTTCCGATTAGTTGACGTTGGGAGTAAGCGTTACCAGGAAGTAATAGACCAGATGCAAAAGCTGCAGCATAGCGGACTAGATTTCATCAATGGAATGCCATACATTCAGGTAAGCTTGAATATATCTACTTATACATATGCCTACAGACTCTAACAACATTTGACCGCTTCTAAACACATTATCTTAATTACTTTAATAAATAAATGTAAACCTATTTCAGACGGAGTCTGCACTTATGTTCGATTCGGTATATGCCTTTGCACATGGTCTAAAACAATTGGACAGTAGTCACACATTAACGTTCAAGAATCTTTCGTGTAACTCTGATAAAGTTTGGAGTGATGGACTATCACTATACAATTATATAAATTCGGTAGGTAAAATAAGAACTAAAATTATATTGTGGCTTTAATCATTTTTATCCTTTTATTATATAGGCAGCCGTTGATGGCTTGACTGGAAGGGTCAACTTTATTGAGGGGCGTAGAAGCAAATTTAAAATTGATATACTTAAATTGAAGCAGGAAGTAATACAAAAAGTCGGCTATTGGCAACCGGAAGGGGGAGTAAATATTTCGGATCCAACTGCATTTTACGACTCTAATATTGCAAATATAACTCTCGTCGTCATGACTAGAGAGGTTTGTCCTAATAATTTAATGCACACAAAATGTACATATTGATATGTGATTTGGACATTTCTAGGAACGTCCATATGTTATGGTTAAGGAGGATGCAAATCTTACTGGAAATGCAAGATTTGAGGGCTTTTGCATTGACCTACTTAAGGCAATAGCCCAACAAGTTGGCTTCCAATATAAAATCGAATTGGTTCCTGATAACATGTATGGCGTTTACATACCGGAAACAAATTCCTGGAATGGCATTGTACAAGAGCTTATGGAAAGGGCGAGTATTTATTAAATTTTAATGTGGAATAATTAATAATTTGTAACAATAACATTTCAGCGCGCAGATTTGGCTGTCGCTTCAATGACTATTAACTATGCCCGGGAAAGTGTTATTGATTTTACTAAACCATTTATGAATCTGGGAATTGGCATCCTTTTCAAGGTAAAATACTTCTTTTTTTTGTATATACATCCATAAATAAAAGAACAGAGAGAGCGCGATAGCATTAATGTGTTTAGACGGCAAGAACAAGGAAAGCATTTCAAAAAGCGCTCTTGATAAATATAAAATAAAACATTCTATAAATATCATATTTAGGGTGTACGTATATTATATATTTTTCCGTCTTTACACTACAATAGCACTTATTGTCGTACACATACACTGATAAGTTCAATATTAATATTTAATATTATTAAAATGCAACGTAATATTTCACTTATTCATATTGGAAGGCTATTTTGAAAAAGTTTAGCTGTAATTAACTGCATTTACAGCATTCAATATTAAACGGCTATACCCAAATCCTTTAGGTGCCGACAAGTCAACCCACACGACTGTTTTCATTTATGAACCCATTGGCAATCGAGATATGGCTTTATGTGCTAGCTGCTTATATATTAGTATCCTTCGCGCTATTTGTGATGGCTCGATTTTCTCCTTATGAATGGAAAAACCCTCATCCATGCTACAAGGAAACTGATATCGTTGAGAATCAGTTTTCCATATCAAACAGTTTTTGGTTCATAACGGGAACGTTTTTACGACAAGGATCCGGACTGAATCCAAAGGTAAGTTGAACTTTCAAAATTTGTGCAATTTGGAATTTACTAGTATATGCTCTGGATATTGTGTACCTAATCCACCCATGGCTATTAAGTATTTGATAAAGTGAAGAATACCGGTAATGAATTTGAACCAGCTGTTGTATTGTTTTTCAGATATCAGATCGAGCTCAATCGAAGTTTTTCTCTTTTATGAATCCACTCGCTATTGAAATATGGTTCTATATAGCATTTGGATACATTCTAGTATCTATCTGTATCTGGATAGTAGCACGATTGTCACCAGTGGAATGGGTTCGCTCCAAACCAGCCTGTTCTATGGCATGTGACCATATGTTGCATAAAATTCGAAAAGCTAATTATTTGTATGATCAATTGGAACTTAAAACTTTTACAAGTCCTGCAAGTGCCGATAACAAATGCTGCAATGCACACAATGCCGAATTTAAGATTGATGATGCATACACTAATGCTTCTAATAATGATGATCAGAACAATGATGTTGTGGACTGTATTACTACCAAACATGATGATGATGAAAACGATTCAGATGACACTTTGGAGCTAGTTAGCGTACAAAATGACTTTACTCTGAAAAATAGCTTTTGGTTTGCCATTGGCGCCCTAATGCAGCAAGGGGCCGATCTATATCCTAGGGTATGATTACCTTATTTACTATCTGCTTTTAAAAATTTTAGATTCGGTCTAACGAAAACGCATAAAGCTACGGGAAATTGGATAACACAATAATTATATTTCTAAAACCCTTTATCGATTACAAGTGTTAAGTAAATTCTTATATTTTTGCAGGCAACATCTACACGCATTGTTGGCGGTTGCTGGTTTTTTTTTTGTCTAATTATAATTTCGTCATATACAGCTAATTTGGCTGCCTTTCTAACAGTCGAGCGTATGATTACCCCAATTGAAAGTGCATCGGATTTGGCAGATCAGACTGAAATATCGTACGGCACTTTGGAAGGCGGATCAACAATGACATTTTTTAGGGTGAATATTGGTTTTTAGAAGAAGAAAAACATAAGAGCTTGATTTATGACCAATTGTTTCAAAGGGATTTATAAAACATGCATTAAATCTTGCAGGATTCTAAAATTGGGATATATCAAAAAATGTGGCGTTACATGGAAAACCGCAAGGCATCAGTGTTTGTGAAAACATACGAGGATGGAATTAAGAGAGTTATGGAGGGCAACTATGCATTTCTAATGGAATCAACAATGTTAGACTACGCTGTTCAGAGGGATTGCAATTTGACTCAAATCGGCGGCTTGCTGGACTCTAAAGGCTATGGTATTGCCACACCTAAAGGATCTCCTTGGAGGGATAAAATTTCGTTAGCGATATTAGAATTGCAAGAGAAAGGGATAATTCAGATTCTATATGACAAATGGTGGAAAAATACTGGCGATGTATGCAACAGAGATGATAAAAGCAAAGAATCAAAAGCCAACGCGTTGGGCGTTGAAAATATTGGTACGTATAAGATAACTATCTTTAAGTTTGTTGTCAGGTCCGATTTACTTTTTTAAATAATATCATCTTTTATATATTTTATTTAACTTTAGGTGGTGTGTTCGTTGTTCTACTTTGTGGCCTTGCGCTTGCGGTCGTTGTGGCCATTTTTGAGTTTTGTTGGAATTCAAAGAAAAACTTGCATACCGACAATCAATCACTGTGTTCGGAAATGGCCGAGGAACTGCGGTTCGCTATGCACTGCCAAGGATCAAAGTCTAAGCAAAGGCCTGCACTAAAACGTGATTGCCTGAAATGCGCTCCTGGGTCCACTTACGTCCCGACTAATGTAACAATGCCAAATTTGGGCGTTCATTACAACTATTTTAATTGAAACCGATTTGGAATATACATATGCCTACCAACGAAGTAAAAGGCTTTTAAAATTTAGTAAATTATGTGCATAAATATGTATCAGTACATACATATAGCAGTACATATACATCTGCTCAACAGAAATCTATTATTTTTGTAACGAGTCTTTCAAAAATAAATATTTGTGCCAAGCGAACTCTGGTCTTCAAATAAACTAAAAATTAATATTATATGTTTGCATCGGAACGGCTTTGTCTACAAGGGTGTAGAAATGGTAGCAAGTGAGAAAAGCGTCGAATTTTCATTTTCAAATTGTCTATTTTATATTATATCAGTTTTCCGCGCTCCTTATCTTATAATAGAAACTCTAAACTCACAATTAAAACTATAATGACCCTGTAAAATATGAAGGAGTAGAACAAAATATACATCAATTGTGAAAAGATTATTGGTTACGTACATTTGTACATAGGCGATATTTATTAATAGTGCATGTACATTTTGTTAATTGTGCTAAGCAGACTTTAATTTCTAAAATTCTATATATTAAAGATAATATTACCGTTTATTCTTTTTATGAGACTTGCTTATTTTACGACGCTTTAAGATCATGTCATATAAAGCATCCAATCCCTCTTGCAGCCCCTCGCCAGTTATAGCACAAGCAGGTTGTATGTACCAGCCCTTAAGCTGCATAGACGCCGTAGAAGCGTTTAAATTATTGTGCTTTATTGTGAATTGAGAGCTGCTGTTCATCGTTGTTGATGTTGAAACTGGTGCGGTGCTTTTAGCATCGTGTGGCAAACTTGAACCCCTGCATTTAGATTCTTTCATTGACGACACATGTTTTTCGCTGCCCTTATCCAGATCAGGCGCCAACTGTGGCGAGTTCAATTGAGTCAATGAAGTCGTGCCACGATCTGTGTAACTTTGGTTTGGGGTACTACTATAGCCAACAATGTTTCCTGTTGAAGTTGAGGTTGAAGTTGATATATTCGGTTGGATTGGATTTTGAAGCTCGTGCAATCCTAAAAGCTTTTCAAGCTCTTTGGGGCAGCATGCGTTCGGTAGATCCTGTTTGTTGGCTAAAATAAGCACAGGCACCCCCTGTAATGAAACATATAGACACATTTTCAAATTAAATGATTGCTATAAAACTTATTTGGAAAGAATTTAAAATCTACATTTTCAGTTTTTCTATAAACATACCTGATTATCTGGACATTTGGCTGTACGCATCAGCTCCATTTTGGCCTCCTCCATTCGTTCAGTGTCTACAGAATCTACAACAAATAATATTCCATCTGTGCACCTAAAAATACACAATATTCATTAATATACATATCTAACTTATGATATATATGTACACTGCTCGTCAATAGGATAGAGCACCACAAAATAATGAGTTTTGGCTCAATATCAACAAAACAAATGATGCTTCAAATTTTAAATAGCTTACTCAAAATGGCTCAATGTGTTTTGCAATGTTTTTACTTGTTGCAAATGCTGAATTGTTGATTATTTTATAAAAACTAGTATTTTGATTTACTTAATGGTGAGTTGAACCACCTTAACTACCAAGAACTTTATAAATTTGCGACGGAATATAATTATAAATAGCTTCAATATAGTTTAAAGAGATATCTACCCAAACGAGCTGATACCTTCAATTCAATTTATTTTATTTGAGTATTGTCTACCAGATTCATAGACCTTAAGCGCTAGCAATCTCCAGATGTTTTCGATGATATAAAGCGCGGGAGAAAGTACGGTGGCTACTTTAATGTCGACGTTCAGATGTTCAATCCATGATCTTACTACCCGAGCTGTGTGAATCGGCGCATTATCGTGCTGAAAATGCTTTGACTGATCCCCAAAAATGTTTTTAAAGTATTGAATGCAATGTCCAGAACTCTGTTATAGGTTTTCGCAGCCGATTGATCTCCTTACCTAGCTTATGGAAATAGTAGTTGTAAACATCCTGCTCTTCCAAATTGCATTTATTTGAATCCGAAAAGACTGCGTAGTCACTCTTCAACCCACATTTATTTTCTAGCTTTCTTTTTTTAATTCAACTCTTTTTAAGAGTTGGGCCGCATTTATTATAAAGTTATTATATAATAAGCTATCATTTAAGCTAGCTTTATCTCTAGTTTTGCCAGCTGAGTCGTGGGAGCTGGATGCCTCGCGTTGTATTGATTTTCGATCAAAACTCAACGTCAGTCAATGATAGCCGTCTTTGTTGTTTTTCTCATATCCGGACTTGTATCACAAAAAACAAGATATTATGATTCTGCCTCTATTGATTTATTGATAGCCCCAAGTCTTCATATACTTAAATTTTGGCTTTTTCTTCGATGGATAATGGTTTACCTCTGCCCACATCGCAGTTTTTTTACTACACATATGGAAGATAACTACAACACAATTCTAATGACGCAAAAATTACGCCTTTAGGCTTTAGTATAAGAAAACAGCTATAACCATATATCAAGATCAAGATAAATTATAAGAGAAAACTATTGTTGTCACAGAATGTAGACGTTAAATATAAATTGTCTTACTACAAGCAGGGTGGTGCTATCATATTGACGAGCACTGTATGTTTTTTATGCGGTCAATGGAGTTTATTTTATTTATCGATAAGAAGGATAAGAGTGTAAACCGCTATTTACATACCGAGTATAGCTTCGCCAGAGCGGGCGAAGTTTTTCCTGTCCGCCCACATCCCAAACGAGAAAGTGAACACCCCTTGCCTTGCCTAAAGTACCCTGAACCTAAAGAAGAGTAATGTTTATTACATTGTTTTGCATTTAGTTAAAGATTATACCTTCTCACAATTAAATCCAATAGTGGGCACTGTGTTCAAATACTGATCGAACTTAAGTCTGTAAAGCGCTGTTGTTTTTCCAGCTGAATCCAATCCTAGCATTACTACGTGCAGGGTTCCCTGCAATTGTTGCATATTGCTAATGCATTTCATAAATGTTAAATATTGTTTATTGCTACCTGTGAAGGCAAGGCATCCAGTAAATTTCCATTTTTTACCATCGTTGCCCCCATTTTTTTTTTCTCTGTTTTTCTTACATTATGTTTCTACAACTTTATTTAGGGATGCTGATATTGTATCGATATATCGATATGTAAAATATTTATCAATTGCAAAAAATACTTGAAGTCTTCGTTTTAGTTTCCGTTGCTGCAGAAGGCAACCAATGAGTCCTGGTTTTGCTAAAATTAACGTGAAGCCCATTATCAATGAATAAAACAATCGGGCTATTACAATAAAATGTAGCCAGTGCGAGCGAGAGGTGTATGTATGTATATACATACATAGGTTCACTTGCATTAAGAGTCTTACTTCAACTTCAGCTTAGCAGCTCTTATTTTAACGATATAATTCTTTATAGTCAATATGACACGACATTAATTTATAATTTAAACAATCGCATTTTTGTTTTTTTGGTGGGAACATGGCGAAATGTTTGTTTTCGGAGGAAATATGCGAGTATATTATCGAAATCGGTTATTCAACGGAATACATGTAGAACTTTAAGAGTCCACAGTATAAAATATCAATTTTTTCTAGAAAGGTTATATGCAATTAGCATTTCCCGGCGTGCACACAGTTAAAATATTACCGTTATATTAGCAGATTTTAACACCACCAGAGGTAGAGATGGGTAATTTTTTTGAAGCGGTTTCCCCTAAAGAAAGAAAGAGAGCCGTCTTAAGCTTAGTTGTGTCTGCATGTGTTTGTGCGCTGTGCACTGAGCGACATCGGTAGTGCGTAAAATATGCAAACGAAACATAATTTTGAAATTATGATATTTTGAATTTGATTAAACCATCTAAATCAATTATGTTTTCGAATGTTTTTATTTGAAATAAATTATTCAAGTGGGTATCAGCACTAAGCATACAACACATAGACGCGTTAAATCGACTAAAAAGTGATTGCATAAAATATCCGAACGATCAGAACCCAAGCAGCTTCGTGTGCTGCGACTGCGACAGAAGATCAGAAGGCAGGCAGAGAACATTTGGTATGCGATCAGCGGTACAATGCGCCGTACTCATTGCTTGTCCTGGCTTCGTTGCCGCAACATCTATTTCGACGCTCTGATATGCGAATTAGCAGCAACACATATACATATGTATATTCAATCCCAAGAAGACATGCGGCCATTGCTGTGAAATTCCGGCGTTGCCTTTTTTCTGTAGTTCGAGCTTGTAGATCAAAACGGGGTTGACGTCTCTATGTGTTGTATGCTTAGTGATATAACGCAGCTGACTATCGATTTAGAGCGAATTATTTTGCGTGTCTGACCTTAGCTTAATTTGCACACATGAAAATCTCAAACTTCAAAGGTATTTAAATGATGGGCTGTTTAGTTCTTAGTAATTCTACATTTAAATTTATTTGATTACATTGTTCCGATATTCGTCGCCAACTGACCGTCGCTAACTTGACTCACATAACTTCACTTCGTAATCATATCGTGATAGTTCAGTTCCAAAAACCGATTAAAAGTTTCGATAACTACACGTTACATCCGCCAATCGGCGTCACTGAAATAAACAAAAGAGTCGGCACTTAAATACAAAATATTAAAAGTAAAACAACTCAATAATACGATGGATTTCATTCGCAATGTCGATAATGTGAAAAATTTCGTTATTGAGAAATTTAAATTATATGGCTGATTCTTGGGGTATCTTAGATCATATGAGCAAAATACACGATTAAGACAATAGGTTATACAAAGACTGGTACCGTTACTCGGCGATGAAGCGAAAGAAAGCTTGTGACGTCACATTTTATTTCTGTGCTGTTTACATTGCTTTGGTATATTGCGCGCATTCGGTAGTTTTCGTTCCAAAGTTGTACAATTTATTAAACATTAAGTGTTTAATGCAGAATTGTGCAATTGAATCATAAAAAGAAATGTTGACAAAGGAGGGTTACATATTTTTTTTCAAAAGTGCATAAACCTTATATGCAGAATAATAGTAGAACACACATAATGACCAAAATGACTTTGGGGTTGAGTACAGTTTTGGCAAGGTTATGGCAGTTTTAAGGAAATGAGAAACCCGAATTTTTTTAGTTTCTCAACTTTGAATGCCGAACTTATAAGGATGACAAACAATGCATACAATGGCCTCGAGATTGAAGATCGGTTCGGTTTTAGCAAAGTTATGGCAGTTTGAAGTCTACGAACGCCATTTCTTGGGACTTGTAATCTACAGACATCACTATTGTTGTTATGAATTTTGACAAGAAATCCGAAATTTTTTAGTTTCTCAACTTTGAATGCTGGTTATTAAGGATGACAAATAATGCGTAAAATGGCCTCTGGATTTAAGATCGGTTCGGTTTTGGTAAAGTTATGGCAGTTTGAAGTCTAGGAAGGCCATTTTTAGGGACTTGTAAATTGACTACCATTGTGGTCATGATTTTTGTCAAGAAATCCGAATTTTTGTAGTTCCTCAACTTTGAATGCCGAACTTATAAGGATGACAAACAATGCATTAAATGGCCTCAGGATTGAAGATCGGTTCAGATTTGGAAGGCCATTTTAGGGACTTGTAACTTGACTGTGACCATTGTTGTCATGATTTTTGACAAGATATCCGATATTTTGTAGTTTCTCAACTTTAAATGCTGAACTATTAAGGATGACAAACCATGCAGAAAATGGTCTGGGGATTGAAGATCGGTTCAGATTTGGCAAAGTTTTGTCAATTTGAAGTCTTGGAAGTCCATTTTAAGGGACTTGTAACTTGACTGTGATCATTGTTTTTTTTTTTTTTTTTTTTTTGATATAACATTTTAATACTAACATTAATCAGCCTATTTAAAGGCTATAAAACATTGATTTAACAAATGAACAATGACGACGACTTTAAGTCTGACATAATAATTTAAATTAAATTACAAACAAGTATAAACGTATATAACAAGATAACATATATATACATTAAATTTTGAAACAATTAGTAACGACGTCCCTGCGTCCAGAGGTCGCTGGTGTGAAGTCGCTTAAGCCTTCTCCGCGTTGTGTTGGATCCCAGGGAGCTGGCCAACGGATTGACATGGTTATGGAGCCGATCGTTGTAGCGACTCGTATGTCGGTTGATCTGCTCCATAACCGTCGGTAGGCCGAAGTCACAGTGCAGCGTCTAAATCGTGATCATTGTTGTCATGATTTTTGAGAAGAATTCCGAAGCTTTCTAGTTTCTCAACTTTGAATGCAAAACTATTATGGGTGACAAACCATGCATAAAATGGCCTCGGAATTGTAAATCTGTTCGGTTTTGGCAAAGATATGGCAATTTTAAATCTAGGAAAGCCTTTTATTGGAATCTTCAGACATCATGATTTATGAGAAGAATTCCGAATTTTTGTAGTCTCTGAACTTTGAATACCATGCATAAAATAAGTCGGGATTTAAGATCGGTTCAGTTTTGGCAAAGTTATGAAAATTGTAAGTCTAGGAAGGCACTCTCAACTAGAGCACTCACACTTGTTTATATTAATTTTGACACCCACAATCGATTAACAAAAGAATTTAAAGATTCTAATTTTTAAAAATTAATCAATAAAAAGTATTTAAAAAAAATTAACTTCCAATAATGCATAAGCTTGAAATGTAGAATTGATATATAGGACAAGCCATGAACAAAATAGCTTGACAATTGGTTCAGTTTTGACGAAGTTGTCGGACTTTGTAGTCTAGGACTTCAGAAACCAATGAAGGCTTTTTTCCAAAATTTTTTTTTTAATTTTGCCATAACTTTTGACATAAAAAGAAACACCCCAGAATCATTTTTCCTATACTTTTCCGACCCAATAAAGTATATATATTCTTGATCACTATCAATAGCCTGGTCGATTTAGCCATGTCCGTCTGTATAAACGCACGTTTCTCAGAGACTACAGAAGCATATTTAAAATAAAAGTTCTCGTAGTGCCTCGACAATACAAGTTTATCATATGCCCGAAAAACACTTGTCTCGAATCGAAATTTATCGATAACTTTGGAACAGGAAGATATATGGAAAAAAAATTATAATCTTGTATTGTCCCGCAACTACGAGAACTTATATTTGAAATATATGCTAGCTTTTGTAGTCTCTAAGAAACGCACGTTCATACAGACGGACGGACAGACAGACGGACATGGTTAGATCGACTCGACTATTGATAGCGATCATAAAGTATATATGGGGTCGGAGATGCTTCCTTATGCCTGTTACGTACTTTTGCACAAAACTATTGTACCCTTTTTTCCTATTTTTAGTGGGATCAGGGTATAAACAGTTAAAATTTAAATATGATATCCAAATATTTATATTGTGAAGAAATATATTATTTTGAATGCTACATTACCTAACCGATGTTACAAAATGTTTTCAGATTTTTTTCCAGCACGGCTGAAACCGAAAAAGCCGTTTCTCATGTTCCTTATTGCCCCCACTGCGAAAACTACCTACTCTCTTAAACAAGTAAGAGTGCTCTTGTCGAGAGTGCCCCACTAGGAGATATACCTGTACCTAGGTCTTACATTAATTCCTAATTATTTATCTACATTCATACATAGAAACAAACAAACACACACATACAAACACACACTGCAAGCTGCGCGCTGTACGCAATTGCAATGCTTTTCTTCCATTGGCCCCTTACTATGTTAAATTGGATAACTTTTTTGTTTAATGTCCGAGCGTAATGAAATTTGTAGAGCATAAAGATAGAACTTAAATGTGTGAGTATGGTAGGTCATGCCTCCAAAAATACGTATTTTGTGTATCTAGCTCTTAAGACTTTCATCCGCACGTTCATACAGACGGACGGACATGGATATATCCACTCGGCGATTGATAGTGATTAGGAATATATATATACTTTATGGGCTCGGAGTTGCTTCCTTATGCCTGTTACATACTTTTGCACAAACACATTATACCCTTTTTCCCATTTTAAATGGGTTCAGGGTATAAAAAGGAGATTGTTTTGCATTTCGCAATTGTGGCAACGCGATTAAAAAAGTGGACGGACTGCAACGTCAGTTTCCATTTATGACATCAAACTAAAAAATGCAGATTGAATAGTTAATATATTGAATTCCGTACTAAACTTTTATAGTGTTGCCATATGTGCACTTTCTTATAAACACTTATTAAGGTGGCAACGCTGCAATAAAAATTTCGTTGTTTCAAAATCTTGCTATAAAGTAAGACATCTGATTTTTCTAAAACAACAATATGAAAAAACAACGTGAATGAATGTAGGATATAGTATATTTAATATTATTTCCTGTGTTTACGATATATTTTAATCGAGTATTCTCGACTATACCACTCTTTACATTTATGCCCAACAGAATGTAGATTAAAACCATAGTGTGCGACATCTGTTTGAAATAGGAACATATATGCATATATAAAATGTATGTAAATAGGCATATATACATATGTTTGTACGAAATTAATGCGCATGTATTTTTAAAAAAAGACTATTTAATGAAAATATCGTCTGTGGATGTATTGGGTAAATATATGTATGTATACTTGTGCATGGGGCTCTATGGATACATATGTATGTATGTGGATGGATGTATGTGTTTTTTATACGATTTTGTGAATGTGCGGGAACTTGGCAATATAGTAAATAGATAGAATGTGGACAGTGTGGACGCTATCTTTGATGTGCACTCATATTCCTTAAATCGAACATATATGTGTAGATATATTTTGTTCATTCGGGGTCATTATTTTAGTACGGACGGTATTTTAATTTAATTGTTATCTTGTTCAAGCTTAGACCGTAAATTTAGTTTTGATTGTACAGCATTTCAATTGCAAATTTCATTAATATAAAAAAAGAGTGGTAAGTGAGTGTAACACTGAGTGATGTAATATTTAAGAAATATAAAAAAAGTGTTTATAAAATATGCATACAAATATTCAAAGCCTTATATAATATGGCAGTTGTAAATATCAGTCGGTTCTACATATATGTATATATACATACCATATCATATATGCACTCATTCACAAATGTGCTCGTTCCAAGAATAATACCATTGCAAATTTGTATATATATAAATATTTATATAGTATACCGAATATTTGTATGTGAATATATACATATATGGGTGCGTTTGAGTATATATGTATGTTCATATGGGTATATACTTTCTTATATATTATTATTGTTATAATAATTTTTTTAATATTTTTATAAATGTATTAATTTATCGTTCACACAATTACTTTAACGCATCCATATACATACAATATATTTTAAAAAGTGTCAACAGGTGATATTTTCAATTTTTGTTTGTGCGCATGAAAATACTAAGCTGTTATTTTTTTAAATATGTATGTATAAAGATACTTGATTAGATACATTTTAAAATTTTGGTATATTAATTTTTCATAGCCTCTAAATAGGTTAATAAATGTTTATAATAAAATATATATATATACAAAAACAAAAATTTTTTTTTAGCGATAAGTTAGTTTTTTATATAAAGCTTTGTAAAATATTTTATTTTTAATTGGAATCCAAGCTT
The DNA here is from genome assembly GCA_035045305.1 of Drosophila maculinotata. Taxonomy (NCBI): domain Eukaryota; kingdom Metazoa; phylum Arthropoda; class Insecta; order Diptera; family Drosophilidae; genus Drosophila; species Drosophila maculinotata. The sequence continues at coordinate 135,455 of JAWNPD010000002.1, read as the reverse complement.
TAACTAACCCTTCTTGTTGTTGCTAGTTTGTTTTTATCATGAAAAGGGTAGTCTGATTCAAATGTGTCAGTGTATGCGACTAGATGTCAGTCTGACTGTATAAGCACTTCAATTTACCTTTGTTAGAACTCCCCCGTTTTCCCTAAATCAATACCAAATGTTATGCCAACTGTCTTTTTATAAGGCAAAGTCATATTTTATTGGCCTATGTGCGATTCCCCTCACAAAATCAGAAAAGACATTTTCATAAAAAATATATTTTTATTTTTAGATTATTCAATTATTTATCATACACAATGGAGTCTGATGGAGTGGTAAGTAATAAAGTTATAAATTAATATTTATATGAAATATTTCTTATGCTTCATAATTTACGTACTTAATCTATTCAAAAAGCAAGGTGCCGAATAATGCGTTACATTTGATAAATACTTTTTATATTTTATTTTTTTACAGCGCTGATAAAATGTAACTCAAGCCAGCTTCTAACCAAATTTTTTGTTATTAAAAATGAATGTGGTAAATAGGTTTCTTAGATGGGTAGTACTATCAAATTCTGTGTTCAGTACCGAGCTCAGCAATATACAAAGCATATACATATATATATACTGGTAAATTTGTACAGTTGATCTTTTAAGACGTATGTGTGTGTGTTTGAGAGAAAATTGGGAATAACTGTTGCTTAAAGCTAAAACCCGATTTTCTAATTGAATTTTAATGGGCGCAACTGCAACAAAAGCAAAATCTAATGGGAAACGCTAGTATTATAATACATATTACATTATGTGTTTTTTTTTAGAAAATTATGTAATGTAATTATCTACTCTGTTTCCTGAGCTTCATCAAAGAAAAGATATGATGCCATTCAATTAAAATTCATAATTAACGATGCAGTGCTTGCCGATTGCTTTTTTTAAGTGAATTATTGCTTATCTTCAAATTCTTTCAACGTAACATATTTTATATACCGTTTTGTTATTGTCTTTTATTTCAACATAAAGACAACAACTAATGAAAAGGAAAGTGTGCAATTGGCAAATGATTTGAAAGACAACGTCCACCCTGAAGCATCTGATCAAGAAACCGGTCAAAAAAATCAAATAACGAATGATGACTTGACAAGACAAGTCGAGGGAGCGGAAGTGGTTACTACCAGTCTAGAGAATGACGATGATTCAGATACCAAAAGCACAACTACAATTATTGTCACCAAGAAGGATAATGAAGAAGTAGCTCCTCATACAGAGACAAAAACAACAACTACAGTCATTGTCACCAAGAAGGATAATGAAGAAGTCACTCCTCATACGGAGACAAAAACAACAACTACAGTCATTGTCACTAAGAAAGATACTGAAGAAGAAGATCCTCATACAGAGACGAAAACAACAACTACAGTTATTGTCACCAATAAGGATAATACAGCCGAACCTTCGCATACAGAAACTGAAACGGAAACAGTCATTAGCACTAAAAAATATACTGACGAGGAGCCTACACTTACAGATGGTAACCAGCAAATAGAGGCGGAAAGTGTGAAAATTGAATCAGATAAACCGACGAAAACAGAACCGAAACATGATACAGATATGCCAGATGCATCTGCCGATGATGCAGAAAGAAATATTAGTGTATCTGAAATGACTGTAGAAGAGGCAGAAGAGTCTGAAGAGAGTGAAAGTTCGTCTGAAGATGAAGATCTGGAGCCAGTGGCAGAGACCAAGGCAAAAGAAGTATAAACATTTTATTTTCTTATAATATGCGCATATTCCAAAAGCTTAATTCAAGTGGTGAATACTGCTACAAATTATATTTTTGTAAAAAATGTGAATTTAGGAGTATTAATAGAAAATACTTAGTTTTCTATTTTGATATCTAATAAGTGATTCTGATTAACCATGGACGAGGACACATCTGAAACAAAAATGTATTTGTATTCATGACCTTTATTTACTATTTTTAAATAGATTCAAGAAGTCCAAGCCCAATCCAATACTTCTGATAAAATGAAAAAGTCTGTACAAATTAAAAATACCGATGTAGATTTTGATGGCACAGCTCCTAATGCAAATGTAAGTATTTATTTCATATTAAAATATACAAACATCTTTATTAGTTGCATGTACTGTATCAGATCATAATTTGTTATACCCTTGCAGAAGGTATAATTTTGGCCAGATGTTTGCAACGCATAGAATGAAATATATCCGACCCCATAAATTATATATATTTTTGATCAGGACGACAAGACGAGTCGATATAGATTTGTCCGTCTGTCTGTTTCGACGCATACTTGTCTCTCAATTTTAAAGTTATCTTAATGAAACTTTTTTCCGATGCTTATTTTTGCTGCACGCAGATAATATGTCGGAACCAACCGGATCGGATCACTATAGCATATAGCTGCCATAGTAAATACATCGTTTTTTAAGAAAACTCGACTGAACTTACCAATTTTAAGTTTTAGCACTATCTAATAACGCTCAAAAAAATTCATCGAAATCGGACAACATGGGAATAATCTGTTGAAAAATGAGTCGTAACACCACCTTTTTTGTTTCTTAAGCTATCTTAACCAAACTCAGTAATTGGAAGTGTTATTACACTTTAAATGGATTGATTGAATTTGGTCGGACAACTATATCTTATAGCTGTCATAGGAACAATCGGTCTGAAATATGGATTTAAAGGTAGCCTTTCTTTCTAGTTTATAAAAATTTTTCGATGATTTTATATTAATCATTTATTTATTTATTTAATGTTAACTAGAGGCACTCACAAACTACAAAATTCAAAGTTAATCTTTTCCGGGGGTACATAAAAGGCAAATTGGTCCAACATTTGTTGCAAGAATTGGTGAAACCAAGAAAAAAACCCATTAAAATGAAGAAAGAAAATGTTAAAGTTTAGTAAATTTGTATTAGGTAAAGATAAAATTAGCAGAAGAAATAAAAAGTAAAGAGAGACATTAGGGATATAAAGGATAATGTAGAAGATGCAAAAAAGAAATAAAGATACAGAGAGAAATTAAAAAAAAGTGAGAAAATGTTTGACTCAACAGGAAAGTAGTACTCATCACATTTCGTAACTTAGGATATTTACAATAGCTTTTGTATTAAATATTATACTATTTGCACTTATTTTTCAGAGGGACATTAATAACCAAATTGAGAACATTATATCTGATATTGATATTAACATAAAAGCTCAAGAAAAAATAACTGCGCTTAAGGAACAAGAGCTGCAGCTAATCAAGAAGCAAAAAGAGTTGGCCAGTCAGATTCAGCAGCAACAGTTGTTGGCGCAAAAACTAATTGCTCAAAATCAATTGAAGGAACAAGAGTTGCAATCGCAGCAAAGTCACCAACAACAAAAGTTATATAGCCCCCCCCAATTGAATGAACAAGAGTTGCACGCACAGCAAAGTCAGCAACAGCAGAAGTTCTATAGCCCCATAGAATATAAGGATGATGTTGTCCCAAAAGTATCGCAGGAGTATACAAAAGAGTATAGCCGACAAGAAGATTCCTACGAAGTTAAGGTAGGTCACAATATCATATGTTTCTTTCAAAATTAGCAACAAGTCGTCTGCACGAATTTAGTTGTTATCCTTAACAAGGAAATCATCAAAACTGGATTATAAATGGCTGGGAGCTACTATTAAATGTTATATTTCTTTCACTATAAACATTTTAAAATAACAATTTTTTTTTTAATTTTACCCATAAATTCATCTTCTAACTATATTAATTTAATAGTACAGTTACAAATTTTCTGAGCAAATGGTATGACGATCTTCCAGTAGTTATAAATATTAACAACAAGTAAAAAAGTACTTATTTCAAACATACGTGAGTAAGCAAACAGGTTGACACTAGGGAGCGGCAATGTGCTTTTTTTTCATATAATCGCTTAGATTAGTCACTTATTAAGGTAACATGCCAATATTTTCATACATACATATATATGTATGTACACAGGAATATTTGGATTATTTGTTTTTATACTACATCATTATTATTAAGTATAGTATAAAATATTATTGTAAACTATTATCCTAAATTGGCCTGCGACTCGACCCCGGATTCGCGTTGCAAAGTTGGCCGAATGACTGGGTCACTTAGAGAACTTATCTACCGATGACTATATACTTAAAGTTATATACATACTATATACAATAATATATGTACATATTTAGATATGTACATACAAATACTTTGATTGTTTACCCAGTAATCTCGTTCATAGGCATATGTTCACATATGCATACATATATGTTGGATGTGTATATGTATGTTTGTATGTACTACTCGTACTATTCGAGTTCATTTGTGCGATTCGTTACCCACTCTCTGAGTGTCTCTATAATTAGCATTAAAGAGAGCTCCATATATATCACACATTACTCACAGACAACTATGTATGGCATACACATATATACATACACATATGTGAATGATTCTGCTTAGAACAATTTTATTTGTACCAACGGCCAGTATCAAACATTGAGCAGATTTTATGATTTGCGTTTAAGAGTCAACATTTTCGTGAACATGCAAAAAGGTTTCACAACATGCAATATTAAGGGCCTACCCCATTCTATATGGACTTCGTATGATCTGGAAAAGTCACCTGTCCAACAACAAAATTGTACAATTGAAAGGAAACGTGGGTTTCGACCTAGTGATCGTTACGATGAAAGCAAAAAAAAAGTTTTGCTCGAGTTGAGCAAAAAATTGTGGCAAAGGAAAAATGTACGTTGCGTTTTGCAAAAGGTACTACTTATAATGTGGAGATAAAGCCTTCATATATATATATATATATATATATATATATGCATGATAACCTCTCAACATAGTACATAGATATCAAAATACATACATATATTTGAATATATACATTTGAAAGCTTAGCAAATATGAATGTGTATGTAATTAAAATAGGAATCATCAAACATTTCGAGGACAGTTGATTTGCGCAAAATATTTACTCCAGCTACCGATGCTCCCCAAATATTGCCCAAGAACCGTAAGTAATGTTTCAAATTAATAGAAAAAGGTGATACGTAAAAATAAACAGCTTAAGAGTATATTTGCATATACCTTGAAAAACTTTCTACATTGCTACGGTTACCCAATATTAAAGCCATCTATATTCGTATGCAGTTTTATTAATGCACTGTTCGAATTTTTACTCATATTCCATCACCATCACCATCACCATAACCCTAAAGTTGATCTATATGCATGCATTAAATTGCAATTCGCTTTTTGCATTACGGCTTGGTAATTAAAATACTTAGGAGCCATAGTGGATTACGTATCGCCTTTTAACTCAAACTGTTACAATCTATTTTGAAAAGCAATTGAATTTACGTTAAATTTGTTCAAAATAGGAAAGTTATATGCCTCATCAGCATTTTATTCCCCAACACTGCATCCCACTGTGGAGGACCAGGTTGAGCTTGCTCGCCGAATATCACATTCATTGAGTGACATGAGCAATCAAAAATCGAAGGGTCAATCAATGTATGTGAATCGGAAAAAACGCTCAGTAAAATGGGTTCACGAATCTAGTGGCCAAGGTAATAGAATTCTCGATGCATGCTTAAGGACCTGTTTTTTAAATATTTTATTATTATACTAGATCAACTAGTGTCATACATACATAATATAATGTACATACATACATATTTATATTCATCAAATGGAAAGTTTTAAACAGAAACCATATATCGACCAAAAGTTCTAACATGTAATTATGTTATTTTATGTTTTTAAATAGTAAAGTACATAATAATATTTTAATTTTGTAACTTTGAGAATAGTGGACAACAATTTTATTTGATGTTCAATCTCAAACATCGCTTTAATAATTGCGTAATCTTATAAATGTATATCGGGTTATTAAAAAATTGTACAGATTTCGTTAATATTAGAAAGAGAATTTCCACAATCTGCGAAAAGTTTAATTACTCAATCATCTAATTCAAATGAAATGGTTACATTTTCTACAACTTACAGAATAATATGATATATTTAAAAACATGAAAGAACCGAATCATTTTCGCCACTATTTATTATACCTTGAACCCATTCAAAATGTGAAAAGGGTATCATTAGTTGTACAAAACCATTAAAAATGGGATAATGCATGTTCTGTGCAAAAGTATATCACAGGTATAAGCCATGTCCGTCTGCATGAACGCGCTGATCTCAGAGACTACAAGAGCTAGAGACCTCATATTTGAAATGTAATTACAAAGTTATAAGAGCTAGACTCATTTTGTTATCAATATCTCTTCCCGTTCAAAAAAAAAATGGATAAGTTTAGATTCCAGACCAGTGTTTTTTGGGCATAACTTGAAACTTATAAGAGCTAGAGGCACCAAATTTGGTGTGTCTATTCTCTTATAGTATATAGAAGTCGGGCACTGTCGACTAGAGCTTTTTTACTTGTTTTTTTTTTTTGGATAAGTATTAGTTCTTACAGCTTAAGTAATTAATTAGTCAGTACGGGTTTTAGAGATCTCATTTCATTTACAATCCGTTATGCTGTGTCTTAGTATATGAGTATATGTATGTATGTATGTACATAAGTATATGATAATGATTGATCGAAAGTAATTTGTAAAGAAAACGGTTTTATATCTGAACCATTGATCGGGTACGCATCTTTGGCAAGGGAAGGGCCATTTTCAGACAATATAGTTAATGGATAATTGGTTTTCAGTGCAAATATTTCTTTAGTAAAAATTGTATGACATCTGCAATATATATACAAAAGTTTTGACAAATAACAATTTTAGATATTACTAACAAAATCATCTTCTCTTAAAAAATTGCATAATACCATATTTGCGTATAATTAATTACAAATACAAAATACATGTCCATAAATATTAAAATATTGGTTTTTATTTTCATTGAAAAGTCACTACCTGTGCTATATTTCTCATTTGTATTTTAACTAGTTTTGTAAATCTAAATGTGAGTTAGAATAGTATAGTTAGATATACAAACTTAAATATTATTTTATTTTATAAAATATGTACATTATTTATCACATTTATGTCTTTAATGGGTGCAAGCACTCATTAAACCATTAACCCATTAAAAATGGGAAAAAGGGTATCATGAAGATGTGCAAAAGTATGTTACAGGCATCAGGTAGCATCCCCAACCTCGTAAAGTATATAAATGCTGGATCACTATCAACAGCCGAGTCGTCCGTCCATCCGTCTGTATGAACGCGCTGATCTAAGAGAGTACAAGAGCTAGAGACTTCGTATTTGGAATATAAGTTCGCGTATTGCCGCGTCAATATAAGTTTATTTAATTTTATCGATATCTCATTCCGTTCAAAATTTATCGAATGCTTTGATTCCACACCAGTGTTATTTGGGCATTACTTGTAAGTTATAAAAGCTAGAGGCACCAAATGTATTTAGTATGTATATTTCGGTATAGCATACAGAGTAAAGAATATTTGACTTTTTGGATACCTCCCTCCGATTCCCCAAAAATTGAAAATCACGTATGACAAATTTTAATGCTGTTTTTATGTCCTTAAAATTGCATTACATCGGACAATAAAGAAATAAGTTCTTCAATATAATATGGTATGGGGCCAATAGAAGAAGAAGTGTGTGTTGTATGTGTGTGTTTGTGTTTCTATTTATGAAGGCAGATAAATATTTATGAATGAAGGGCTGGGTTCAGGGTATCTCCTAGTCGGGCACTCCTAATTGTTTTCAATTACATTTTTTTAATGAAGACTTTAAAGTAACTGAATAAGATAGCTTAACAATTTTAGTGCAATATAATTCATTAAAGTAATGAATTACATTTGTTTTAATTTTTTTGTAAATCGTTAATAATATTCATAAATATGGTACTGTTTAAATAGGAGAAGATGATATCATTGAAACTCACACACTAAATAAAGAAAATGCAGAAGCGAATTTGACGCCGGAACTAACCAAGCTGGAAAAAATGCCATTAAAGCTTGTTATGAATCCACGAGGAATAATGCGCGACTATAACTCACTCAAAGAATCTATAAATGTTGAATCAGGCCTTTTATCACCTGACAATTGCGCTGAGCTAATAACTGCACTGAATCTGCATAAGGGCCGAGGTAAACCACTTACAATAACATATAATTTAATTATATTTCCATAAGAGTTTGAGCACAAAGAAATACAAAAAAAAAAAAAAAAAATATATATATATATATATATATATATAATAATAATATTATTATTATTATTATTATATTATTATTATTATTATTATTATTATTATTATTATTATTATTATTATTATTATTATTATTATTATTATTATTATTATTATTATTATTATTATTATTATTATTATTATTATTATTATTATTATTATTATTATTATTATTATTATTATTATTATTATTATTATTATTATTATTATTATTATTATTATTATACATTTATTGATTACGATTTGTATTTATAAATATATATTTTAAAAAATATGTACATATATACTCAAAAAAAAAAATTGGTGAGTTAAAACTAAACAATTATGTTCTTAGTTTTGATCAAAAGTCAAAAAAAAAGAGTGTTAGGTCAAGGAAAACAATAAAAACGACTATGCGGATTATAGTTACCATCAGTATAGCTCTTTATAACAGCACTGGTTATGTTCTGTTCCCATCGAAGGCTACGGAAAGCCACACTGGCCTTACAGTGTCCAAGTCTTCACCAGTCTCGCAAGAACGCCAACAACAATGTTGTTAGTTGTAAAATTATTTTGACTGCTAGATAGATTTTAATTGTCTCTTGGAATAATGCTTGTATACATACTTCATAAGTTACAACCGTTTGTCTCTTTTGTATAAAAGTTCAATATTATCGAGAACATTAACATGATTTATATTCATATTACCCCTAAAAATTCAATACGAAAAACAGCATTGGCTGCCCTTCCGCTACATTTTCTTAAATTGGTAATGCTTGTTTTAGTTGTGTTCAGGCCTGCAGAAATATATAGATCGAGACGTGTTAATCCAATGTCATGAATTATACAGAAGATGAAATTCAAAGATGCACATAGCCAAGGCAAACACGGTTATTTCCTAATGCTAGTATACTAATTAATAGCCTACTTTATTGCGTTTAATTATATAGGTATCACTACTTCTTTATTAGAGTGCTAATTATTTATTGCTGATATTTGTAAGAGTAGCTTGTTCCTATAACATATTTTGACAAGCCATTAATAAACTTTTTTTTCAAACATGTTCAAACAAAATCTGCTTTGCCTGCCTACGCTTTGGTCCGCCGCTTATCTGCGCTACTATCAACAATAATAACAATATAACAAAAAAAAATCACTTAAAATGAAACAAAAAACCAAAATCAAGGAGCTGAGCTCTTTGCCAAACGTCGTAGAAAGGCTGAAAATTGGGTAGTCGATGAGACGAATGCCGGCATTTACAGTCCGTCTGGTATTCCAGATTACCAACAATATCAGGCAAGACCGACAAGCTCGCCAAACATTTTACCAGCATATTCGGATGCCGGAAAGCATCGCGTGCAACTTAATATGCACCAGGACCAACTGATTGAGAAATATTCAAAGCCAGGAGTCCAGGTGGTTAAATCACCCTGGGAAGCTGCTCTTCAGACCGGTTCGGCAAGCACAGCATTTTTGGAGGACCCAAAATTTAGGAGCCAAACGCCGATTGCATCACCTATGCTTTTCAATCAGGATGTTACGGATTTCCCTGGATCCGTCTCAGAGTTGCCGACGCAACGTCTGCCTGCGTCTTATTGCACTTCGTCGAACAATGAACAGCATCTGTATAAAAATGTAAGTTTCTAGAGTTTCGAACTGATTTCTTTTATCTCATACATTTCTACGATTCTAGCCATATGATACAATTCAGCCGTGCAATCCCCAAAGAGATCTGGCATATAAGCCAAGTGTAGCACAAGGCTGGGGAAGTCGAAATGTGGAATTACCAAAAGGTAATGCCAAACAATTGTTTTCAAATTTTAACATAATTTTAACAATGATACAATTAAAACGAAATATAAATATAATCTTAAAATGAGATCAGGATCTTAGTTTTTAAAAGATTTCATGTATACTAAGTAGTATTATGTAGAAATTAACAATCTATTTTAAGCAACTTTTATGAACGGAGATTCCGTTTTCCATTTAATGGCACTTTTAAATATTTCAGAGTATTATTGGGAAATGAATCATGATGAATATGGAAACCCTTATGTAGGTGATATGAGTGAATATTATTATGACTCTAATGAGCCAATTCTAGTACATCCGAGGGCTCAATCAAACAAGCCGATTTTACATCTAAATGATAATCCAAACAATTATATCAAAGGAAAACACACTTTGGGCATGCACAAAGAAAGTTCGGCTTGTAATTCAAACGATGAAATTCAGCAGAGGTTACAGCAACTAGAGCAATTTCAGCAATGCTTTATGCAACAGCAAAATCTACGTCTGAATATCGAAAGCAAAAATGTAATGCCTATGCCCGTGCCTGTACCTGTGCCTGTGGTCTGTGCTCAATCACATATGTCTATGGATAGATATAAGAAAAATACTAGTTCGAATATTACTACTCAGTTTTGTCAGCCTATAAAGCCGTCACTAAGTAATACGAAATTATCAGAATGTGAAGAAGATACAACTGCGAGACACTCCGAAGATACCGAACCTGTTAATGTTCGTGAATTAATTTTCTCATTTGAGCAACAGTCGTTAAGAGAGCAAGACGAATCTCAAATAAACCGATGCCAATTTGCCACTGACAAAAAGCGAGTTACTGAAGATTATTCAAAATCACAAGACAATTTTGAATTGGAAAACGAAAGAAATCAGATTGATACATCTAAAACCGAAGGCATGATTGCAACAACCTCACCTTTTCGGTTTATGCCATTTAATATTTGTGTGCCCTACTACTGAAATTCCTTATACACATAATTATATTCTGATCCCGAATGCTCGTCTTGCTACCTCTCCCTCTCCTCTGTCTGTCGATGCTAGTCCATTAAAACGATGAAACCTATATACATACATATCTGACAGCTTAAATCGAGACAATCTGTATATTTCCCACAGTTTTAAATTTAGTCTCCAAATTGAGATGCTATATTGTCGGTAACCTCTTTTGAAGATATGGCACCTCTTTTGGTACAGGCACCCACCCATTCTCTCACCCAAAACTTGCAAAAACCTATATCTCCCACATTTTAAGATTTAAAATCACGAAATTTAAAATGTCGAAGTTACGCCCGCATTCCCATCCGCCCCACCACCGCATACGTAGTTTGCTTCAATCGACTGCAACGTTTGTATGTATCTTTTGATTGTGGCACTAATTCTCAAGGCTTCGTAAAGGGCATTTTAAATTTAGTTTCGTGGCAATCAAAGTCAAATTTAAATGCCCAAATCTAAATAATGTGTGATGGTTAATGATATTTAATACTTTAACATGCTGTTAGATGAACCTGTACCCACTGAAAAGGTGTTAAAAATGTTAAAGGATGGAAAAAAAAGGAAGGCAACAGTCGAGTCGATGTGCGTCCGTCTGTATGAACATGTCGCTCTCAGAGGCCAAAAGAGCTAGAGTCACCATAAGGGAAATACAAGTTATCGTATATCATAGACAGATCAATGTTATTTCATTTGATCGATAGCTCGTCTTGTTATAAAATATATATAGATTTATATTTTCGATCAGCGTTTTATATCTCATAACTTGAAAATTATAAGAGGTAGAGCATTGAATAAATTAAAGAGGTGGGTACAGGGTGGTCTCACAGTCGGGCACCTTCGACAAGAGCACTCTTAATTGTTCTACCTATCAATCCTTAATCTGTTAACATATTCGAATTATACGATGTCACCTGAGTGTACATACTGATGTACTTCAGTACTAGTATGTGTTTATGTATTTTGACTACATCACTAATTATAGACCATACATTATATCAGTCATAATAAATTGTTCTTTTTTTTCTTTATTTACTTTCCCGTAGGCTTGTATGTGCCTAAGGAAATCTCACTGTCAAGCTATGCACCTCCACCAGTACAGTCAAGAGATCAGCAACTCACATATAATTGTCAAGACTCAACAAAAGTAAATTTTTCAAAAGGATATCAAACTTCTCTGGCTGGTGAAGTACCCAGTGAGTTTCCCATATCAAATCCCAGCCCGGGTCTATATTCATCAGTGCCGCCGAAGCAACAACTTTATGGTCCAGCAAGTTACCAAAAGGTGCCACCAAGCTCCGTTCAATCAGCACCGCCGGTCAGCTTTAATCCGTCTCCGTTATCATTTGACAAGTTATCGAAGTTTCAAGAATCCGACCAAAGAAATGAGGGTGTATCAAATCAACCATATCATATTGTAAACAAACAGCCAACATATAGTGGCGTACGTAATGCATCTCCGACTCCGTTCGGGTTTGGAGGGTTTGATAATACTCAACGATTGCCTATCAGCAACAACCCATCAACACTAACAAAGCCTCCCACGCAACAATTTGGCGGCTATGGCCAAAATACACATGGTGCGGGATTTCAGCAACAGCGTTCCCCGGGTCAATCCTTCAATAACAGTGCTCGTGGTTGGAGCTCAGGCTCTAATGCTCAGCGTAATGTATACTGTCCAAGGGTCCCAGTGGCAACAGAAGCTCTTCCCTACTCGGACTTCTAAAATTGATCAGACATAACAATAGTCTTTGATTTTTCAGCCGATTACGATTTACGACATGCCTATCTTTAATTCAACATATACACATTTGAATACATACGATAATACTTATGTTTATTGATTGCGTTTGTTTATTTGCGTCTTTAATATAATAATATATAATTATGAAAATGATGTCAGTTTTACTTATAGCCTTATTATTATACCCTGTATCCATTGGAAATGGGTAATAAGATTGCCGTTAAGTGTATGATACCGGAGGAGGCATCGACGACTCCAGAAAGAGTATATTCATCATCAGGACGACGTTCGGTCCTCAGTAGCCTGACCAAAATCATCAGTCATCAGCTATTTGTTTACCCTGAACCCATTAAAAATGGGAAAAGGGTATCATGAAGTTGTGCAAAAGTATGTAACATCTCTATGTATGCAAAACAAATTTTTATACCCTGATCCCATTAAAAATGGGGAAAAATGGTGCAATGGTTTTGTGCAAAAGTATGTAACAGGCTAAGAAAGCATCTCCGACCCCATAAAGTATATATTTTCCTGATCACTATCAATAGCCGAGTTTATATATACATGTCCGTCTGTTCATCTGACCGTCTCACAGTGGCGCCATTTGAGTTTTTTCGTTGCAATAATCATAACTTTTGAACCAAATGAGATAATCCATTAATTTAAATATGATAGATAATTGATTGATTGAAAATGAGCGTTTAAAAAGAAATCTGCGAAATTGATCACAATCTATTACAGAAGGTATATCTAAAAGACTAATCTTTTCTGAACTATAAATGTTTTCTAACTCTATTCGTGACTTTACATGCCGCAGTGATGAAAAAAGTGGATCGGAAGATGCTGCTAACATGTTGAAGAGGTCCTAATTCTGTCTCACCCTTGATGCTTAGCAATCTGTATTTCTTATAAAATTTATTTAGGGACTCCTGTGCTTCTTGAGAAAGCTCTCCAATTGGCAAAGTCTGATATTTAATTATATATTTGCCATGCGCCAATATTTTATGGACTGTCAGGGTCAACTTTTTCTGTGGATATAATTCTGTTAAAAGTGATGCAGTTTTTGAAGCATATTCTCCATATTTTGCAGAATTAACTTTTTCCTCGCAGTTTAAAGCATTTAAGATCGTTCTTAATCTCTTAACAATTTGATTGTTTACCCCAGTAATTTGAGTTACAGCCTCATCATTTTCAAAAAATCTCCTCGAAGTGTTTCCATTGTTTGATTTTCCCTATCCGTACTTGGGGCAGTCTACCTTAAGTCCAACTAGTTTGAAAAAACCATCTTGTATTTGCTTCTTTCTGATCTTTTTCTTATCTTTGTTTGATGTGTTTGCATCAAAGTGTTCCTCCTCTTGTGGAAGCGTATACGCTAATTTTACCAAGAACTCCATACATCTTATTCTTGCGTGTAATGGTGAGATCCCAAATTCATAATTCTCTTCATTTGAAGAATCGTTTAATTTGTTGAAGTTCTTTTGCAGTCTTTTTGCAAATTGGGCATGACAAAGTTGATGTTGTGTTTGTTTGTTGTGTGTTCGATAACGACTTTTCCGTCAACCATGGTCGAACGAACGAAATAATAACAATAAGAATGGGTTTTCACGGTTACATGTCATAAATTGCCAAGAAATGCATGCAACACATTTTTGGAACTATGTCTTTTTTCACTATTTTACTCTAAACAAGTAAGAGTGCTCTAGTCGAGAGTGCCCGACTAGGATATACCCTGATCCAAGGTCTTACATTCATTGAAGTTATTTATCTGCATTCATACATAGAAACACACACACATATACAAACAAAAGCTGCTGGCTACGCGCGTCATACATTTGCTTTGCTTCTTCCTTTGGCCACAAACTATGTTACATTGAATCGTTAATAACTTCTTTGTTTATTTTCCGATCGTAATGAAATTTGTAGGACACATAGATGGCATATAAATGTGAGACTATGTAAAATCCGAAGGTCATACCTCTTAAAATACGTATTTTTCGATTTCTTGGAGATCGGGGAGGGGTATCCAAAAAGTCAAATGCATTTAACCTCTGTATGCTATTGGAGAGTATATGTACCAAATTTGGTGACTCTACGTCTTATAACTTTTAAGCTATACCTTAAAAACACTGTTTTGGAAACTTAATTTATCGATAACTTTTGAAAGGATTGAGATATTGTACAGTAACTTAAATTTAAATATAAAGTTTCTAGCTTTTATGACTTTCAAGTTATGCCCGAAAAACACTTGTCTGAAATCGATATTTATCGATAACTTTTGAACGGGATGAGATATCGACGGACATGGCTAGATCGACTCGACTATTGATAGCGATCAATAATATATATATTTTATGGGGTCGGAGATGCTTCCTTATGCCTGTAACATACTTTTGCACAAAACCATTATACCCCTTTTTCCCATTTTTAATGGGATCAGGGTATAAAAAAGGGGCAAAAACGGCTGGAACTTTTTGCATTAGATAAAGCAAAAATCAAAGAACCTATTTTGAAAATATGGCAAAAATATCAAATTATAATTTTTTTTTTATTTTTCATCAAAGTTGAGAAATAGTGAAAAAATGGATAGTTAGTAAATATCGATTTACCTGGCCAAACGCAAAGCAAACAGTTTAATTTTTTTATTTTCTTTTTTTAATAAATAGATCTATCAAAAGATTTTAAAATAATGACGATATGTTTCCTAGTTTTTGACATATTGTATCTGAAAGTCGACCAAATTACATTAAAATTGTGTTGTTTTTGTAACACTGAAAATCAGGCAACTTTGAGGGTCTATATCTTCTAAACGAAATATCTGGTTGTATTAAGGATAGCAGATTTGAAATCGTTGGAAAATTTCCTATAAAAAAATGTTCATTCAATATTTTTTAGGGGCACATGAAATTTTTGATTTTTGCAACCTCACTTGTTCTCCGGGCGCCACTGTGCGTCTGTCCGTCTGTATGAACGCGCGTTTCTCAGAGACTACAAAAGCTAGAGACTTCATATTTGAAATATAAGTTCTTGTAGTGGCGGGACAATACAAGTTTATAGTTTTTGTCCCGTTCGGCCATAACTTAAAAGTCATAAGAGCTAGAAACTTCATATTTTAATTTTTAACTTTTTTTTTCGTTATCTTAACTCGTTTTAGTGTTATCGATAAATTAATATTCAAGAACAGTGTTTTTTAGGTATATCTTAAAAGTTATAAGAGGCAGAGGCACCAAATTTGGTATGTATATTCTCCAATAGCATACAGAGGCTATAAATATTTCACTTTTTGGATACCTTCCCCCAATTTCCCAGAAATTGAAAAATACTTATTTTTAGAGGTATGACCTTGGGATTTTACATAGTCTCACATTTATATACCATCTTTATGTCCTACATTTCATTACGATCGGACAATAAACAAAGAAGTTATTTACGATTCAATGTAAAATAGTTTGGGGCCAAAGGAAGAAGATGAAGCGTGTGTGTGTTTCTATGTATGAATGCAGATAAATAATTATGAATGTGAGAAATGGGTTCAGGGTATCTCCTAGTCGGGCACTCTGGACTAGAGCACTCTTACTTGTATTATTTTTATCTCGATATCGATACCTCGTCCCGTTCAAAAGATTTAGATAAATTTCGATTTCAGACCAGTGATTTTTGGCATAACCTGAAAGTTATGAGAGGTAGAGGCAGCAAATTTAGTATGCATATTCTCGTATATAGCATACAGAAGTAAAGATTATTTGAAATTTTAAATTCCTTCCCTCAACCCCCCAGTAAAATAAAAATACGTTTTTTTTTGGTGGTATGACCCTCCGATTTCTAATACATTGCCAATTTATGTCATACAAATTTCATTACGATCGGAAAATAAACAAATAAGTTGTTTAATGTAATACAGTTAGGGCCAATGGAAGAGGAAGCAAAAAAATTGCATGAAGCGCGCAGCTATCAGCGTGTGATTCTATGTGTGCGTTTGCTTGTATGAATGCAGATAAATTATGAATGAATGTTACACTCGACTAGAGCACTTTTACTTGTTATACATATTAATATCTAAATTTAGACGTGACATGTGGACTGGGGTCGCTTGTATGTAATATTCGGTTATTTTGCATATGCAAAGCGCTTCTGCATTAAACATAGACTTTAGATGTTAATGATAACTTAGAGCGAAATTTACCATCTAATAAAATATTATTACCCATGGGCATCCTAGTAAATATGTATATAAAGTAAAAGCTTGTGCATGAGAAGAGCTTTCAAATAAAAGCTCTCTCCTTGTGCTTTTCCAGTAGGCCGAATGAAGACGACACGAGAATTCGGTGGTTGAAACAAGAGGAGTTGCGCAGTAATAGCAAAAATGAATTGTGAATACAAGTCGCTAGAATAAATATATTGAACAAGTTTTTCTACACCAAACTGAAGAAATTTTATTTTCGCGTCAAGAACAGTTTTAAATGTTATAAAACAATATATGTTGACCAGCTTTCGTTGAATCTGTGAAAACATGTGGAAATTCATTCCAAAATGTTAGAAATATTATTTTTGGCTCATAAAAAGGATGTATAAGGTTTCAAGCTACTGAAAGGTAAGTAGTATTTTGTTAGCAATATCTTATCAATGGCACTACTACATAATTTGGCGTCAATTATACATTTTGATTAAAGCTAGGCAGTTTAAATGCACTGAACGTATTTTTGAAAGTGATATGATAATTTCCATAGATTGCTTATGTACAAAAAATATTTGTGTATGTATGTATATGTAAGTATCAAGCTTAATATAATTAAAAGACCTGATCTTTTAACATATGAAATTCCTATTAATTGAAATATTGTAATTGCCTCAATACCTTTTACCTAGTGTTTAAACTATGTATGTGATAGAAATCAATTATATTTGTTGTAATTTATTGGGTTGCACAGTTTAAAATATAGAAGGCAAACCTTTAAAAAAAAAAAAACTATTTAAAAACGTTAATAGTCTAATATATTAACTTAAGTGCAATTACTTGTAATCTTATAGCCTTTTAATTTTATGCTGTCGATTTTAAAGAATGTAAGTAGGTTTAACTACTCAACCGTGGTTGAGATCCCCTACAAACTATTTGATCCATTATCATTGCTGTGAGCTATTGCGTGACGGCTTAAGGGGATGGGTGTATAAAAAAGATAATTCTAAAAATGATGTGTCTAACCTATGCTGTTTAAAATCAATGTACGAAACACTTGGGAGGTCCAGTTGTAGAGGGACCTCGAGATACTGCATCAAACTGTCAGTTTTATCGTCATGCAAAATTGGCGTAAACCTAGTCTCAAATGGGATTCGAGGATGTGGATCACATTTTGACAACATGCCATTGGAGTTCTTGCCCTGGACCTGTCGGATCGGCTACCTCTTTGTCGCCTGGGTAGCCTTTCTCTGGGGAGCTGGGTCTGGGTGTCAATAAGTTTGTCATTCTATCCTAGACGAATCTAACTTGCTTTCATAGCTTCAGACATGCAAACGTTTATAGCTGGATTTGGTTATTTCACTACTATTAAAGTGCTGATAAATATTTGTTTTATATTGTAGGTTTGGAAGACAACATAAAATAATCCAATCTCACATTTCTCTGAAGGACCCTCATCAAAAATGGTGTCTTCAAACAGGAAACTTTCGGATAACATAAATAAAATAAAACCGATCATTCTTTTTATCTTGCACTTCAATAGTAGTATTCAGCATATCAGCGCATCGTCGATTTTTAATATCAATGGTAATGTATATAGTACTGTTACTTTCAATCAACTGGCTTTAAATTAAATCGCTTATACTTATATTAATATTCTTAGACTCGGTTAATATGGATCAACCTTATTTTGACGACATAAGCCCAAGAAACATTTCTGCTGTTGTTGATGAAACAGCAATTTTAAGATGCAGAGTTAAAAACAAAGGCAATCGAACTGTACGTATATGTGTGCATACATTATACATAGCATTATTACATTAAAAAAATTTACATAAGTAGTTAGAGCTAATTTGATTATTTAACTAAATAATGTTCAGGTTTCGTGGATGCGCAAGCGGGATCTTCATATTCTGACAACAAACATCTATACCTATACCGGTGACCAACGGTTCTCTGTAATACATCCTCCAAGTAGTGACGACTGGGACTTAAAAATTGATTACGCGCAAGCTCGAGACAGTGGCATTTATGAGTGTCAAGTAAATACTGAGCCTAAAATCAACTTGGCAATTACTTTAGAAATCACAGGTAATTAGTTAGTTGTAGATGTTTATTTTTCAATCGATATAGTCAGTACTTTTTGGGACTTTTTATACTCTGTCACCGATTATAATCACATATTTCATTACGTTTTGTAACTGTTTACTTCCAGCTGAAAGTGATATGAGAGAAAGAAATTCGGAGAAACTATATTATGACTCAAAAGGTTTGATTTTTAGTTGCATAAATATTTCCACAATTAATTTGAACTGAATGTAAATATCATCTTTAAATATATCTCTTAACAACTTTTTTTATACTCTGTACCCATTACAAATGTGTATACTAAAGTTGTTAATATGTATGTAATAAGCAGAAGAAGGCTTCCCCGATTCCATAAAGTAAAAGTATTCTTGACTCGTATTTTGTCAAATTCGTCCGTCTAGCTCTGGCCACAATCAGATTTTGATACTAAAAATTGATTTCTAGTTGGCACTGGCAGAAAATGAATACCAGTAATCTAAGTTCGTCATAGCAGGGTACATCCAACAGGTTATTTCCAAGTGCCAACCACAGCATTCTAACTGGTTGCTTACAAACATTGTTTGTTGATGTCTTATGCAATATATAGTACTGTGCTACGAATTGGATGTTTTTTTTTGTATTATTAAATATTAAACAATCTAGTGAATAAATGGTATGGTACATTCTAGAAATTACCACAGCTGCCATGAATACGAGAGGACGTAATCGGTTTTGAAAACAGGTTAGGGAGTTTTTGACTTGTCTGGAACATAATTAGAACGAGCATAGGGATATTAAATTTTTAGCACACCGCTCTCGTCCAAGCACTTATCAAAATAGTATTTATTTAAAGCCGCACGGGCTAAAATTTTGGGATCGACGGAAATACACGTGAAGCGAGATAGTACCATCGCTCTAGCCTGCTCAGTAAATATACATGCCTCATCTGTATTGTGGTAAGTTTATATTTAACAAATTGTTTAAGTGTAATAACTGACATGAAAATTTACTACTTAAGGTATCATGGCTCATCAATTGTTGATTTCGATTCACTAAGAGGCGGCATAAGTTTGGAAACTGAAAAAACCGAACTTGGTACCACCAGCCGCCTAATGCTGACACGTGCTTCTTTGCGAGACTCCGGAAATTACACATGCGTACCAAATGCAGCTGTACCGGCCTCTGTCCGGGTTCACGTCTTGACGGGTAGGCAAATCATGTTCCTTTTTATATTCACTGTTCCCAACAATTTTTTTGTATCTTTAACACTTTTTTTGTAGGTGAGCAACCGGCTGCTATGCAAACGAGCGTTGCGAGCGTTAGAAATACTTCTACTGCAATCATAATTACGTGTTTGATCATATCAGAAGAATTGTTGTTTAAAATGTTAAGCCTAGTCCAACACATACTCGTACATCGAAGTTCAAGATGACTAACTTAGAAAATTTAGCCATAAACCCAAAATGTTCTTTAAAGGTACGTTTTCTAATAAAAAAAACCATCGGCTCCTTTTTCCCATTTTAAATGGGATCAGGGTTTAATTAACGCAAATGGTATTGCATTAATTATGTGGTTAAAAAAACATATACACATAGTTTGCATGCACAACAAAAATTATAATAGAGTGTACAAATAATTCTCAAACTATTATAACAAACTATGATACAAAGGCCGTTATGCACATATTTTATGCAATTCCATTTGTTTTAACTAATATGTTTACATAGTAAAAAATATTTCCTTCTATTATATTATAGATTACAAGCATATTCCAATGGAACGATTGTAAGAGAACGAGTTTAACAAAAAATAAAAATTAATATACATAGATCTACATTAAGTATAATTCCTATAGTCTTATGTAATAAAACTAACAATAATAATAAATACTTATATACGTATACATAAAAAAATTTATTTATAAATTTATATATGCATTTACATACATACATACATATATATAACTTATGACAATTATAAATATGGCTTATGCCAAGTCTATTATTGGATCAAATTGGTCATAGTTCTAAAGCCAAAGGAATTCAAACGTTATTAAGACAACTCAAATATAAATAAGTATTTCTATAATTACTCGATTTATTATTATTCGAATATAAATTGTATGTGTATATTATTATTGATAATTCAATAGGACTAGATTAGCAAATGAAAAATGATTACTTCGCTAGCAGATGAGACCTTTGGCTAAATGAGACAGCTAAGAATATTAATAATGCATTTGTATTAATGTTGTCGTCTGGCGCTAGGTATCAATTGCTGCCGTTTATAAAGTGTTTTCGCTTTAGCGGTTGGAAGTTGTGTTCCATTTGTTCCATAAGTTGTATTTTTACTCGTGTTTTTTTCAAATTCAGCAGTCTTTGCACATAAAGTTGCTCCTCCGATATTAGATATACTAGCAGGTAGTCTGGGCTCAGTACTAGGACTTTGAAATTTACTTCCTACAAAAAATATAGATTTACCGCCATTATCCTTTAAATATATCCCAACTATTTTGCAATTTTTATATTACCTTTTACGCCACCTGCTATTGCTGGTTGTAAAAATGATTCCTCCGGCATTGATATCTTTAGACTGGCTGAGAACACGTTTAAGTTGTCTAGTAGAACCGGCGTTGATTGACGTCTTTCATCTAAAAGACCCGACTCGTAAGTAACCTCGTTTAGATGCACCTGATTGTTGTTTGGCTTCGACCTCTCAATTTGGGTACTATATATATAATCAAAAAAATATAAAATTAATTTATATATGCTTTTATATAAAATTATGTTACATCTTCTTAAATCTTACATCCGATGTGTTAGAAAAAAGTTTAGATGAAAGTGATGTATGACAGTATATTATACATTATTTGTATGAAATAAACGCTGAGTGCGTACTACTTGCAATATATTCAATATTCAATATATTCAATTTGCAGAAAATTGATTGCAAGATTGCCATTTTAATTCTACTTAAATTCTTATATTCAAAACTTATTTGAAGCTGGTCTTAACTTACTTTGTCGATTGATCCATTTTTTCCGTTATTAGAGTGTGTAGTTTTTCTGGACAAGTATCCAACATATGAGAGTACAGAACGTCTACAATTTCAACAGGCACTTTAAAGATTTCTTCATAGTGATCAATCATTATTCTGTAAAAATGGAGAACAAACTAACCGATCAGTTTTATTTTATAGTAAAGCCTATTTTAAATTATAAACATTTCAAACTAAAATCTAAGGGAAAAGTTTTGAGGTGGTTTATTTTAATGTCAAAATCTAATATTGTAAATGCCTCTATTTGGCTTATAAATGACATATAAACCAAATTCTCAAAGCTGGGCCGAAACTTAACTAATTTTCATACTTTCGGCCATTTTGTACCTGGTACTCTAGATTAATTCTACAAATCAAGATCTTTTGAAATTAACTTTGCCAAAACTCATTCGTTAGTTGGCCTCTAGTTGAATTAGGCTTATGCAGTCTTTAATTTTATTTGTTGATTTTTGCTGTTACAGTGTAATTTGTGAATTATTCTGTACCTTACCTGATTACATTTATTGCGTCTGCCATGTTTCCCTGCTCTTTATATTCAGCTGTTTTTGGACTGGAATCTCGCAAAATATTTGGGGCAAACACGGTGGATAAATTGTTGCTGTCCATTTTGTTTCCATTCATTTGAACCGTTCCATCTCTGGAGCATACATCATCACTATGAGTGGCAACATTTCCAAGAAATTTAAGTAAAACATACAATGTGTCTCGATGCACGATTGGTAGTAACTTAATTAGATGGGAAATGGCTTCGAGCTGTAAGCGCCGATTTCGAATACCTAAAAATAAAAATATTTATTAGCTTCCATAATTTTTATACCAGCATTTCCCAGCGTGCGGGGCTACGTCTTTGTGAAAAAAAAGTTAAGTGTAATATTACCTTTATACATCGGTTTATCACATATCCGAAGAGGTAGAAACAAACGGATCGATTTTTTTAAAGCAGTTTGCTGTTAAGGCCTAGAATGCTGGTTCTGGCTTTGGCCGGAGCAATTGTTTTTCTTTAAATTTTATAATTAAATAAAATACTTATTGTTTAAATTTTCCAAAAAAAAAAAAAAATTAACTTTTAAAATATAGATTAATGAATTTGAACCTGATTGTGTGAATAACAATTTAGTTTTATATAATGGGTTTTCTAACCTTGGAGTCGGTTTTTTCATAATTTGAAGAACGCGATTTCAAAACCATTGTATTTGGAGCTTTGGAAATTAATTTGAGAAAAATTGGTACGCAGTCATTACTGATTTTTCACATTGATCTTTGAAAATATATATGAAAGTGATCAAGGTGAACAAGGAAACTAATTTTATACAACAGCTTTCATGCCATTTTCCAAAATGTTAAGTCATGTATTCCATACTTTTGTATGTGTAGCCTTGATGAAAAATATAAGTTGCATACAACAGTTTTCCCGCCATTCGTGCTTATTTTTCAAAATTTTAAAATCACGTCGCTTATATTTTTAGTGTAGAGCTTTGCAAATCAGTTTGAAGATAATCGGACGAAAACTTAATTTTCGAGCATACAACCTTGACCCCACATTTTCCTACCTAAATGGTGAATTTTCCAAAAAATTGGTTTATTAATTTTAATGCATTTTCGTATTGATCTTTGGAAATATGTTTGAAGTCGATCAGATGAAAAAAAAAAATGTTTTTCCTCATTTTCCGAGCTTGGTTATAAAATTGCTTCTCAGTACGCTTCTTAGTAAGAGGAAACTACTGTGCAAATTTCAGCTCTCTATGTCTTATGGTTTGGGCCCTGCGTTGATCACCAATCGCCAATCAGTACGAACTCTTTTATTTATATAGATTTCTGACTTACGTTGAGTTTCCAAAAATGTTGTATATAATCTTGTACACAGTAGGGGCTCTGGTAGATCCCGCAAAAACTCTTTAAGCAATGTCGCTACATCATGTGGACATGTATTATCAGGAATGGACATGTTGACGTTCTTATCAAATTCATCACGGAGCTAGAAAAATTGAGCACAGGTAGTTCAAATTAAATATCGAGTTGACAACTCCACGCCAAACAGTGAAGACGTGTAAAAAATTTCCCTGAAGACGGTTGCCGCTGTTGCAGCCGAAATATATCGGAGAAAAAATCTAAAAACATAACAAATTGTTTGTTTTATTGACCTCGAGCCGGCTAAACAAGAACATTATAATTAAAAAGGTCGCTAAAAAACATAAAATTTATTTGCCTCGAAAATATCGTACAAATGTATTTGTAAAAAAAGTAAAAATTTAAGCGGTCGCAATCTCCGACTGCACAAGACTGTCACCAGTACAATATTGACAGAAAATAACAAGTAAAAGTGCTCTTATCGAGAGTGCCCGACTAGGAGATACCACGAACTCAGGTCTTACATTCATTCTTAATTATTTATCTTCATTCATACATGTATGTTACATTGAATAAGTTCCTTGTTTATTGTCCGATCGTAATGAAATTTGTAGGACATAAAGATAGCATATAAATTTGTGGGGGATCGGATGGAAGTATCTAAAAAGTCGAATATTCTTTATTTTCTCTATGCTGTATATGAGAATATATATGCAAAATTTAATGCTTTTAAACGGGACGAGATACCGAAAAAATAAAATAAACTTGTATTAACTCGACAATACGAGAACTTATATATGAAGTCTCTAGCTCTTGTAGTTTCGGAGAAACGCGCGTTTATACTGACAGACAGACGAACAGACAGACGGAGAGACAGACGGAGAGACAGACGGACATGGCTAAAACGACTCGGCTATTGATAGCGATCAAGAATATATATACTATATATACTATGGCGTCGGAAATGCTTCATAGAATTGCACAACTTCATGATACCTTTTTTCAATTATTAATGGGTTCAGGGTATAAATTGTCTTATTAATATAGTAAGTAAGCAACTGAGTTTAAAGTTCAAAGAATAGTTGGATGTTTGTAGGATGATTTCTGAATAAGGTCATTCATAACTTACGTTTTCGTCCTAAACCTGCGAAAAATATACATACATACATATTTTCAGGGATTTTTGGGAACACCGCATAAATTTAAGATTACTAGTCAAAAAAGAATTCTAGACTTACTTGTTTCACACGCTTTTTTGATGTACCAACTCGGAAGAGGCCAACTTTCTGTAGTCCATGTTCTTCCAAATATTCTATACAAATCATTATGAACATAGGTACATTCAACATGCAAATATTTTTCGATTCTTCGAATAATATTCTGTCGAGATCTAAGTCATCGTTTCTTATATCAAACTGACTTCTTGACAGTTGCATTGATATCGATGAAGATTTTTTAAGATTTATGAAGTAGTCATTTGGAGGTGAGTGCTCTGAGGGACTACAACGTCCGTAATCCAAAGATTTAGTTGGTAAACTTTCATACGAGCGAACCTATAATATACATAAAATGGATAAATTCCTGTCAAGTCTTAGATGTACGATATAGTAATTTGTTCTTGCCCAACTTCTTGTCAATGTAAATAAGAATTTGTACATTCGAGTCGAAATGTTATTAATTTAGAGTACTTTAAAAGTCGATAGCAAAGAGTCTAATCAAGTTTACTTCCAGCCTAAAACCTATAAACAGTTTAATACAAATGTAAGAAGGAAAAATACGTACATTATCATTCAACTTTCCAGCTCGACTACAGCTGTTGTCACTACTACGAAATACTGATGTCAACGAATGTTTCGATCCGGGCTCCAAATCTCCGCACTTCTTTCGGTTTCTTGATAAGCAACATTCCAATGGGGTGCCGAATAAAATATCACGTCCATCTTAGTTAATTAAACATACATTACTGCATACTGTATGATGGTTAAATTAAAGCTTTTCAATATTAACAAAAAACGGCATTTTTTTAAGCAAAGTAGTACATAGTATTAGTTAAACGTTTTTTAAAGCCAAAATACAATCTAGTTATTGTACTAATAAGAGTTAACGGTATATTTTTTAAAATATTTACTTAAGCTAATGTTTTTATTCAATTGAAAAGAGCTAGTTGCGTACACGACTGTGGATTAAATTAGCAATGATATACATATGTAAGCATTCACTCTCTCTGAAGACCATAAAGTATGTAAGTACAGACAAAACAAATTACCCTTGAATAGCAAGAATAGCGTTAAGCGAGAATGGGATGAATTAAATGTGAAATTAAGCTATTAATTGTAAGCGATAAAATTAAAAAGCATTGCTTACTACTGTTTTCATCCTTTTTCCCAATATCAAAAAAGCTTGTTGTAAGAGCTCTTTTCTTTGATACGACTCGCCTCTTCGAAGCTTTTTGTTCCAAATCTAAATATTTACAAATAACCAATTTATAAATTTAAGTAAAAGTAGCAAGAAATTAAGTATACTTTTATCCTAGGGTGTTTAAATTGTATTACAAAATTATCTCCCCTCTGCATTTTTCACAATATTATGGCCAAATTTACATCAACTTACCTATATTCATTCCAATATTTAATTCCTTAATTTTTTCAAGAGCAATGTGCATAAGCATCTCTGCTTCGATATCGGCAAGTTTTTCTAATGATGTATCCGTTAATTTTAAAATCAGGCCTTCTGTCGAGATCCATGTGCACTTCTCCTATGCAATAAAAGTTCGCAAAGTATATTTAAAATAATTTAATGTATTTTTGGTAAGAAATCTATGGATCAGAGAAAAAATCATTTGACACAGAAATAGACACGTAATACCTGTCAGTATATAATTTTAAGATTTTTATTTCTTACCGATGGAGCCCATCTGTGACGATTGGGAAGAAAATCCTGACTCTGAGCTTGTCTATTTTGACATTTTGAGCGACTTCCCCAAATTTTTCTTGAAACAAATTGTCCAACATTTGATAACGATTTTGATTTTTGCATATTTGCTGTCTCATTTTTAGAATCTGAAAGAATAAGACAAGTATACAAATCATACACAAACCGCAAGACATTGAAATATTTAGAATATATAATTTTGGAGAGTGCGCTTGTCGTACTAAAATAATAATAATAATACGGTAATAAAATGTAGGTAGTATCTAACCCTCTTATCTGATAAATTTATATAAGAACTCATCTTTTGATCGATACTTCCTATGCGAGCTATATTATAAAGTCGTCCAAATTTATGACACCCTTTCGACCCATTTTAATGGAAACAGGGAATACAAAAATGTGGACCATATTAGCGACGGAGTAAACTCCGTCCACTATAGTCGACATGTGCAAAACAAGTAAGAGTGCTCTGGTCGAGAGTGCCCGAGTAGGATATACCATGAACCCAGTTCTTACATTCATAATTTTTTATATGCATTTATACATAGAAACACAGCAACACACATACAAACACGGGCTGCTGCTGCGCGCGTCATGCAATTGCTTCGCTTCATCTTTTTCTGTTGGCCTCAAACTATGTTACATTGTAAATAACTTCTTTGTTTATTTTCCGATCGTAATGAAATTTGTAGAACATAAAGATGGCATATAAATGCATCTACCTTTTATAACTTTCAAGTTATACCTAAAAAACACTTGTCTGGAATCTTAATTTATCGATAACTTTTGAACGGGTCGAGAAGTCAAGATAAATTATAAACTGGTCTTGTCACGGCACTACGAGAACTTATATTTCAAATATGAAGTCTCTAGCTTTTTATTTAAAATTATTAAAACTTACTTTATTTATTAAGCATGACCTACGTTCGATGAAATTGGATAATATTTTAACAGAGCTGCCCAGCCAATCTGTGTAGAATAAGGAAAATGAACAGAAAGAAGGCGATACACAAGTATAAACTCCATTTTAATACCAACATTTGCCCTCCAAAAACTTTCTTGATAAAGACATACTTTGTAGGATATGAAAAAACCTATGCTCGCACTTATACTCCTCATTCCACTTATAAGCAGCAAGTCAACGGATGCAGCGATTAGTTGCAGAAGTGCACAACATAACGTATTTCGATAAAAATTGCCTATATTTATGGAAATTCACATAAAAGTCGACAGCAAAAGAAGAATTCTACAGCATAACAAATATAAAACACACTCGCTTCAGTTATTTTGCATCTATTTTCCATAGTGTGGGGCTGCGAGAGAAGCAAGCGCAGCGACATAAAAAATGACAAAAGAACTTATCATGGCATGAATTTTTATACCAAAATGGGTACAAAGAGTATCTGAAGATGTAAAAGTGTATGTAAAAGACAGTAGAAAAGATCTCATAAAGTTTATTTATTATTGATCACAGTTCTCCCAGTAACATACATGTGTATGTACGAATACTTACTTATATATGTGTCATTTACATTTCCATTTTTTAAGCTCTGAGTACTAGATGGTTCGGCTGAGTTTGTGTGCCAAAAATTGGAAAGAAATTGCGAACTCGAATTGAGTATGGCGCTAGCAGTTCTTGCAGGTTTTTCTTTTTGATTATGGAGAGGCCTTGTGGGTGACGTGGGAGCCGATGTACAAGCAGGATGTTGTGTGTGATTTTTAGACTGGACGACGCTTTCATTGATTCTCTCCTGGGAGAGTTTATCCCATTCAGTCTTTTTGCGTATTCGTTCATCTAGGTCCTTTTGCCAGGCAATATGAGCATTTTGCAAGTTTTTGGAATTTTCGTTGCCGCGTATGTAGTCCAATGCAACCAAAGCCCATGCGTCTAATGTTTGTACTGCTTTATTATTACCCTCATCCATACCAGGCGGATTTATTTCACCTTTTGCCCGAATGTTTCGTAAGTTTCGATCGTAATTAACCGACTTGAATCGATTTGCATCTCCATCGTGTATACTTTTCTTTCGAGCCATTCTTAAATACCGTTTAATTGTATCGCTTACGGATTGGGAGACGTCCTCATTATCTATAGAGCTTCTCCTACGATTTTTGTCCGTCTGTTCCCCCTCTGATTGGTCCATGTTATTATAGCTATGCTCGAGCAATAATTCATATTGCTCTGCAATAAATTTCAATTCGCACAATTGAATAAAATTTGTCTGGCTGCCACACGAATTGGTGGATATCTTCTCACGCCGCGCATGGCCGTGAGTCTTATTTCGCGGAGGCGTATCCGGTTGCCAACTTCTTGTACTGTAGGAAAGATCAAGTGATTCAGGAGGTCTTTGTTGGCGTTTTATTGCGTTTTCATTAGCCTGGCTTTCTATTGTAGGCTTTTGTATTTTAGAAGTATTGATTAAATGTCTTGTAGTATCTTCAAAACTACACAATTCTATAGCGGTATTTTCGTAGTTACCTGTAAAATTAAACAGACTCGAAAATGAAGTTGCTTTGCTTAAGCTCGGCTTTGGCGGCTCGGTGGAATGTAAAATGCGATGTAGCTGCTGCTTCTTTAATATATTATATATTTTTTTTAGAAGCACTTTATCTTCACAAATTACCGGTGTAACTTCGCCCAATTGCATAACGCTGAGTGCTGAAGTCTGAAGAAATTTTAAGCGATCTAATAGTAAGGACTCACTATGCTGCTCGGAATCAGATTCCGATGAAATTGGCAATTTGTTGGAATTCAATGTGTTGCCATAATTGGGACGACGAGAACTGGGTGAAGATGTTTGGTCAGGCCGAACAGTTTTAGTTCCAAGCAGAGCCGTTGTTTTGTAAGAGTCACGAATCTTAAGGTAGGACTGCAAGAGCTCAATAGTTTGATCAACACTGTCATTCACCTCTTGATCTCTTAGCTGTGAATTCGTCGCATAATTGCTACGATGTCGTGAAAGTATCTTAAGTCGCTTCCTAGAGTTTTTCGATGCTCCTGGAAACGAGGATTTGCGACGCCACAATATAAACCGGGGCTCAGCAGCACAAACACGCTGAAACTGCGCCTCGATATGGGGTAAACTGTCGCATCCGTGCTGCATGCCATCGGGCAACAATTTACGACCAGCATCAGTCATGTACCTCCATGTCTTGCGAGTTAATAGCCAACGTTCCCGTTTCTTCTCTTTTTCTTTAGTATGGCAACGCCGACGTCCATTTGCCGATGGTGATACTCTACCCGAAAGCTTTGTACTTTGTGTAGTTGACCTCTCCCTCTCGAAACTAGCTTCTCCCTGATTGTCAGTTTGGTCCGAGTTCGAGTTCGTTGTCAACACATCCGCTGTTTCAAGATTAGTAGCCTCTTCGATTCGATTAAGCTCATCAATCATATTATCTAATGGACCCGATCTTTTCTTAATCACTGTTACCGGTCGACGCAAAGTACTGACTACTTGTCCCGAGGAACTTAGCATTTTGTCTTTTTTTAAGTCCAGAGCTTGCTTATTTGTGAATGATGATGCCATCTGAAACGAACATAATCATGAATAATATTACGAGGTTCGTGGTACATATAACTTATGCATTTAATAGGCGTAAGATGCATAATGATCTTTAGTATATATATATATTCAGCCGAAATGTATGACGGACATGTAATCTCTGATGTTAAATCACTAATCCAAACATTAGGTAGTAGGAGAGCTTTAGTCAAGAGTACCCGACCCTATAGCCAGTTCTGACAAACATTCGTAGTTACTAATATGTATACACAAACAAAGTAAATTGGTGAGAAAATCTATCCTATATTGTAGTCAGTCACCGACCGATAAAATCGTAAAGCTAATCGCAAGTCCGTTTAAAATCATCAATTAGAAAAGCAAGCAGATGAGAACAGGTAATTAATAAAATAACGAGAAGGAAAGGCTTCCTTCGGCGCTCCGAAGGTTCATACACTTGTAGTCGCCTAATATAATGAAACCCTCTTGCTTATATCAAAAGAATGAGAATGCTAGCTTCAAAAATGAATTATGTTTTTTAAATCAATATTTCAAACCGATTGTTCCTATGTCAGCTACAAGATATAGTCTTCCGATTTAAACGAATCCAATCAATCAATATAAAATATAATAAAACTTGCATTTACTGAGTTTGGTTAAGATAGCTTGAGACACAAAAAAGTTGTTCATTCAACGACTCATTTTTCAACCGATTATTCCTATGGCAGCTAGATAAAGTAGTCCGATTTTGATGAAATTTTGTGAACTTGCTTAGATAATAACTATTAATTAGTAAGTTTTGTCAAGTTATCTTAAAAAATAGAAAATTTCGAACGATCTTTCCTATGGCAGCTATATGCTATAGTAGTCCGATCAGGCTGGTACGACATATTATCTGCGTTCAGCAAAAGTAAGCATTTGTACCAAGTTTCTTCAAGATACCTTCAAAATTGAGAGACTAAATTGATTGAGTTTGCGTAGAAGCAGACAGACAGACGGACAGATAGACAGACGGGTAAAGCTATATCGACTCGTCTTGTCGTCCGGATTAAGAATTTATATGCTTTATGGGGTCGGATATGTTTCCTTTTATGCGTTGCAAACTTCTGGCCAAAATTGTAAAACCCTCTGCAAGGGTATACATGTTTAAGACAATGAATAAAAGATGCAGGTTAAAAGAATCCCTGTATTAAAATCAATCATGATAGGTCAACAATTGATCAAATTATGAAAAGAAGACGATCACAGACAGTATGCAGACATTAATTACCTCGGGCTCACAACGCAAACGTCAGTGCAAAGCAGGAAAAGTATGTCAAGTCCTGCGAAAATAGTTGCAACTAAAAGTACCAAAACTATTTTAATAAAACCGAAATCACATTCCATTTCTTATATATTTTTAAAACGTGATATTAAAAAGTTTAATAGTTATTGGTCACAAAAGTGGTCAAAGGCTAAAGCAGAAATATATGGATTTCATTAGATTTATTGACTGGAGTGGAGAGACAATTGTTTTAATTAATATAAAACTCTTACTCCATATAGTATGCGTCAATATAAGCACAAACACACAAGTGTTTTATGGGAACGGTGAGAAAAGTAGATTGTGAAAATTGCTATAGATGTAGGAAGCTTGTAACAATCCAAAACTTTAGGTTTATTTAATTTCAATATGGTATGTATCCGCATGTCTTGCTCAAATATTTTTTGAAATATATCACCTATAGAAAATTATGAAGAATGTAGAAAATTATATAGTGTATAGTATATAAACTAGGAGACAAAGGGTCCCGTCATTACGAATATAAAAACTAGCAGCTTAAAAACTACTCAGTTTTTTTAAAAAAAACCAATGAATTTTAATAAGGATGATTTGTTGATGACTCATTAATTTTTATTGGTTATAGTCCCTTAAGCGATAGTAGCTTAAATATAAATATTATGTGGCTAAGCATCCTGGTTAGCATTTCAAGTGAAGTTTGATATTGTCAACAATTATTTTATTCACTAAAATTCGTCAGTATTGGTTCTATGCATGTATGTATATATGTATACATACGTATTATGCACGCACATAAACACATTTTTAAACATACATTAAATAGTCTTAAAAATACATAATTTTACTTTGACTTGATCTATGCATGTGTGTGTCTCTACATATACATATGTATGCACCTATATACTAACGTATTATATATGTGTGCACATATGCATTTGGATGTTGTATTAAAGTTCACAAAATTAGAGTAGTACTCACAATAATTATTACGTTATTATATCCAAAAATAAGGGATATTTTATAAATAAATTGATTTCTCGTTGTAGCCCGTTAGCTTCATTTAAAATTGTACGCAACACTTTAACTGTTGGAATTAATAACAACAAAAAAAATGATTACTGCAAATATATATATTTTTATTAAACAAATTTTTAAAAACACAACGATTTAGACTGTTCAACAAACTCAAGTCTCGAGAATAACGTAAAATATTTTGAGAGCACGCATAAAAAGATAGAATACATAAAAAATCAGTTTATTCTTGAGAAAATAAGGCTGTATATATATATATATATATATATATATACATATGTTTATAAATACATACATACATGCACATGTGAGATTCTACACACACACAAATGCATTAATACGCTCTCGCAGTCGTGCAAACTCATAATCATAGCAATGTACATTTGCTTGTATGTGTGTGTGTGGATATCGTACGTTTAGTGAAAATATGTACCTATGAATATATTCGTATTGATGTATGTATGTACATTGCACATAAATAAATATAATACAAATGTTGAAATATATGTATGTGTATACATTCATACATAATGTAAGTGAGTATGTCCGACAAACTTCTCTAGTTCTCTAGCTTATACATCAATCAATTAGATGAATTTATGAGTATTTGCTTTTCATACAAATTTAATTTATGATACAAATGTTGCCAGTTGTGATTTTTTTTATATTTTTGATTCGATACCGACCTTTAACTGATAGTGTTGCGATTTAAAATAAATTAAATAATAAAATTCGACATAAATTGTGGAAAAACAATGTTGGATGATTTTCCGTTGTTTTTCAAAGTGTATGTTAATTTTGTTATCTTTAGTGAAGATCGAACTTGAGATTCGTTAAAACCGTTTGACAAAGTTAACCCGACTTTGAATTCGCTCGAAAAATGTAAACAACACAAGTCCGACGGTAGATGGAGCTGCGTGCCTTAGCCGTGATACAAACCAACGCGTAAAAAACTTGCAAGTTTGAAAAGGGCGTACCAGTTTGAGCAGGTATTATTGATCACTATCAACAGCCGTGTCCGTGTGTATTAGCCCGCGGATCCCAGAGACACACGCGAACACACCCTGCAAATATATCAATACTTTATGGCGTCGAAGATGCTTCCTTATGCCTGTTACATACTATGCACAACTTCATGATACCCTTTTTCCCATTTTTTATGGGATCAGGGTATAAAAACTAAAGGAAAAGTAATTCTGAGGTGTTTCTTTTTTCTGTCAAAACTCATGCTAAAATGACAAAAAAAAAGGATTGTTAACGCCTTAATTGGTTTCTTAAGTCCATACAAATGCCCTTCCTAGACTTCAAACTCCCTCAACTCAAAACTAAACCGATTGTCAAGCCTGATGGCCTGTCCTATATATCCACCCCTCGGTCAGTTGGGCGGGAGGTGGGTTGCATGTTGCCTGGGTCCGCGCGTTAACAAACCCTGGCTTGGTATCATTGGGCCACTTGAATGTACTGTTCGTTAGTACATCAACGTCCATAGATATCAATTCTACATATCAAGTTTATGCATTATTGAAAATTAATTTTTTTTTTAAATATTTTTGATTTTTTTAAAAATAGATTATTGAATTTTTTTTAATCGATTTCGGGTGCCTTTATCTGTATAAACCAGTTCTTACATTCGGTATTCTGTATCTGCATTCATACATAGAAATACACACACACACACCCATATAAACACACGCTGCAATCTACGCGCGTCGTGCACTTGCTTTGCTTCCTCTTTTATTGGCCACAAACTATGTTACATTAAATCGTAAATAACTTATTTGTTTATTGTCCGATCGTAATGAAATTTTTAGGACTTAAAGGTGGCATATGTATGTCAAATCCGAAGGTCGTACCTCCAAAAATAAATATTTTTCTATTTCTGGCCAATCAGGGGAATATATCCAAAAAGTCAAATATTTTTTACTTCTGTTTAGTATACGAATTTGGTGCCTCTAGCTCTCATAGCATTTAAGCTATACCTATAAAGCACTGGTCTAGAATATTAATTTATCGATAACTTTAGAAAAGATCGAGATATAGAAAGGAAAATGATAAACTTGTATTGTCCCGTCACTACGAGAACTTATATTTCAAATATGAAGTCTCTAGCTTTTGTAGTCTCTGAGAAACCACTTATACCCTTTTTCTCATATTTAATGGGTTCAGTGTATAACAAGTAAGAGTGCTCTAGTCGAGAGTGCCCGACTAGGAGATACCCTGAACCCAGTTCTTGCATTCATAATTCTTTATCTTCATTCATACATAGAAACACAAACAAAAGCTGCTGGCTACGCACGTCATTCATTTGCTTTCCTTCTTCTTCTTCCTTTGGCGCCAAATTATGGTACATTGAAACGTTAATAACTTCTTTGTTTATTGTCTGATCGTAATGAAATTTGTAGGACATAAAGATGGCATATAAATGTGAGACTATGTAAAATCCGAAGGTCATACCTCTAAAATTTTTCGATTTTTGTGAGATCGGGGGAGGAATCAAAAAAGTGAAATGTATTTAACCTCTGTATGCTATAGGAGAATATATGTATCAAATGTGGTGACTCTACCTCTTATAACTTTTAAGCTATACCTTAAAAACACATTACTGGAATCTTAATTTATCGATAACTTTTGAAAGAATTAAGACATCGAAAAAAAATGATGTGTTTGTATCGAGACGGCAGTACAGTAACTTAAACTCAAATATAAAGTCTCTAGCTTCTATGACTTTCAAGTTATGCCCAAAAAGCACTTGTCTGGAATTTATCAATAACTTTTGAACAGGTCGAGATATCGAAAAAAAAAACATGAACTTGATCTGACCCGGCAATACGAGAACTTATATTTCAAATATGAAGTGTTAAGCTTTTGTAGTCTCCGAGATCAGCGCGTTCATACAGACGGACAGACAGACAGACGGACAGACGGACAGACAGACGGACATGGCTATATCGACTCGGCTATTGATACTGATCAAGAATATATATACTTTATGGGGTTGGAGATGCTTCCTTATGCCTGTTACATACTTTTTCACAAAACTATTTGTTTGGTCGGATTACAAATGAAATGTTAACTTTGTAACTCTCTTAACCAATAGTCTAAGATAAATTGTGAAGTATGTTAAATGGAAATCTCTTAAGGCATTTACAGGCCAATTACAGAATGGAATTGACACCTTATGTTAAAAGCGTTTGCTCTAAAATGAGTAGTCCAATTGAATACAAGTGTTTTAACTTCTCGAGCTTGTCCATTGAATTAGCAAAGTATTAAAGTTGCTTGTGCAATAAAATTATATACTGTGCAAACAAACAACATTGTACCCTTTTTCCCATTTTTAATGGGATCAGGGTATAAAAAGCCAATTATTCCTTACTTTTGTATAGACGAACAACCAGACAGACGGACATGGCTAGATCAACTTGGCTGTTGATAGTGATCAAGTATTTGTTAACTTTATGGGGTCGGAGGTGCTTCCTTATATCATTTTTACCCATTTATAATGTGTAAATATAAAACGTAATTTTTTTTCAATTTTATTTATGCTTTTATTTTGCTTTACAGTTTTGCAATATACATAAATTCTAGAAATATTGTTATGTACTAATAAAGTAACTGAGAGCACTCGTATGTTTTGTACTTATAATGTACTTTCTTTTTTGTAAGTACATATGTATGATGAATACATAAATACACGAGTTATGTTGTATGTACAGTAATAAGAA
The DNA here is from genome assembly GCA_035045305.1 of Drosophila maculinotata. Classification (NCBI taxonomy): domain Eukaryota; kingdom Metazoa; phylum Arthropoda; class Insecta; order Diptera; family Drosophilidae; genus Drosophila; species Drosophila maculinotata. The sequence continues at coordinate 99,092 of JAWNPD010000002.1, read as the reverse complement.
TGCATACATAAGTATTTTACTAACCAGCATTAGCAAAAGACTATGTTCACAGCCAATTTGTCAACGTACAATAAATATTTTTTAAATTTTTGCACATGCCCTTTGCCGTTGCCTTACGACTATTATTGTACTAAGTATTTGTATTTTTTAAATGGTTAGAATATTGCATGTTTAGATATACATACATACATAAATACATATGTACTATGTATATGTATAAATAAATGTATGAATATGCTTTGTGCATAAGCCCCTCAGATATATGAGCCATTCAAAATTATTATATGACTCCATCCATTAAGAAATTCGATTCTTGTTTTAAATAGTATTTTAAGCAATTTGAAGCTTAAATGACTCTGAGATGGCTCTAAGGCTGGTACTCCTACGTCGATTCAACTCTTAAGCATTCGAAATACTATCTGTTTTTTAAAATCAGTATAATATGTCAAGTAAATGAAGATGCATGCAGATTCAGAGTAAGTACCTACTGATAATAATTACATGTTTACATGTGTATGTCTTACAAAACAATCTCACAGTTAACATCACATATACATTCATATGTATTTGCACAAATGTACTTATGTATGTATATGTGTATTTTGTCACAATTGTTACTATGTTTAATATTGTCGCAATTAATTTTAAATTTATATGCATCTACATATGTATACTTGTAAGTATATGCATGTGCGTTTGTATCAGACTCCAGACGAGTACGTTGTTAGTCTTCATAATTACATAAATTACCCTATACAATATGTTTAATTATATTTAGTTCTCACATGTTTTTATCTATAATGTATGTAAGTACTTATGAGTATAGATAGAATAAACTCATGTTCAACTCTATTGTGTAGTTATTCAAGAGTATATGCATAAGTTCGTCAGCGTATAGTCCCAATAGGTACATAGATCTACATAAGTATAAACTTTTTTGTAATATTGGGACGTATGCACATATATATTTAGAATGGAAAAACAATCAAGGCTTATTGTGGCCAATATGTACTATATTAAAATAATGATACCAACATACATTTAGTTAAATTTTTGATTTTGTATAAATGTATGTATATATTATTATACCAAATACCATATTAATAAGAGCACGAAAATGCATTTGAATTTATAATTTGCACAACTTTGCACAACCTACCTATTTAAATATTCAATGATACATTCCATTATAAAAATATTTTGTATGTGCCCATAAATCGTTAAATGATTTATACGCCTTTACATACATATTGTACAAGTATTTAAATATTATGTGGTAAATATAATGCATGTACATATATACGTACATACGTCCTAATTAAATGTACATCCTTTTTATATGTACGTATGTGTGTATATATACATTTCTCTGGACCTTAATATATATTCAGTCATTACCAGAGTATGCATGTGTGTATGTATACTTATGAATGTAAAAACATTTACACACCCATTTTTCTTTTTGGAAAAAAAGAGCAGACATATTTGATATAGTCAAACATATAATTATTAGATATAGATATATATACGCTTTCGTGTGTAGAAATCGATTGATGATGTGCATATATGTATATACATATGTATGAATGCATGTACTTATCATTTGACCATTGATAAATTCGTGCATCCAATATATTTACTGTGATATTACACATACACACAAGCAAATTTATGTTTTTACATTCATGTGAATGCATAGACATTATTGAATTAAGACACATGAGCATCTACATAAAGACATTTGTGTACACATATGTACGTAAGTATCTAATTTCATTTCCAAATGTATAGCTATGTTGTTTTTTAAGAACACTTAAGATAGGCATCTAAGTTGCTTTAGAATTATGCATCACTTATTTAAAGCTTTATTATTTACAATATCTTAAGATTAATTTAGAAATATTGGAGTACATATGTACTCACATATATACTTTATATATATATATATATATATATATATATATATATATATCATAACAGTTATGGCTTGCCCAAAGCCCAGTAGCTTTTCTATCAATTAATTACGATACGTAGTCCCGATTCGTGTTTGTTGAGTATTCATCAGTGAAACGCCCCGTTGCTGAAATCAAATTAATTGTAAAATATTTGGTTTTTTCCTATATTGTATTTAATAACAAGTGATTTTCTATACACTCGTAAATATTGATAAGTTGAGAGATAATACTTACAATCTTCCATTAATATAACCTGTGTATTTTCTATATTTGTACTAGCTACAGAGTGCGGAATTAAGTTGAACTCGTCTTCTGTAAGGGTAGTGTTCCAACGGGATCTGGCACTTGAACGGTGTGCGGAAGTCACAGCCATTGTTGGTGTTGAATATAGGCTTAGGTTTGTTGGACTTATAACACCTGACATTGTGGAAATAGATCCAGCATATCCCAGTAGCTGCAAATATATACGATTTAATTTATAATATTGTCCATCAATAGCTTATATCATAAATGCTAAATTATGTAATATAAAGGTAATGTATGTGGATGTGGAATCATAAATAAAATAGTATGTTGCGTGAGCAACGCATTGAATAACTCGATTTATTATTTAAATTGGAGCTATTTGCTATAATATACCGATGTTAATAATTTGTTGCCAAACTATAACACTCGTAACTCCTAAGTTTTTATATATTGTTTATACTAGAACTAAACTTTTGGCTTTAGTCGGTATGTATGTATATGAAGTATGTGCAAACTGTTTACAAATTATGGATCTATGCAAAGTATGATATTGATGAGACTAGGCGGATAGGCAAGTGTACGGATATGGCTATACCGACTCGGCTGTTGGTAATTATGCATCTAAATACTTTATAGATTTGGTGATCTCTTCTTTAATGGTATCAAATTAATGTAAATGTATTTGATATATTTAAAATAAGTGTTTATATATGTTCGTGCATGCCAATCTATACTTACCGATGTGGATTGGGTATGGAAGTGATTTAAGTACTCTCGACCATTAGCTGAGGGATACATTGGCGCTGCGATTCGAGAAAGAGAATTTGAGCCTATCGGTGGCATTTTACATCGACCAGCTTCAGAAGAAACATGAGAACTCGTTGTATGATGAGGTTGTGGTGAGCTTCTTGTAACAAGTGTTGTGCAATCAGCATTAGAGCTTGGGTCCGAATCTAAGTTAATAGGGCTATGATTGCTTTCCATAGTATTTACGGTGTCATTTCGATTTTCATCATTAACCAATCTGGCCTTTGGTCCGCAAAGGCTGTTCGATGGATGAATAGCTGAAGATGATGGGGGTGATTGTATCATTGCCAAGTCTCCACTAGTTCGTATAATGGCTACAGGTCGTGCCATCGGAGGCAGCATGGGTGGTAACATTGTACTATGATAGTGTGTCGACGGAGCTGCAGTTAATTTTGAACTTCTTAATTGTTGGTGAATCTGATAATGAGGAGAGTGGGTGTGCGAAGCTAGGTGATGCGAGTGTGTATGCTGAAACGCTGGATTTTCTGTGGAGCCGGAGCCAGGTGCTAAAGTTGTAGAATGGCCAGCATCTTGGCAAACGTATGTCACAAAATCAGAAATATCATGAGACTCGGCTTGTTGTTGGGACTGTGATTGGGCATGTTCATGCTCTTGATCCAATGTTGATGTATGCGGTTGAAGTCGTGGGCTGCTATGTTGAGGATAATACAGTGTATTGAGTGGGCTGACAGAGGTAGCTAGCAACGTAGAACAGTTATGGTGCAGAATTGCTAAAAAAAAAGAGGAAGATAAATGAGCATTACTGAGGTAAGTCGAACTTGACTTGAATTTGTTATTTGTTTTGTTCTTGAACTTGTCGTCTTAAAATACACTAAAAATGTATATATATATACTATAGCTAACTTACCTTCTGCTGAACGAATTTGCGGCATGGTGGCAGAAAGTGGCCTGCTATTCAATGGTGTGTATCGATGCAAGGAAATTGGGGAGTCAGCTGTAACAGTTGAATCGCCATTGGAATTGATGCTATCTGCTGGTCGAAGTATTACAGAAAAGCTGCCTGTCGCACAGTTTTCCGATGTTGTATTCGAACGGGAAATAACTGGTGGCGATGAGCCGTGATCGATCTTACATGCATCGGTGGAACCGTTTGTTGCATCAGCGCGCAACAGCGGAGACTGCGATAAATGCACACTTCTTTGATTCTGATCGACGAAGTCAACTGAAAGCAATGATTTGAAATGACGGTGAAGTTATTATTGTTATGAGTATTACTTCTAGCTACTTACTGCTGTAACCACCTGGAATTGGGTTGGCGACAATAGCCCCAGCTTGTGCCTGGATCTGTGAGCTGGGTATTGGTGAATCTGAGGTCAATTGATATGTGTTGCAGTCATAAGCAGCTCCCATATTCTCCCTCTTAATGATGTTTGTGTGCAAATTGTTATCACTTACTTCATCTAATATTGAATCTAAAAGATATATACAACACTTATCATACATACATACATACATGTACATTTTTTGATAATTATGTAGCTACATAGTTAAATGAATCAAATAAATACTAGTATACCTTTTGATAGTGTCCACAGCTCTTGCGAAGAAAATACTCCAGTCGCCAAGATAATATCATTGCAAACAACTCCATTATATGGATTGTGTCTTAGACCTTTAGTTTTCGCATCAATATCTGAATCTTCCTTCCTTTCAAGTGATAAATTATTGTTCCGATTATGGCTAAAAATGGCAACTTGGGGTGATGTAGCGCCTACAACCGAAGCTGCTACCAAAGTCGATGAATTGTGAGTATTGATAAAATTTGCCAAATATAAATCCAACTCTCTTACAGAAACGTTTATATGATATGGATTTACACAAAGACCAGGATGGAGGCATTCCGGATTTTTTTCTAAGCGCTCTCCATCCGTACTCTCTAATGGTATGGCCTTGAACAAGATAACCATTACAAGGTCAAGACGCCAGACTTTATCAGCTTGTCTAAGGCAATCTATACGTCGCATTTTGCCTTTTTGGTCTGGATTGGAGAGAACACAAATGGATTTGCGTTTGCCGATTATTGATTGAACAAAATCTTCCCTGCTCTCTTGCGTTATATCCTTTCTTAGTTTGCCCAAGAGACGAGACGCCCATTTTTGTTTCACTTCTGTTTTCTCATTCTGTTATGTATACAAGAAATGACTTTAATGGTTTTCAGTATGTAGAATCTAATCGAATATGTCATACCTGTAGCTCGTCCTTGCAATGCCTTTCTTCTTCCAATGACATACGCTTTTCGTGTTTCTTATAATACTTTCGCTTAGCAGCTTGCAAGTTAAACCAAGAGTACGAGAATGATTTGACGTATGGTAATAAGGCCTCAATGAAGGGGTGAAATTCATCCTACATTAAAAAGATAGGCACAAAAAGTTACAAATAACGTATAAATTTGTTTTTATTTCACAGCAATCTAAAGTTTTCACATTATCACTTTCAACAAAATGGTGCAAACTTGTGTTGAGAATAAAACCGCTCATAAGCCTTTTAATAAATTCGAAAGTTTTTGTATTGACATATTTACTACAAACTATATTCAAAAATACCAATCGCATGTCTAATTTTTTGAAATACAACAAAAAAGAATCCGGATTTAGCGAAAATTTGTAAACATTTTTTGATGCGGTTTCATTTTCAATTGATAACATTTACGAAAAGTGAAAGCTTTTGTCTGCTGGATACATATAAATAGTTCTAATGACTCACTTAATTAAAAAATGTAATACACTGATACAAATTTAAGTTCAATGATTATTTTATATATATTTTATAAAGCATTCACAAATAAATAATAAGTATTACAGATACATACATAGATTACAAAATTATGATACACTTTAATGGAGTAAATTATTTAAATTGCGAAATTGATTTTGAATCAGTGAATGACATATCCGACACAAACACACATACTAAATGATATATATACATATACATACATATATATTTACTTGTTTTTCTGCAAATATTAAAATACCTTTCACAATTGAACGTTATTGCACAAGAAAGTGTGTTTCAATTTAATTTGGGGTTGTAAAAGACATGAATTCCCAAAAATCAAATTAAGAACGTTGCAGTCAGGCGTAACCAAATGCGTCATACACTGATACCAATGTAAGTACAGCTGAATATTAAATTTAACAATTTATTTAAAGTTTAATTTACCCCAAGTTACTAGAGATTTTAAGCCAATCTTCAAATATTTATATGGCACACATATATATATATTCACATACTTATATACATATACTAATGTTGGACGCTTTCCTTACTTACAAGTAAAAATGCTTGAGTGGTGGGATGCATACGATAGGTGTGCTCTATTTTTTTAATGGGTCAACAATTTAATGGTATCATGAAGTTATACAAATGTATGCAACAGGCAAGAGGATAAATTATTTTAATACTTGATTTAGTCGATCTAGCCATGTCCGCCTGTTAGTATGAATAATTTTTGACTTTCGACGCCCTTTTTATACCCTAAACCCATTAAAAATGGGAAAAAGTGAATCATGAAGTTGTGCAAAAGTATGTAACAGGCATAAGGAAGAATCTTCGACCCCATAAAGTGTATGTATATATTCTTGATTACTATCAACAGCCGAGTCGATCTAGCAATGTCCGTCTGTCTGTCTGTCTATACGTCGGTATGAACGCCTATTTCTCAGAGACTACAAGAGCTAGAGACTTTATATTTCGAATATAAATTTTAGTATTGCCGGGCTAGTACACGTTCATTTTATCGATATCTTGTCCCGTTCAAAAGTTATCGATAAATTAAAATTCCAGAACGGCGCTTTTGGGTATAGCTTGAAAATTATAAGATATATGTACAAGAACATACTTGTACAGCATACAAAAGTAAAATATATTTTAAATTGTTGGTATCTTCTCCCAATCCTTTAAAAATCAAAAAAACACGTATTTTTGGAGGTATGACCTTCCGATGATACAAATATCATTACGATCGGACAATAAACAAAAAGATTATTTAATGTAACATAGTATTGGGCCAATGGAGGAAGAAGAAGCACAGTAATTGCATAAAGAGCGCAGCTTGCAGTGAATGTTTGTATGCGTGTGTGTGTGTTTTTATGTATGAATGCAGATAAATAATTAAAAAATGAATCTAAGTGCTGGGGTCAGGGTATATCCTGTTGGGCACCCTCGACTAGAGCACTCTTACTTGTTTCAAACATGATTTAAAAGGCTTAAGATCTATAGGCTAACCACCATGCAGACCATAATTAATAATGTATATTTATTCAAAATTGGGTTAAACAATTTGAGATTGTGGATAAGTAGTTAAAGAAAACGTCCTTGAATGTCGGGCTTCCGACATAAGCATGTTTACTTAATTCTTAAGGACAGGGACAACTTGTTCTTAAGGGTAAAAAAATAAATGAAAAATACATAGGAGTATATGAATATAATGCTTAAAAACACTCTTGCACAATGAAAAAGAATATGTTTGTGAAAAGGCGACAAGATGCAGTCAACATACTCATATGTGAACTTTATTTTAATAAAACTTAAAAATGGAATTGAATACATATATCAACATAGAGACACCAAGAATTTGATCGAAACCCAAAGTATCAAAAAATTTTTAATTACATTTGAAATATTATTGAATAATGTTGAAACATGGTATTCGGAATTCTTTTCCTAAACATCCAGAGCAATTTTTATACCTAACAATAGAATTAGTTAACTTCGATTAGTTGTAGTTGTAGTTGTTAGATTGTATCACACATATGAGGAGATTATGTAAATAGTATGCTTCCATTTATATTAACAAGGCGGGAAAAATTATAATAAAACATTTGTGACAAGAAAAATTAGAAACTCATTATAAAATATTATACTGTTAACTATTGCAAATTAGTTGATTTTATTTTATCTATAGCAATTTGATAATTAAAATTATTACTAGGTCTAACGTAGAATCTATAGCACCGGTTTTCTTAGCCGTAGACTTTAAGTGTTACATATCTTATTTATGAACCTTTCAAAGTATGTAAATAATTGCAAAATTGTTTTTAAAGCAGCTTTAAATGTCATGTAGTCTTTTTTTTGTAGCAAGCATTGAGCTTTCGGAAGTCGCCTTTGTATGTTGAATTCCTTACCTGTCCAGTCGACGATGTTTGTAAATAGGAAGATACGTCCGTCTCGATCATACAGCTTCTCAGTGTATCTGGTATAAACATACCTTGCGCAGTTTATTTATCATTGAATTACTTATAACCCGGATAGCATCGACAAGCATCTATAATATATGTGAATGTGCTATAGTGAATATTTGACAGAGCTTATTATTAATAAAAATAACTCAGTTAAATTGTGAAAGCACTTTGTTTATGTTATGCTTTTGAACTATCAGCTCTAAGTCTGACATAGTTTATAAACTGGCAAAGCCGGGTAGTATCTATAAGAGTATTTATACATTTCTCATATATTTGTTTACCTGCATATTTTGTACATTTCGTGCATGTCCTTGATATAATTCAAGTATGTTGTTTGAATTATTTTAATTGAGACTAAGTCTTTAATCCTTTCGATGGTCTATTATATTCTATTGTTTTGCTAAATTTAAAATCATTTTGAAGCCGTTGATGCTGAAAGGACAAGGAAACAAAATATGAAACAATTAATATAAATAGTGTATATATATATATATATATATATATATATATATATATATATATATATATATATGTGCATGTAAGAGAAATTGTTTACAGAAATATTAGAAAATGTTGTAGATTGTAGTACTTTTATAATCACTGTCAGTATATATTTTCAACTCCTCCCTTTTAAAAAAACATGGTTAAGAACTTTGGCACACAACAAATTTTATTTTTTGCTGTGAGGATTAAAAATGCATAGCAATACAAATAAATACATCATTATATAGTATGTATTTCAGACAGACACTGTAGAATGCAATAACATTATTTGCTTTGTTTTTATATTTTTCGTTATGCATTGAATTATCGTAAAATTATAGCTATACTAAAGCAACGCAGCACTCTTTAAGTTTTATTTTGAGCGTTACACAATTATTACACAATGTACATATGTGGTATAAATATAGATATATGTATTGATGAGAATTATGCATCTGCTTAATTCACTTCCTTCACATGCACTTGAAATGTTTTGATTGAAACATAATTGAAAATACATTTAGTACATGTGCACGCGTATCCAGAGAAGTTTCTAGGGCTATAAAAAACATACTTTGCGACAAACAAAAATATATATATATATACATACATTATTTTTGAGCACTCAACACAACCAAATAGTGACCAGGTGCGTTGGGCAAAACGGATACCTTTCGACTAAATTTTAAATAAGACAATTCTAGTGGAGGAGCTGCACATAGAATATGTACATAGTTAGCTGTCTTCTCTCTTCGTTTTCAATAGTATCTCTGCTTTACAAGACGCAATTTATGTTCGTAGAAACCATTTGCTTGGCCAAGCCAAATGTAGTGTGCTAAGAAAGCAAGTTGAATCGTTCTAAAAATGGAAAATTCTCCACTCTGGTGGAGTAACGTCAGACAGTCGGTTAGTGAACCAGATACATGCGCAGACATTAAAATTCCTAAAGCGCATGCGTCAAAAGAGCCCCAGAGAGAAATTAGTGAGAGCTCTCTATTTCTCTCTATATCACTCTCTCTGGTGGTATTTTGCACTCTCTCTCTCTCTCTCTCTCTTTCTTTTTCTCTGCCTGTCTTGTTGCAACAAAGGCTTTAGGTTTTACCTTGCCCGCTCATCGTCAGTTTGAGCTGCATACATACAAATTAAAAAAAAAAAAAATCAATCATGGGATTACCGTACATACCTTACAAAAATAAAATATATTGGTTTTTAGCCATCTAGTTCTTCACATTGAAAAAAGTTGTACGAGAACAAAGTGATCTGCAGTTTTAATTATCTTCGTTGAAAAGTAAAAGTAATTATCCTTTAATTTGCATTCCCTGAACCCATTCAAAATGGGTAAAAAGGGTTGTGCAAATGTATTTAACAGGCATAAGGAACCATCTCCTTGATCACTATCAACAGCCAAGCCCTCTGTCCGTCCGTCTGTATGAACGCGCAGATCTCAGAGATTATAAGAGCTAGAGACTTCATATTTGTAATATAAGTTCTCCTGTTGCCGGGTCATTTAATCAATATCTCGTCCTGATCAAAAGTTGTCAATAAATGTAGATTCCAGACCAGCGTTTTTTTGGTATTACTTGAAAATTATATGTATGTTCTCGTATAACATACAGAAGTAAAGAATATTTGACTTTCTAAATACCTCCCCCCAATACCCCAAAAATCTAAAAAAAAAGAAAAACGTATTTTTGACAGAAAAATTTCTTGCTCACACCCACTCTGTATCTCCCATAATATAATAGCTTGAGCCATTAAATTTTAAAGAAAGATTACTGATATCGTCCTTCAAAGATCGTTAAAAACATTTCCGGCCTACTGCCCCACTGTTATTTTGGATTCAAATAAATTTTAATGTGGAACGAGATGCATTGCTATTAAGTCATTTGGTTCGACAGTGAATAAGATACCAAAAAAAACATATGTCGATTTTATCGTGGTAACTGTTCAATACTAAATTAAGAGTGTTTTTAGGTCGACTTGCTGTGAAGTTACTGAGATTATATCGTGACATGCGCATTAGACACCAAATAAAGCTTTCAAGCGATGTGCTACACAATTACAACTCTTATAATAGAGTAAAATATACATTTATAAATGTAAATAACTTTCAAAATATCTTTAAAGTAGAGCTTTGTCCCTATCTGTAATTTCATTAACATTAATCATATTAAAAGATAGTCTTAACAATATTAAGTATATCTTTTGAATTGAAGGACAGCAACGTGTACTTCGTATTCATGTTGCTATGCTTGACATATGTACATGCATATGTATGTGTTGCAATAGTATGTGTCGGGGTTTTTCGATATCAGCTCGGGCTCTCATAGATTAGGAGCTTTCAGTTTTCGGTGTACTCTTCACAGTTCGGTTACTGTCAACGTCATCCCTTGCTGTTTAGTTACATTTACTTATACATACATAAGTCACCAAAGTAAAGTGTTTTATAAAAAAGAAGATAAACATATAATGAAAACATAATTTAAATATAAATAATTAAAAAAATATAAAACTATTGTTTTCATGTTTGTGCCTAAAATTTATATTCCATGAGCTAATGCGAATAGGTACAGTTGGATATCCTATTTTCTTAAAAGGTTTACATATTCATATGAAAACATTAAAAAGGTAGAAAAATATATAATAGTTATACCAAATTATAGATTAAATCTATCAGTTCCCAACTAAAACTTACATTATGTGTATTGTAGCATGTATATTGTACATATGTACATGCATTTTAAAATATATAATTATGAAATTTTGTAATTTTCCATATGTATATGTATATGTATATGTATATGTATATGTATATGTATATGTATATGTATATGTATATGTATATGTATATGTATATGTATATGTATATGTATATGTATATGTATATGTATATGTATATGTATATGTATATGTATATGTATATGTATATGTATATGTATATGTATATGTATATGTATATGTATATGTATATGTATATGTATATGTATATGTATATGTATATGTATATGTATATGTATATGTATATGTATATGTATATGTATATGTATATGTATATGTATATGTATATGTATATGTATATGTATATGTATATGTATATGTATATGTATATGTATATGTATATGTATATGTATATGTATATGTATATGTATATGTATATGTATATGTATATGTATATGTATATGTATATGTATATGTATATGTATATGTATATGTATATGTATATGTATATGTATATGTATATGTATATGTATATGTATATGTATATGTATATGTATATGTATATGTATATGTATATGTATATGTATATGTATATGTATATGTATATGTATATGTATATGTATATGTATATGTATATGTATATGTATATGTATATGTATATGTATATGTATATGTATATGTATATGTATATGTATATGTATATGTATATGTATATGTATATGTATATGTATATGTATATGTATATGTATATGTATATGTATATGTATATGTATATGTATATGTATATGTATATGTATATGTATATGTATATGTATATGTATATGTATATGTATATGTATATGTATATGTATATGTATATGTATATGTATATGTATATGTATATGTATATGTATATGTATATGTATATGTATATGTATATGTATATGTATATGTCCCGGTATTATTTATTTTTGTTTTTATTTCACTCTCAGTACTCGTCTCAAATTAAATTGAAGTGCTACATGTCCGAAGATTAAGTTTAAAAAACTTATTTTCCCCCTCTATTTTATTTTTTTTGTCTACATGCATGCTTTATTTTTAAGTTTAAAATATCATAACAATTATGAACATTGAACAACGCTATGTACATACTGCAATATGTATATTATAATACTTTTGAAGAACTTATTGCAAGAAATTAAACCTACCTATTGAGAAAACTATATTGAGAGCACTTTTTAAAGTCCTACAACTTATTTTCAGATATGGCGAGCATAATATTAATAGCTTGCTTAGCTATATTGGGTCTTATCATTGCAATAGCGCTATTTTTAGCCGGTGGATACCTATGGTGGAGGCATAAAAGGTCACAATTACAGTTTATTGAACCAAACGAGGACGAGGAATCTAGTAGTTATAGTTTGAGGTAAGCTAAGAAAGTTACCAAGTCCAACTATTATTTTTATTTAACTTCAACTCTATTTATTTATACATCAGCAATCACTCACGAAATGCAATTTAAATTTCAGTAGTAGATACCCTGTACCATTCAATTCATTCTTAGTCTTATCTGTATACATACAATATGTGCTAATCTTCACGCTGTTCTAATATTTCGCTTTAGGGCTACGCAGGACATTGTGGACTCTGGAAATCCACCTAGTAAGCCAGTTGTGCCAGTTGCACAAACGATTACTACTCCGCTACAAAATAACATAAATCGAAAATTGAATGGCTTCTTAAATCTCCGAACGCCTCTTATTGGGTATGACGGTTTATTTACTATTAAGTCGTATCCCATATTTGAATTTAAGAATTTTATTGTACCGCCTTTTCGATCTCGAGTGGTTTTGATTAATATTCTGTTATAGTTAAATAAAGTTCTTGTTTACAGAGGCTCAACGTCTACGCCGACAAAACCACCCAATACTTCTACAGGTGCAAGTGGAAATGATGGTACATCTAAAGATTCAGCGGTGTGTATCCATATTATTATTATACCCTGAATCCATTTTAAATGGGTAACAGGCATTAGGAAGCATCAGCCGTGTTCGATCTAGCCATGTCCGTCTGTCTGTCTGTCCGTCCGTCCGTCAGGCAGTATGAGCGCGCTGATCTCTGAGACTATGAGAGCTATAGACTTCATATTTGGAATCGTATTGCCGGGTCAGTTCAAGATTATTTAATTTTATCGATAAATCGTCCCGTTTATAAGTTATCGATAAATTTCGATTCCAGACCAGCGTTTTTTGGGCATAGCTTGAAAGTTATAAGAGCTAAAGGCACCAAATTTTGTGTGCGTGTATTTCTATGTATGAATGCAGATAAATAACATAATTGAATGTAAGGGATGGATTATCCTTGTTGTGAACTCTCGACTAGAGCACTCTTACTTGTTTTGTCATGAAATGTTTAGCTCTTGTAGTCTCTGAGAAACGGGCGTTCATACAGACGGACAGACGGACATGATTTATCGACTCGGCTATTGATAGTGATCAAGAATATATATTCTTTATGATACCCTTTTCCCCATTTTAAAAGAGTTCCAAGTAAAATACCTTCTGTAATGGCATAATAAATGGCATATTTACATTTTAATAATTTTAGAATAAAAGCATCTCAATGACCGATATGTACCTCGATAGTACGGATCCAAGCGAAAACGTGGGACAAATACATTTCTCGTTGGAATATGATTTTCAGAATACAACACTAATTTTAAAAGTTCTACAAGGAAAAGAACTGCCTGCAAAAGATTTGAGTGGCACCTCCGATCCGTACGTTCGAGTTACATTATTGCCAGATAAAAAACACCGCTTGGAAACCAAAATTAAACGAAGAACTTTAAATCCACGGTGGAATGAAACATTTTATTTCGAAGGCTTTCCGATTCAAAAGCTTCAATCGCGTGTAAGTCCAGAATTAATAATATCTGTATACTCTGATTCGTTACTTCCGGCGTTCTGACTTGTTTAGTATGCAATAGCTATAAAATATTAAACAATATTGAACCTTCTAAAATTGTCAATTTGTAGGTGCTTCATTTGCATGTCTTTGATTATGACCGTTTCTCAAGAGACGATTCTATTGGAGAAGTATTTTTGCCGCTATGTCAGGTAAAAAACACAAAAATATTACAAAAGTAAAATGTTTTTGCAGAATATTTCGTTGTCCAATCTGGTTCAATATTTTAATCACATGTATAAAACTACGTTGTCTGGATCGTCTTTATTATAGGTGGATTTCGCTGGAAAACAGTCGTTTTGGAAAGCCTTGAAACCACCGGCAAAGGATAAATGCGGTGAACTTTTGTCTTCACTATGCTATCATCCTTCAAATTCAATTTTAACATTGACATTGATAAAAGCAAGGAATTTAAAAGCTAAGGATATTAATGGAAAATCAGGTATATTACATGCTTATGAGGGCTTTAAAATTTGGGGAAGAATGCATATGAATCTAATTGGTGAAATTGACTCCTCTATGCTGATAAGCCAAATGAACTTTTCTGTTCCCTCTGGAGTCTAGACTCTAGAGTCTAGACGTACCTATAATTCTTTTAATATTCTTTGCATGAACATTTTCGAGTACTCTATGCTGATGACAACAGACTTTGTCGAGTATTCAACTCAGAGTCCTCTCTTCCTTGTATCATATCATATTCCTGTTTCCTGTTTGTAGAGTTAAATTTCATTGACTAACTTATACTGATGTTTGTTGTTACCAATATTGGACCAATTTAAAAACTTTTTACGTCCAGAAAAATCTAAAATAAATAAATAAAAAGGTGTAAAATTTTATAATTTAAATTTGACTTAAATGTTTGAGAAGTTCAAGTTTAAGGAAATACATTTGACCCACAGAAGTCTGGTATTGCTTTCTATTATTAAGTATAAAGTTTTTACTATAAACAATTTTTTCACACTACAAAATAAAATCGAATTAATTATCTTACAGATCCTTACGTAAAGGTTTGGCTTCAATTTGGAGATAAACGTGTAGAAAAAAGAAAAACGCCTATATTTACATGTACGTTAAATCCAGTTTTCAATGAATCATTTAGTTTTAACGTTCCATGGGAAAAAATTCGTGAATGTTCTTTGGATGTCATGGTTATGGATTTCGATAATATTGGACGAAACGAGTTGATCGGCAGAATATTATTAGCTGGTAAGCGAAAATTGTAATGCAATATATATTTTTAATTGCTTTCATACAATGCGCATCAAAAGGGAATGTAAATTGGATTACATATATTATATTATTATAATACTTCAACAGGTAAAAACGGTTCAGGTGCCTCAGAGACCAAGCATTGGCAGGATATGATTTCGAAACCCAAGCAAACTGTAGTACAGTGGCATCGCCTAAAACCAGAATAAATAATAAAGTAAAAGAGGCGTTTTCGGATGTAATGAACTCATACATATACACATACCTACATACATATATTCAAATATGATTTAAAAAAAACAAACATCTTTACCCAAACCGATTTAGCAGTGTTTAGACAGGCTGCACACAGACTAAGACATCGCACACATTGCGTATACGCACACTTTGCCTATAGTTTAAAAAAATAAAAGCGAAATACATCATAAAATAAAATACGGCAGAATCAGTATATTGCTCTTATACGATATATGCAAGTTAGATCTATATCAGTCTTATTGCCAGTTGAATATTTTATTATAATGAGAGCTTGAAGCTGAAAAGACAATTAAATATAGAGACACCACTAGTATAGAGCAATACAAAATCAAATACAAATGCTATTTATGATATGGTTTTGTAATTCTGTACGAATATTTTCCATATAGCTTCTTTTTATATTTGCGGTCTCAGGTCATATGTTGTCAGCTTAGTTTCAAGCTCAATTTTATGATAGTATTCAATAGTTTTAGCAATAGGCGAATTGGCAGGCGTCGTTAGCTAAAATTGTAGTAAACAACTCCTATGGGGAAATATGTTTGAAGATAATGTGCTTAATTTATTTCGACACATAACGCGACATTCAATGCTCTTAAGTGCCATTTAATCAATTTAAATTTTTCTCTATAAGTAGATTTATTTTTTGTAAGGTGTTAAAATGTTGAACTTTCGTCATTAAACCTAAGGTTTGGAATTCGAAAAGTCGACTAGAAAGATTGCTATGCTGGAACTTCTAGCAAATATTGTCACGTCTGTCATATACGATAGAATTATAGCTACATTATACCGTCAAAATAGTAGGAAGAATATGAATTGTCTTTAAATTTCGATTTAGTTATATGCAAATTTAAAAAAAAAATTCTTTCAAAACAAAATGAAAATAATAAATAACGTTGAAGTCCCATTGTTCCTATTGAAACTACAGCTGAACCAAGTAAGAGTGCTGTAGTCAAAAGTGTCCTGACATGCAGATACCCTGTACACAGCCCTTACATTTTCATACAAAGTTACTATACATAGTACACTGAAACACACTCACACAAGCTTGAGATAATGTCAGTTCTTAATGAACCCCACACTAGGGAAATCGAATATTAAATAACTTCTGGGTTTATTATTCAATTTTTAACATACATACGTACATATATACCAAATTTGGTGCCTCTGGCTCTTATAAGTTTCAAGATGTGCCCAAAAAATTAAATAAATAATCTGATCATTAATATACTAATGTTATATACATTTGCACTACTTCATTATACATTTTTCCCCCAGTTTTAATCAATTTTCAATGGTTACTGGCTGTAAGCAGTCAAAATAAAAATAAATGACTTTTTGGTTATTGAGTTAGAAAATTGAAACTCTGAACTAGTAACTTTCAAACTGCGACTGCAAAGATTTATATATTTGACGATTTGCAGACGCGTAAGTGGGCGTGTTAGAAATATTTTTCACTCAATCTTTGAAGGAGGTCACATGTAATCTACATTCCAACTATGAAAACTAGCGCTAATACACTGGCTGGTGTGGACACTATTGGCTCTATATTTTAAAAAAGTCAGTTATCAGTTAAGTTTGAGTTGTGGTGGGCGCAACACTATTAAATATATTCAATGTTGAGTCTTTATAGACATATAGCTAGACGAGCGTTGCACAAAAATAATAATTATACTCATTTTCCCTTTGGGAATGGATTATACACATTTATTTATTTGTTAAAATGTATTTGCATATAAAAACACAAAAGTAATTGATTAGCTTAAATTAATCGGCAAAGTCTTACAATACTGTAACTAAACCCTACGTGTATGAGGAGGAAAGATAAAAATATCTCGCAAGCGAAATAGAATAATCACATACTTAAATACATGTATATAATAAAAGTTAATTGTTATTATTAGATTATAATATTAACTCGTAAAACGACATTGTTACAAGTTACTTAAAATGCGAATTGTTGTTTCTTTTATAATAAAAGAAAATAAAAGTGTGAAAATTACATGTTAATCTTAAATAAACATAGTCTAAACTGAAACTATTTAGAAGGATAGGCTGTAGGTAATAAAATATTTTTATTAGAAAATTCAATTAGAAAATAAACATTGAAAAATTTAAATAGTAACTGTAAAGAAATTAGCCAACCATTGCCGGAACAAGCGTCTACTGAGATGAAGTGCAAATATAAAAATGAGATTAAAAATTAAGAGTTAAACAAAAATAAAATTATAATTGATGAAGTGAAACTGAGTTTAAAAAACGAAAAATCGAAAATTCAACCCACCTTGAAATTACATATTTGTTATATACCTGTTATATATATTATTAAAAATCAATTTATGATAATTAAATAGCTGCAAATAAAGCATTTTTAACCTAGTGATTAGTGGCATTGTCTGCATATTTACTACTAAATGGTATTTAATGGAACTATATTTTCACTTTACTTACTAAGTATATATAAAAACCTGATATGTATGATCGTATATGACTAGGTACTATTGGGGCTCGTAAGCACAGTAAGTATATATTTATGAATAATCAATCGAATTCATAATTTGCTATATACACAAAGCCCTTTCAGTATTTGAAAATCAAGTGCGTATTTCGTTTTCATTTCGTATTAAACGAGAAAGAAAGGCTACCTTCGGGGCTCTGAAGGTAGTATACCCTTGCAATTGCTTAATATAATGAAACACTCTTGATTATAAACAAGTAAGAGTGCTCTAGTCGAGAGTGCCCGACTAGGAGATACCCTGAACCCGGTTCTTACATTCATAATTCTTTATCTGCATTCATACATTGAAACACACACACTCAAACAAACACAAGCTGCTGGCTGAGTGCGTCATGAGATTGCTTTGCTTCTTCTGCTTCCTTTGGCCTCAAACTATGTTATATTGAATCGTAAGCAACTTCTTTGTTTATTGTCCGATCGTAATGAAATTTGTAGGACATAAAGATGGCATATAAACTACCTCTACCTCTTAAAACTTTTAAGCTATACCTTAAAAACACTGTTCTGGAATCATAATTTATCGATAACTTTTAAAAGGGTTGAGATATCGAGAAAAAAATGATAAGTTTGTATTAAGCCGGCAGTACGATAGCTTTAATTTAATTATAAAGTCTCTTGCTTTTATGACTTTCAAGTTATGCCCGAAGAACACTTGTCTGGAATCGAAATTTATCGATACCTTTTGAACAGGACGAAATATCGATATATGTATCATCCCGCCACTACGAGAACTTATATTTCAAATATGAAGTCTCTAGCCTTTGTAGTCTCTGAGAAACGTGCTTTCATACAGACGGACAGCCAGATGGACATGGCAAGATCGACTCAATTATTGATAGTGATCAATACTATATATCCTTTATGGGGTCGGAGATGCTTCCTTATCCCTGTTACATACTTTTGCACAAAACCATTATACCCTTTCCCCCATTTTAATGGGATCAGGGTATAAACAGAATGACAATACTACCTTTAAAATGAATTTTCTTATTTAAATCAATATTGCAGACCGATTGTTCCTATGACTATAAGATATAGTCGACCGATTTTGACCAAATTCAACCAATTTTTATTAAATATAATAAAACTTGCAATTACTAAGTTTGGATGAGATAGTTTGAGAAATAAAAAATTTGTTCATAGAACGACTCATTTTCCAATAGATTGTTCCTATGGCAGCTATAAGATATAGTAGTCCGATTTTGATGAAATTTTGTGAACGTGCTTAAATAATGCTAAAACTTATAATTGGTTAGTAATGTTAAGTTTGGTCGAGTTATCTCAAAAAACCAAAATTTTCGACCGATCGTTCCTATATCAGCTATATGCTTTAGTGGTCCGATCCGGCTAATTGCAATATATTATCTGCGTGCAGCAGAAATAAGCATCTGTACCAATTTTCATCAAGATAGCTTCAAAATTGAGAGACTAGACAGACAGACGGACAGGCGGACAGACAGTCAGACAGACGGACAGGGGGACAGACGGACAAAGGTATTTCAACTCGTCTTGTCGCCCTGATCAAGAATATATATACTTTATGGGGTCGGAAATGTTTCCTTCTATGCGTTGCAAACTTCTGGCCAAAATTATAATATCATCTGCAAGGGTATAATATGTATTTAAGTATTTAAATTTTAGCAACGGCAAAAGTGTTAAAGTAAACGAGAAAGAAAGGCTACCTTCGGCGCTCCGAAGGTAGTAGTTGCAGTTGCTTTATATAATGAAACACTCTTTCTTATGCAAAAAGAGAATGACAATGCTACTTTTAAAATTAATTTTCTTATTTAAATCAATATTTCTGACCGATTGTTCCTATGACAACTATAAGATATAGTCATCCGATTTTGACAAAATTCAACCATCCTATATAAAATATAATAAAACACTGAGTCTGGTTAAGATAGCTTTAAAAACAAAAAATTCGTTCATACAACGACTCATTTTTCAACATATTGTTCCTGTGGGAGCTATAAGATATAGTAGTCCGATTTTGAAGAAACTTGATGAGCATGCTTTAATAATGCTTAAACTTATATTTGGTAGTCCGATCCGGCTGATTCCGACATATTATCTGCGTGCAGAAATAAGCATCTGTACTAAGTTTTATTAAGATAGCTTCAAAATTGAGAGACTTGTTTGCGTAGAAACCCTCTGCAAGGAAAGCAACTTTAATAATAGAAAATAAATGAAAATCATTAAAATGAACCACAACGGCCTAATTAACTCGCATTAAGTACACAAATATCAACACGCAAAGGCCCAAAATACATCACACATTAATTAATTTATATTTTCTGAAATATTTTACGGTAAGTGGAAAGGATTGAAAGACTGCTGTAGTATTCTAAATTAGACTTACTTCCCTTTGGTGAAGATTAATAATGACAGATTCTTACCAGACATCAGAAAGACACCATTGCCTGAAACTAATAGGTTACAAAATCAAAAATTTTGTTCAAAAAAATCTTTAACTAGAGAATTATTGAGTATTACCATTAAGCATACAACACATAGAGGCGTCAAATCGACTAAAAAGTGGTTGCATAAAATTTTTGAATCGGGAGATCCCGACACGAAGGCAAAGCGCAGCAGGCAGGCAGAGAATATTCTTCTTGCGATCAGCGGCACACAGCGCCGAACTCATTGCTCGCTCTGGCTTTGCTGCCGCAACATATATTTCAACGCTATTCAATCACAAGAAGACAAGCGGCCATTGTTGTGAATTTCCGGCGTTGCCTTTTTTCTGTAGTCGTTCGAGCTTGTAGGCTGGCAATCATTATTTAACACCGTAACCAAAGCTAAACTTATTTTTATTGATTAAATATATAATATGTTCCTTAAAAAATAAATAGTGTTTTTATATTTGTTGTTCGTTGAGTGAAAAAAAAGTGAAACAAACTTTTCAAAGAGAAGTGTGCCAATACTGTTTTGAATCACTGTACATATTAAATTTGGTTACTTAAAAAACACTTTTCTGGAATATTAATTTATCGATAACTTTTAAACGGGTCGAGATATCGAAAAAAAAGTTTCAGTTTGTATTGAGCCGGTAGTACAAGAACCTAAAATCAAATATGAAGTCTCTAGATTCTCTAGCTTTTATAACTTTAAAGTTATGCTCGAAAAACACTGGTCTGAAATCTAAATTTATCGAAAACTTTTGAACGGGCCGAGATATCGGAGAAAAAAATGATAAACTTGTAGTGACCCGACACTACGAGAACTTATATTTCAAATATGAAGTCTCTAGCTTTTGCAGTCTCTGAGAAACGCGCGTTCATACCGACGGACGGACAGACAGACGGACATGGCTAGATCGACTCGACTATTCATAGTGATCAAGAATATATGTACTTTATAGGGTCGGAGATGCTTCCTTATGCCTGTTCATACTTTTGCACAAAACCATTATACCATTTTTCCCTATTTGTAATGGATCAGGGTATAAAAATACTATCAACGTAATTTTAAAATTTTGGAACGGCGTAGCACAGCACGCTGACAAGTCTAGTTATATATATTAGTCTGTCCAAATTTGCTTGCACTATTCTGCACTAAATGCTTAATGTTGAATATATAAAATACCAATGCAATGTACACAGCACAGAAATATAATGTGACGTCACAAGCTCTCTTTCGCTTCAACGCCGAGTGACGGTACCAGTCTTTGCATAACCTATGGTCTCTGAATCGTGCAGAAAACAAAACATTTAATATATCGATAGCGCCATCGATGCAGCTCTATTGTGCATACCCGAATATGCAAAGCTTGTGTAAAAGCGAGCGCTATAATTTACCATTCACATATTTTTATGATTGTATAGCTTCTCACACTTCAGAAAGTAAAAGCGAGTTCGTAACATTTATATGTATGTATCAAGACGAATTACTGAGCAATATAAAACAAGCTAGATAACAAATGTAAATATGCAATTTTTAATTGTTGCTCCTCATACTGATGCGACTACTTAAGATGGTTGATTCGAGGGCAAAAACTAAATGAATTCTCAATTTAAATGCTTGTACTAATTTTATTTTTATTTAATTCCATTTACAGTGTGCTTCCCATGTGTCCAACTATATAGCCTGGCTCTGACATATGATCCGAATCTTCATTATTATTAATGTAAGTAAGCGTACCGGCCTTTGTAGTCCCTTATTGTGAAAGCTTATATACGTATGTACTTATGTAATTATTTTTAAAATTTGTATTCAAAAACCTAAACCAATGCCTTCACAATTAGCGCCAACCCCATTACCTGGCCCATTGCGATTTCTGCACAGAAGACCATTAAAGCGCTGATGCAGCAACAACATTGAATACTCAACCAGAGCACCTTCTCAGGCGCCTACCAGACGATGCCTAGTTTCAGCAAGGTGTAACAGCAAGAATAAACATTTTTTTTTTACAAAAAATGGCTCCAATATGTGTAAATTGGTAAGATTTGTTTAATATGTTTCAATTGAACTGAATAGCTTCAAATTTACATATACTTAGGGCCGGTCTTTTCAAGCGTGGTTAAATCTCTGGTTTGGTTACCAGAAATATTGTTTAACCCGTGGTTATGAATATATGGTTAAAGAATTGCGTTTTTTCACCCTTTTTTCGGCGTTGGTTAACTAACCTTAGGTTAACGAAAAATTCCAGCATTTTTCCAGTCTTTCTGTCAAATCAAACATTTACCTAATCAATGGTTAACTTTTTTTTGGAACAATGGTGTTGCCTTATATGGTGTGCATCCGTAGAACGAGGATGTCATTTTTGAAATCCTTTCGTTCGAACTGCATCCTTAAAACCGTATTGTTGAAAATAGTTTGATCATGACATGACCCAGACCATCGTGCAACAATGTTTTAAAATTTCAAATCAGCCGAGCTGACGTTTTGTACGTTGAGTGAAAAAAATCCTTTTCTGTTTCGAAAATGCTCTGCATTATCTCCACCAGGAGATTGGATTCACATGAGTACAATCAATCGCTCCAATGGTTCGTGGAAATTTTGCAATATCATAAAAGGCGTAGCTGGCTGTGGACAGTTCTTCATCAGATTGTGGCATTTTGATGAATTGCTTTCTCAGCGCTGAATTATAACTGGAACTGTAGCTTTACTGACACAAAAAAAATCTCCGACTGATATCAGCATAGTGCCTAATGCATAAAATTGAAGGGAGATCAGTAGCTTTGCCATTGGCGTAACATTGCGGCTCCTGTTAAATATACAATACTTTAATGTTAAGGTTTTTTCATGAAAATATTGTGAAACACACCTCACTATGGTTACCACTGCAAATAATTATGGGTTAAAGTTAACCACACTTGAAAAGGCCGCCCTTAGAGATATATATTCTACTGATTCCCGGCGCACTGCTGCCTTCCCCCAAATAATAGCCCACTTAACCAAAATTTTACGGTTTCAGTTTCGTTTGTAATGCAAATGTCTGAATAAAAGCTTATATAAATGACAGATTAAATGTAACTTAAATCAAGCAGATTCACCGCGTAATCTCAAGAAACACTTTGCAGTTCGTCCTCCTTGTAATAAAGTTACTGCTATTCCTGATGAAGCCTATGCAAGATGCAATGACGTATGTTAGACAATATGATGATCGGCATATAAAAGCATATTCTTTGTCACAACTGAGATGACCAACATATTCTTGAAATATTGTTGTTTTTCGACATTTGGCGAGTGTCCACTCTCAGTGCAATGTGAAGAAAGTGCTGTTTTCTGTATTCGCGTTTGGTGTCTTAGCTTGATGTGCGACTTATGTTGTGATACTCTCGTTTTTATGCCCTGAACCCATTAAAAATGGGTAAAAAGGGTATAATGGTTTTGTGCAAAAGTATGTAACAGGCATAAGAAAGCATCTCCGACCCCTTAAAGTATATATATTCTTGATCACTATGAAAAGCCTAGTCGATTCTGTATGAGTATGAGCGGTTTTTTTGGGCGTATGTTCCCGTATAGCATACAGAAAAATAAGAATATTTGACTTTTTTGATACCTTCCCCCGATCTCCCCAAAATCGAAAAATACGTTTTATCGGAAGTATTACCTTCGGATTTGCATAGCACCGCATGTAAATAATTTTGCTGTGGTCCTGCACAGCATTAAAGAGATGGGCACGAGCGCCAAAAGATCTATGAATGTGTGCGTGTATGTATGCTTCTGTGGGTAGGTTTTCTTTCAATTAAATTTGGTAAAAGGTCATAATTAACATGTTTGCAACTCTAACTTGTAATTAACATTAAAAATACATATACTCAGAATTAATATTTATTGTTTGTTATGAAAGAAATATCCCAATGAATAAACATGGCTATTCTGTATATAGTATAAATAAGTTAAATATGTTGGTATTGCACATATTTGTAGTCATTTAATGAATGTATGCTCTCCGAACGAACATGAACTAACGGTTGATGTTTGACGAATGCAGTTAATGTTTGTTGATTTTACGCCTATGCGTGCTGTATACGGCCTTAACCTTCTATCGGACCTCTGGAAGAGTTTAATTGTCCATTACTACTGGGAACAACAATGGGAAAAGTTAAACATTATTAAACACTTCTTGAAGCGATGCCAGATTTGAACACTATTGTTATCATCAGCATGAGAAAACGAAACAAATCAGTATTACTTTAATAAACTTTACCAGCAAAATGATAAAGCGGCTCTTAACGTACTTCGTTATAAATGTTAAGTATTATTTTTCAGGCAAAGCAGCGTTGGATTCACAAATGCGATCCAACATGCCGTAAAAGAACATTTACTATCTGCATTTGGAAATTTAAATTCTGCTGGTTTTAAAACAATATTAGAAATAGTCAATACAAACATAAAAAAAAATTTCAGAACGAATTTCCAACTTGCAGATAACAAAAGAAACCGGAGAAATATTGCTCGAAGCTTTAGTCACGTAAGTAAATCACTAATAAAAATGAATAAAACAAATTTAATTAAATGGACTACCTTTTGTATTTGCCCTGTTTAGTTTCAGAAAAAACTGCTAAAGCAAGAGCAGGAAAGTTCAAATTTGAACGTAGTTAATTATTCTAATGAATTAGAAACTAACGTAATTAATATTAGTTCTCATTTTGATGATTTAGAAACTAACGTTTCCACTAAAGCAGCTGACAGTAACAAACAGCCACAGCAACAACAACCACAGCAACAACAACCACAGCAACAACAACCACAGCAACAACCACCACAGCAGCAGAAACAACGGCAATCGCAACGGCGCATACATATTTTTGTCAACATGAAAGAGCTTGCCGGCCTAAAAAACTCCTTAAAGCAGCTACAAAAAAAGATGAAGAGACTCGAGCAGAAGTTAAAATCACTCAAAAAATAGCAGCAGAAGCCGCCGCAAACGCCGCGACAGGCACAACAAATTTTATAATAAATAAGATTAAATAAAAACGAGAAAGAAAGGCTACTTTCGGCGTTCCCTTGCAGTCGGTTTATATATTAAAATTGTCACGATGAACAATAAAACACTCCTGCTTATATAAAGAGAAGTTTTCAAGAGAATGAGAATTCTACCTTTAAAAATGAGTTTTCTTATTTAAATCGATATATCAGACCAATTGTTCCTATGACAGCTACAAGATATAGTCGTCCAACAACTTGCAATTACTGAATTTTGTGGGTGTGCTTAGATAAGTAAAACCAAAAATTTTCGAACGAGCGTTCCTATGACAGCTATATGCTATGGTGATCCGATCTGGCTGGTTAAGACACATTATTTGCGTGCAGTAAGAATAAGCATCTGTAAGCAGGTTTCTTCAAGACAGTTTTAAAATTGAGAGACTAGTTTGCGTAGAAACAGAAAGCTATATCGACTCGTCTTGTCGTCCTGATCAAGAATATATACACTTTATGGGGTCGGATATGTTTCCTTTTATGCGTTGCAAACTTCTGGCTTAAATTATAATACCCTCTGCAAGGGTATAACAAGAGTGCTCTTTTCGAGAGTGCCCGACTAGGAGACACCCTGAACTCAGCCCTTAAATTCATTCATAATTATTTATCTGAAATGCATAGAAACACACACACAAGCTGCGAGCTTGATGCATTTGCCGTGTTTCTGCCATTGGCCCCATGCTACATTGAATAACTACTTTGATTATTGTCCGATCGTAATGAAATTTGAAGGACATTAAGATAGCAGAAAAATGTGAGCATGCCAAATCCAAAGGTCATACCTTTAAAAAGACATATTTTTCGATTTCTGGGGGATCAAGAGAATCCAAACAATCCAATCCAAAAAAGAATATACATACCAAATTTGGTGCCTCTAGCTCTTATAACTTTCAAGTTATGCCCTAAAATCGCTGATCTGGAATCGAAAGTTATCGATTACTTTTGAACGGGACGAGATATTTATAAAACAAAATAAACTTGTATTGACTCGGCAATACGAGAACTTATATTCCAAATATGAAGTCCCTATCTTTTGAAGTCTCTGAGAAACAAACATTCATACAGACGGACATGACTATTGATAATGATTAATAAAATAAATACTTTATAGGGTCGGAGATGCTTTCTTATGCCTGTTTCACAACCTCATGATACCTTTTTTGTAATTTTAAATGGGTTCAGGGTATAAATAGAAAACAAATGCGGCCGCTGTATGCAAAGAAGAAGTAATATACAATTGCCAATTAGGGGTAGGGTACTCAATATATGTTTTTATACCCTGACCCCATAAAAAATGGGAAAAAGGGGTATTATGGTTTTGTGCAAAAGTATGTAACAGGCATAAGGAAGCATCTCCGACCCCATAAAGTATATATATTCTTGATCAGTATCAATAGCCGAGTCGATATAGCCATGTCCGTCTATCCGTCTGTATGAACGCGTGTTTCTCAGAGACTACAAAAGCTGGAGACTTCATATTTGAAATATAAGTTTTCGTAACGGCGGGACGATACAAGTTTATCATTTTATTTCGATATCTCGTCCCGTTCAAAAGTTATCGATAAATTTCGATTCCAGTCAAGTGTTTTTCGAGCATAACTTGAAAGTCATAAAAGCTAGCAACTTTATATTAATGTTTAAGTTACTGTACTGCTGGTTCGACACAAACTTATCATTTTTTGTTCGATATCTCAATCCTTTCAAAAGTTATCGATAAATTAAGATTCCAGAACAGTGTTTTTAAGGTATAGCTTAAAAGTTATAAGACGTAGAGTCACCAAATTTAATACATATACTCTCCAATAGCATACAAAGGTTAAATGCGTTTCACTTTTTGGATACCCCTCCCCGATCTCCAAGAAATCGTATTTACGTATTTTAAGAGGTATGTCCTTCGGATTTTACATAGGCTCACATTTGTATGCCATCTTTGTGTCCTATAAATTTCATTACGATCGGACAATAAACAAAGAAGTTATTAACGATTCAATGTAACATAGTTTGTGGCCAAAGGAAGAAGAAGCAAAGCAAATGTATGACGCGCGTAGCTAGCAGCTTTTGTTTGTATATGTGTGTGTGTTTCTATGTATGAATGCAGTTAAATAACTTCAATGAATGTAAGACCTTGGATCAGGGTATATCCTAGTCGGGCACTCTCGACTAGAGGACTCTTACTTGTTTATACAAGTTCCTGATGGTAATCAAGTGTTTTACACGGCTTCACAGTAATGGAATAAATACGAGATTACGTTGAATTTAAAATATTTATTTTCAAAGACTTATTTAAAATAAGTTTTATATGTATGTATTAGGGATGTGATAAAGTGTGTCTTACGTATCTTACATAAATAACTATTTTCCTTGAAGTGCATTTGAGCTTGTTACATACTCACATATACATATCTGTATTAACTCCTATGCAGATGTGTATGTATATACATATATTTATATATAGTGGTCGCTCGCAAATAAGAACGTTTCATGAGCTGTTTTAAATCCTAACCTATTTATTTTTAATCAAAATTAAAGTTTTTTTAAATACGTCAAATGAAATGTTTTAATGGGCCAATTTCATTAGTAGATACAAATAAATATACAAGCTTGTTTTTTAAAAATTTATTAGCGTTGCCAAGCCATAAACTTGAGATGTTCTCCTATACCATAAATTTTTTATCTGCATTCATACATAGAAACACACTCACTCATACAAAACGCGCACAACTTCGTGATACCCTTTTTCCCATTTTAAATGAGTTTAGGATATAAAAAGAAAAATGTATTATAAAATGTAAGCGATCGCAAATTAGAATTTATGACTCTGATTTTGCATATAAACCGCCAGTTATAATAACGAAAAATTCGAATTTGCGAATGTTCTAATTTTTGAGCGACCACTATATATACATATAAACATACATACATAAGAAAAATATGTACATGCATGTACTTAGATGCAAGTAATTTAAATGTTTTTCATTTTTCTTGTACGTACATATTCTCTAAAGTGTTTATATATTTATAACCTAACACTAACACTATTTAACTTTATATATTTTGTAATGCTTGTAAATAGTTGTACGCGGTAAATTACACAAATATCGAATTTATTCTACAAATCATTCCCTTATATTTGGAGTTGGGTTATAATATAAAGGTTCTTTATATATTTTTGAAGTAGTTATTGATATTCTTACTTCAAAAAACAGGATACACTTACAGTTACTCAAAAAAACTGTGGTCATGTGGATTTTAGAAATATATGTACATACATATTGCACATATGAACGCACATATACACCCATGTACCCAAACTATACTTATAGCACTAATGTAAGATTGTATTACCTTTGTGTTAATTGAATGTCCACATATGTATGTATACATTTTGCCTCCTAGTTATCGCAAAATATTTGATTTAAAAAAAATTTGAAGGGAAGCCAAATGTATTTTTTTGATTTAGAACAAGTACAATTTCATATACGGTCCGGCACATCTTTATTTATATGAGCAATGGCATCATTTCTTCATTATATATATGCAGGTACATACCTTTATACATATACTACTTATATATTTGTGTCAACCTTAGAAAGTATACATAAAGAGAAAATACACTGCTTATCTACAGCACCTAATAATCAACAACTGTTTAAATTTCATACTCACAAACATATATGTACATACATAAATTGATTGAATGATGTCCATACGTGTATATGTAGACACTCTAAATTCGAATTGATGTATATATGTATTTCTAAGTTACACACCATAATAGCACAAACTAGGTAAATTAATTATCTTCCAGTACACTTACTTGTTTCCTAGTATACATATGTACGAATGTATATGGATTAAACTAGTTATGTGTATAAATTTATATACATATTCAAAATTTATATATTTTTTTTTCATTAGTATTTATTTTTAACGACACTGTGCTCATTTTGTAATTTTAAGCTTTTATAAATTTAAGGCTCTTTTATTTCTGAGCTAGGGCTAAGACGGCAGCAACTGGAAAAGAAAGATTGGCAACAAACATACTATTTAGTAATTGGTGCACATATGTACATACATATAGGTATGCATGTATATACAGTGGTGGCCACACATTTAGGGACAACTCACAAAAAACTAACAACTTGGTTTATCTATCGAGCATTTTATTTTGTTGTGACAAATGCTTTTTAATTTAGTTTTACTTGGTATAATTAGGGACAGGTAATTTGTATTAATTTCTGAGCTATAGAGGATCTTCGTGCGCTATATAATTTGTAAATAAACCTATGCCCACAACTATGTGACTAAGTGAGAACAAACTGAAAAAGCAAGTGTCACAACAAAATTAATTAAATAATTTAACATTAGACATGTTTTTGCCAAGCCAGTCAGACAGCACTCAAAAGTATATACAACGGTGTATTTTATAGTTAAATCTAACAACGAGCTCGTACTTTAAAAAAACTTGTCGAAATGTAAATTTTAAAACCAAGGTGTTAGTCGTTAATAAATGACACGGATTATTTGGCCACCAGTGTACATTGGGTGTCAAATGTTGGTCATAATAGGTATTAATATTATTCAGATGTATTATGCATTATAAAGGTAATTTTCTATGATACTTGCTCATATATGCTTGTACACAATTTTTAAAACAAATTTTAATCATAATTAGCTGATTTATTAACCATTGATAGCCACATTAAAATCATCTTTTAAGAAGTACATACACAGGTATACATAAATATGTTGTTAATTTTAATGTGTTTAGTTTTTGTTCTTTTTTACGTTATTTTAGTAATTTTTCTACATTATTAACATATTAATTCCCTCCATTATTTAAATTATCATGTCATGAAGAGAATACAATACCACCAGTACACATGCAAGTAGGACCGTAGTCATAAGGTTCCCAATATTTGCCTACCACAATAGGTGTCCAAATACACATTCAAAGGCGATTGATTTTCGAATTAACTTCATTGGTATTTTATTGTAAGCTAATATGTATGTAATATGTATGTTTAACCGAATTGTTTCGGTGGGAATGCTTTAGTGAAAGCAAAACCGTAATTGATTATAACTTCCTATTATGTATATAACACAGGTCATTTTTTGTTTTTGTTGTTCCATATACTTTTGGAAATACAAAAAATAATCAAATTTTAAACTCATTGTGTGCATACATGTGGGACGACTTAAACACAAACAGAAATGCATGTGGCACATGCATATGTCTATTTATATATTCATACATATACTACGTACATACATACTTGTTACATAGCTGGCTGGTGCTCTTTATTTAAATTCCAAGTCAAATTGTAAGAAATTTGGAGAATCGGAAACTGAACACTTGTATACAATGGAAAGGTAGTTTTGTAGGTATGTGTAAGTATGATAAGTAAATAGTTCAAGTATTATTTCCAAAATATGTATGCATACCGCTTTTTTCTTACATGTACAACCCTAAATTCTATGAACGATAAAGAAAAATAAATCTACAGGCATACAAAATTCTAAGTCCATTCGTTTATCAGTCGATCCACTTTATGTACTTCATTACATGGTTTTGCTTTCCATACTGAATCATTTTGAATCTAGAGTGTAGTGTGTTTTACTTTAATGTGTGTGCGTATGTATCCATGTGTGTGTGTATGTGTGTGTGTGGGGGTTTGTGTGTGTTTGATTCACAGAATGCTGCCCATGGTCATTATGAAACTAATCATCAACTATGGAACAAACGAATTGAGATATATAATCATAGTCTGCTTCCCTACCGGGTTGTCTATTTTGGCCCTGTAGAACTTGATTTTGGGTGGTCTGCCGCCACGTTGAGTTGTTGCCAGCGGCAGCGACGTTAGAAACGTTGCTCTGGCCACCTGCTATAGCTATGTTGTTGCCACCTGAGCTGGTCGAAGAGCTTTTAGCATTGTTACCGCTTGAAGGGGCACCATTAACAGAAGAGTTCACATTACTGTTACTGCCGCTACTGTTGTTGCTGCCACCTGTACTGGTACCAACTGAGCCCGCAGAGGCAATGCCACTACCACTTGTATTGTTGGATGTGCCGCTTGCCCCACCTGTATTCGATCCACTGCTGCCGTTCCCATTGCCGTTGCTGCTGCTTCCAGATATGCTTGCACCAGAGCTGCTGGTACCGCTTGCGTTTGTTGTGCTTACGCTGCCGCCGTTACCAGCGCTGCTTCCACTTGATGAAATACCAGAGTTGGTAGAGGACGGAGCTTGAGGCAAGTGCTGTAGGATATTCTGCACCTCATTCTCGCTAGGCGATTCAGCAAATATAGTTGTATTGCCGAGAACACAGTTATTCAGAGCCATTTGGGCTTTGTTAGCCTCCTCACGCGTAGCATATTTACATAAGGCAATTCCTTGGTTTAAATATGGGTGAAAACTACCAAGTGGACCATGTTGCATACACAAAGTACGTAGGGTAGAGCTGTCAATCTGCAAGCAAAATGTAAAAATTAATCAAATACGAAAGTTGTAGTCGGATCTAGCCGACTGCGCAATACTCTTATTTAATTTATTTATTTAATTTAATTATCTTCCTAACGCTACTTTGTAGTGTAATAACAGACGAAACCAGTAGAAACATTGCCTTGTTCAAAATCTGCGACTAAAAGGCAAATGTTAAAATTTTAGAAAATATTTTTATACCCTGAACCCATTAAAAATGGGAAAAATGCTATCATGAAGTTGTGAAAAAGTAGGTAGAGGCATACGGAAGCATTTCTAACCAAATAAAGTATATATATTGTTTCTCAGAGACTACAAAAGCTAGGGATTTGTAATAAGTTCTCGTATTGCTGGGTCAATAAATGTTTATTTTGTAGTATAGATATCTCGTCCCGTCCAAAAGTTATCGATAAATTTATATTTCACATCAGTGTTTTTTTTTGCCATACTCACACATTTATCAGCCGTCTTTATTTCCTACAAATCGGACAATAAACAAATAAGTTTTTTAAGACGCAATGTAACATGGCACGCACCTTGCAGCGTTTGCTTGTATGCGTGTGCTTCTGTTAATATGTATGAATGCTGCTATATGCGCGCGTCATGCAATTGCTTTGCTTCTTCTTCCATTGGCCCCTTACTATGTACATATGTTACATTGAATCGTAAATAACTTCTATATTAATTTTCCCATCGTAATGAAATTTGTAGGACATAAAGATGGCATGTAAATGTGTGAGTATGGCAATCCAAAGGTCATACCTCCAAAAATACATATTTTTCGATTTCGTGGAGATCGGGGGGACGCATTAAAAGTGTCAAATATTTTGTACTTCTGTATGCTATACGAGAATATGCATAGTAAATTTAATACCTTAAGCTGTTATAACTTTTAAGTTATGCCCAGAAAACACTAGTCTGGAATCGAAATTTAACGACGAATTTTGAACGGATCGAGATATCGAAAAATATGATAAACTTGTATTGACCCGGCACTACGAAAACCAATATTTTATATACAAAGTCTTTAACTTTTGTAGTCTCTGGGAAAAGTGCGTTCATACATACGGACGGACGGAGAGCCACACGGACCATAGCTCGATCGACTCGACTATTGATAGTGATCAATAATATATATACTTTATGGGGTCGGAGATGCTTCCTTATGTCTGTTACATACGATTGCACAACACCATTCAAACCTTTTTCCCATTTTTAATTGGTTCAGCAAATGAATATAGGGAATTAAAAAATGGCCAACTAAATTATTAAATAACTAAAAGCAAAAGGGTAACTAGAAAGTATCGAAAGGTACTTTACAACTTGTTCACAAATAAATAAGAAGGTTTCTTTAGACGTTACCGACTGTCAAACAAGAGCCTACATAACAAATTGTATATCTCGACATTTTAAACGCTTACACATTTTGACTTGGCTATACCAGAATAGCTGGTCGTCCTGATATGAAAATGTCACTTTCTGCCTTTTACACAAATATATATGCAAACTTTAATCAGTATAAAAATTAAAATACTAAATAGTATTGTAAGAAATGATTTTAAAATGGTTTTATTTGAACGGATGCTTGCTTACATACCTGAGCATTTAGATTTTTTAGTAACAACCAACTTGAGTTCCAGGAGGCATTGGCTCCAGTCCAAGTTGTGTTGGTGCTAGGGACACTTCTATTCGGCAGC
The DNA here is from genome assembly GCA_035045305.1 of Drosophila maculinotata. Lineage (NCBI taxonomy): Eukaryota > Metazoa > Arthropoda > Insecta > Diptera > Drosophilidae > Drosophila > Drosophila maculinotata. The sequence continues at coordinate 65,146 of JAWNPD010000002.1, read as the reverse complement.
CAGCCGTTAGAGTTCATAGCAACCGTAGGTGATGGGGTGGTAGCAGTGACACCGCCAGATTTATTTGTGCTCAATCCAGGCGGAGGTCCTCGAGATGAACTTTTATTGAGAGGACTTGTCCAGAGTTCTGAGGTGGCACATTGTTGAGAGTTGTCTGACCAACTGTATACAAATATTTGTATACATTATTAAATATGTTTTCTGGAACCTTTTCTTTCATTCTTTTATATATACACAGTTTTTTATGTGTTTATATAGAAAATTTCATAAGTAAATAAAAAATAATAAGTTACCTAGGAAAATTTTGGTTTGGGTTAAAACTCCACGTTGACGATGATAAACTTAGTGGTGGCAAATCAGTCGGAGAGCTTTTGCCGGTGTTTGCGAAAATATCAGCATCTTTTGGCGTCGGATTAATGGACAAAGGAGATCTAGCAACGCTGCCAGGAGTTATACTTGGATCGTCTTCAATGCTTTTGATCTGAGAACCCTTAAAAATAAACTTCTGCTTGGGTTTGTTATTGAAAAAAGATGAGAGCCTACAGTTACCTTCCACGGCTTGCCTGGCTCAAACTCTTGCACCAAGTCGGAATATGCAGCTGTCGGAGCAACTGACCAGTCTTTGTTCTCGTTATCAATTGATGGATCCGGCCAACCGTCTCCAATATTACGCCCCGTTGACCAAGTACTATATACAAAACGAGATATGTAGAATTTTTAATTAAATTTGAACAGTCATTGCTCTTATATTGCAAAACTTACCCATCATTTTGTAAGCCTAACGGGCCCATGTTGTTTGAGTTGCTTGCTAAATTTTGCTTTGTTGCACCCGGAGCACGCGAAAAATCCGTGCCATCTGTAGCCATGGTGTCCTTTTCTAATACTGGAAGCTTCCACTGATTTAAGCGGGATTGCTGATTGGGCGCACCCTGATATCCACTTGGCTACAAATTAAACGCATATTCAAAATAATATAAACACATACAAAAGTATATTTGTGTGCAGTTGTTGCACACTTCTTTCATTCGATTTTCTTATATCAAGTTCTTCCTCTGTTCTGCACTAGTTTAAATTTGAATACAAAAATGAGCGCAAGAATCTGTTACAAATAAATTCTATATATATAAATTGAACAATTCTATCTCTTTCAGTTACAAATATATAGAAATTATCCATGTCTATAAATGCTTGATTTTATTGCAGACTGTACTTATGTTAGACACGGCTGGATAGCATACGTCGACCAAACTAATAAATTATGATTTTCTTTATGTTCTCAACATTTATGACAAACATGTCGCATTCTTCTATAACAAGTGGTAATGAACTGAAAATTGTTAATCAATTATTGACTGAACTCTATAATTCTACGAATATACAAGAAATTCGTTCTACAGTATATTTTCATTACGTTAAGTAGCTGGTCGAAATTATAATAGCTATAAAAATGTATTACACAAGTAGTACCTACCTTATTAAGATTGAGCTCAGAAAAATTTCCTTGAAGTGTAGCTATTGCATCATGATTTCTTAAATAATCGTTTCCAGAGTTATTTAAATGTCCGGATGGGTGTTGCTGCTGCTGTGAATTCTGTTGCAAGTTCTGTTGTTTTATATAGACAGCCTGTTGTGCATTTATTTGGTTTTGTAAATTCTGAATTTGTTGCTTGTATTTCGCGATGGTTACATTGACAACCATTGGGTTAGCGTTGCTACCACGAGAAAGAGATTGCTGCGCGGCTTGAAGATGCTGTAACATGAAATAATTTGACATAAAATGTATTATTTCTCCCAAATTGCATTTACTATTAATGGATTACATTAAACACACCTTTATACTGCTGAGTAGTTGATTCAAAAGATTTAAAGTATTTTGTGTCAGAGGCTGCGTTAAGATTTGACTGGATATAAAACCACTGTGTATAGCTAATTGAATTTGCTGGCCAAGCATTCGAATGTGCTGCCCAGAAGGTTGATTATTAGCATTCGATGCAATATTGACCGCTGGTGCCGTATTTGAAGCGTTTTGACAAAAGGCCACAGATGCATTCGCATTTACTGACTGAGGTCCTCCGATGGCGACGCTGTGTGCCCCTCCTTGGTTCAAATATTTTTGCACTTGCATAGCGGCCATATTGGGATTATTACCAGTGATGGCTGTACCGCTCATATTAGTCATAAGGTTGTTCTGTAACAAAAGGGAACAAACCGAATTATTTATTTCTGACCATTTAAGGATTTGATGATCACCACAGTGCACTACTCACCGGAGGGAATGACATCGAAGTTTGTGCGCCGCCAACAGGATAGCGTTGTGGGAATCCGCCACTATTCGTTGTATTCGAATGGTCAGCGTAGGAACCAAGGGCCTCTTCGTGACGACGCCAGCCCTCCATCGCCAGAGACGAGTTTGCGTTTGCCCGCAGTATTTCCGCCGCCTCTTCAATATTCATGTTGGCACTCAGTAAAGCTCTTTCAACGTCTTCTTTTTTAAACCCGTTCTCAACCAAAATTCGATATTGCTTGCTTTGCTTGACCATATCTGTGTTAAGGACGCCAACATTAATCCCAGCGAGCTTCTGCTGCTGCTGTGTTTTGCCAACGATAACACCGTGTGGCCAATCCGAAGTCAGATCGCCGCCTTCCACATTGCCTCCAACAGAGCCTGCATTGCTCCAGCCAGAAGAAGATCCACTTGTTGACAATTTATTTTGCTTATTACCCCACCCTCCTCCACCAGACGGTGAATCACTCCAGGAGTTTGAGTTTGCGCCAATTTGTGCAAGTGCGGTGTTCGGTTTTTCATCGACCCAGTTGTTACCTGCCACGGCGGCCCCGCCAACAACAACACCAACATTGTGACTATCGTCGCCCCAAGAGCTTACTTGAGCATTCCTACCGCCACCGCTATTATTTTGATGCACCCACATAGCTCCTGCATCGGGTTTGCCATGCTGACCACCAACACCACTGGGGCCAATAGTATTCGCGAGGCGAGCCTGAGGCCCAACACCAGTCATTGAATTATTGGGATTTCCTCCAACAGAAACATTGCTATTGCCCGGGATGCCGCTGCCAACGATGTTGCCTGTTGGATTTTGGGTGCGCATTAAATGGCTACGACTCATTGAGTCTGTCATGTCCTTCCAGTGTGCACCGCCACCCGGCAAGCGCGTCTGTTGCCCCCAGAGTGATGTTCCATCATCATAATTAGGTATATTTCGGCGTTGTGGTGGCGGTGACGGTTCTTCCCACCCTGTGATTTGCTTGGAGATATCTTTAGGACCACCAACTACAGCTTGTACTGCTCCCCATTGGGCGGCAATATTACTAGATACGGTACCAACATTGCCAGGGCCAATATTTGAGCTTGCCACATTTGTCCCTGATGTGCCAACAACTGGGCCGACCATTTTGTTAATATTTTGGATCTGATTGTGTGCAATTTGAGGATGATGTCCCCACATCTCTGACTGTCCATTTAGTCGACCTGATATACCACGTGGGTCGCCGCGGATTGGATCGCGTGGATCAATCATGCGCAAGTCACGTGGATCTCCTGAAGGTGTACCGACACCACGCATTGGTATTGGATCGCGCGGATCCACGTTTCGAATGTCCATGGGGCCTCCGCCTGCCAGAGGGCGTATATCGCGAGGATCACCCCAGCCATTGCCAGTACTGCCAACCGTGCCGCCAGCCCCTCCAACCGTTCCTGTTGCTGTCAAATTGTTTCCACTATTTCCACCTATATATGGCAAGTTTCAAAAATAGAATGTCAGAAACAATTTCAAAGATTTAAATTTGTATATTAATACTAAAATGTAAAACGGCTTCGACCGTTTTTCTCTACATTTTAGCTTATTTAAAAAACTGTTAAACACGAAACGGTTTGCTATTAATATGAAGCTGAATGGAAAAATTAATTACAGGCTCAAGCCCATTTTCACCCATTCAGTCCAGTGGTTAGAAGTTTATTTTGATCTATCAAAATTAAGAGGTGTTCGCTTACAAATTATTCATGCATTAAACTTTTTCTTAAATTGTAATTTTTTTTTAATAAATACTTAAAGTGCACGCTTTAGTATGTATATAATTATTATTAAGTTGGGGCTCATGTACTGCGACCTATAATTTGCCCCCTTCTGAGCCTATAGGTCATCCATCAGCGATATATCCCGCACGAATGCAAGAATTTTTGTTGGACCGAGGGCTGCTTAGTCTTCCACAAGGATGACATGTTTCCCTGCATCTTCTTCTAGCCATGGCGGTACACCTTGACAGGATATGCATAAGGGATTCCTCAATATTTAAAGAATCGGAATAGGGATTTTAGCATTGAGTCTCTACGAGCGAATGGTGTGTACATACGGACGTGGCTAGATTGACTTTAGCCGTTGATTCCAATCAATTAATATACGGTATAAAAACGATTTTGCATGCAGAAATTATAAATATAGCTTGCATAGACTTCAATCTTAACCTGCGAAGGTGTCAAGGTTATGTACATGTAATGGACGTATACTTACATCCCGGAGTAGCCACAGGCATTGCGCCAGTAGCTGGCGAGCTGTTATTGCCAGTCGAGTTCAAACCAACTCCCTGCGGCCATTGGGGGCCACTAGAGGTGCCGACACCGGCGCCAACGTTAGAGGCATTGACACCGACAGCAACGCCGGATGTTGTGCTATTGGCTGACTGACCCGTCCACACGCTGGTACTGTCCGCTCCGTCATCATCCTCGCCCCAAGTCCCACCTAAATTTGATGAAGGCGTATGCCCCCAAGATGGCTTTGGCACTTGTTGAGCGGGAGGCTGACCACCGTTTCTTAAATTTGATTCCCACAAATCTGTACCATTGTTAACATTGGGTTTCCACATTGGCGGCGCCGATGGGTCCTTATTAGCCGGCTCCGGTGAACTAGGCACCTCCCAATTGGTGTCTTGGTTAACATGCTGGCATCCCCAGCCATCCTGAGCAAAAAGGGCCTCTCGCATTATGTACAACTGTTCCAATTGATGTTTAGCTGCACTTGTATTTGGCGCATTCCCATTCCCAGCACCAACTAGTCTTGCATCAAGTTTGCCGTCGACGTCATTGTCATTAAATGAACTCTTACGGCTATTGGTAGTAATCTTGTTTTCAATGTTTAAACACTTCTGTGCTCTCTGCTAACAATGATATTTTAGTTGTCGTTTGTTCCAAAAACGGTTGTAATCAGTGATTGCTGATTATATTGCCTATAAAATATGTTTTCATTAATATTTATTAAGCTTTAAAACCAAAAGAGTAAAAAACAAGGGTATACAAATATATACAAACATTGTTGTTTGTGTCAGTGTATAAAATTAAGTACATAAGCATTTAGTCAATTACACAATTAGTTTCTGTATTTCAACTAATTACATCAATTTGGTACTCTTTTTTCTTCTTATTTTTAGTCAATTTTAAAGATAAATAGAATAATTGTAAATAAAGTGTGTATATAGTTTATTTATACGTATGTGTATGTATGCATGTCGCACATACATATGTATGTATGTATAAGAGTGCACAAAAAATCATACTTGACAACTCTGGTCAGTAGTCATTGACGCAATCACCCTATTTAACTCTGTACTTTTGTTCACGCTCACACATTTAAACATTTCACACAGATACACAAAAACACTTATACGCACGAATCAACAAATAAAAAACACATACACAGATACGGATACACACATTCAGCTGCAAATGTATAATTTTTATATACATACATACACACACACATGCATACATATATACACACACACGCGCATACAGCGGATGTATGTAAGCATTCAAAGAACATCCCAAATTAAATTATTATAAAAGTATGAATACTAAGATGTGCATATTTTCATTACTGTCACCGTTTGTGCTCATTATAAAATTAATTAATTAAAATTTATTACAAACATACATATAAAATATACATGGATATATAAGAAATACAAAGAATTTAACATAAATATATAACTTGCAAACACTGCTAAAAAGAGATATTAATTGTTTTTTTGAAAAATTTATCGATTAAAATTATATTTTCTGCTCAAAAATGTACATACACAGATACATACATATTATGGATACATATATAAATATGCATGTATGGCTGTATTAAGCCAAGCCACTTTGACGATTTCTCAAAGTATGTACATACATACATATTCACACATACGCAAGCATATGTATACACATGCATACATCATTTGTACTTATGTCAAATTAAATTCTTGCTTAAAATTTGTCCGAATATCCGATGAAAAATATGTATGAATAGCACTTCATATCATTCTAGTCACAAATTAAATAATGTTGAATAACTATTTAAATACAACAATCGACTTTTTTCGTTGCGAAAATTTAACACGCTGAACGGGACGGGACGGGACAATTTACTACTCTATAAATGGCTGCTCTCGCAATGTTGCCACCTAGCCATATTTTATTCGAGCCAATAAACCTAATGAGCGCAGTCACAACGCTTCTGATATATATTGTACATGTAAATTGTTAATGTCACACAAATCTCTGATTACAAATTTATAAATGTAACAGCTATGATCAACATTTTAAATTTGTAAATGATTTTTTTTAATTTTGTATGTCTTATATAAAATACTTAAAACGTGGCAACTCTTTGTTGAAGGCATAACATATACAGATGCATTTATTTGTATGTATGTATGTACATGTGTTTGACTTTAGTTAACCATGAACGTTTGCGGCTATGCACATATAAAAGTGTGTACACAATACCTAAAACACATCTTCGAATTACTGATATAAGTTAACCCGAATCCTTAAATGCTATATTGTTTAATGCAATTAAATTGGCAGTTTTTACCTACTTTAAAACGCACTTGTACCGATACGTTGCTCTCGCTCACACTTTTCTGCGAGCTTGAGTGACCGTATGCGGCGAATGTAAAAATACCCAAGAACGATGTGGCGAAAGAGGATAATAAAATGAGTAACGTAACGGACAACTGTGTGTACTACGACGCACTGCGCAAGGTAGAAGTATACGTATGGCAAATATATATGTATGTAGTATATACTAAGCAAAAGAAAATAAACAAAGCAAATAACTTTATTCAGCTATTAATTAACTTATTCTTTTACATGCATATTTATGATCGTGATGCTTCGTCGGTAGCGTGGATTTTTGTCTACACTGTAGACTCTACAGATAATGCATATGTACATAAGTTTAGTATATATGTACAGTGAATCACAAAAGTATTCGTTGCTGGGTATATGGCGCAAAAACCATAGTATTTAACCATATTAGCAGTAATTTTGATCAAATTTTTTGAACTGCATTCTTAGATTGATGTTATGGAAAGGCGATGTAAAAGAAAGAATTTCAAAATGTCAACCCGTTACCAAAATAGATTAAAAAAACAAAAGTATTCGTTGTTCTTATAGCACATATATTGTTACTCTAAAAAAAGGCAATACTGCTTAAATTAATATTTTGTGTTGTGCCCCTTGCTGGCACATATCGCCTCCAAACGTGGTGACATTGATTCCACAATTTATCGACAATATTAAGGACTAATTTTTGCCCATTCATCCAGGTGCACCTGCTTCAAGACAATTTTTGACGTAATGTGCTGCTGTCCGATTTTAAGCCCGAGGGGAGACCATAGATTCTGTATGGGATTTGTATCGGAACTCTGTGCAGGTGTTTTTAATTATTTTGTATTGTACAGGAGCCACATTTTAACTTCCCAAGCAGTGTTGTTTGGATCGTTATCTTGCTAAAACATAAATTGAGCACGCTCAAATCCCATTTTGGTGGCACTAATGACGAGGTTTTCTCTTAATATGTTTAGGTACATATTGGCGTTTATTATGCAATCAATAAAAAACAAGTTTCCATTACCACTGGCAGACATACATACTCATACCAACACTGAGCACCCCGTGCTTTACGGATGCTGTTTTTTTGGATTCATAGCCTCCCCAGGCTCACGCCAAGAATGTTGTATTTGCTCTTCACGCTGAATATGACAAACTCCCAGACCGACAAAGGTTGAGATTTGTAGCAATTCGCGAAAGATAATCTTCTTGTTCTGGAAACTCGACCATGTATATCATTTGATCGGAGCACCCTGCGAACAGTTTCATCGCATACACTCGTGTGAATGGTTGTCTGGAGTATGTCGTTTAACTTTGGAGCAGAAAAATGCGGGCTATTACTGTTTTCATGTAGAATTTTCTTCTTGTCTCTGCTAGACAACAATTTAGGACGATCGGAACGCTGATTATTTTTCAAGCTACTACGATTTTTTAAATGTTGTATAGCACGTCAGGAAGTGAAAGGACTTCCGTTAAACATTTTGCAAACATAATCATTTTACCGCACCTTACTGTGAAGATAAAATATTATTTCCTTCTTACCTGTAGTTAATTCTTTTCCCTTGTGCATTTTGATGTTGTGACAAATACTTAGCAGGCCCAAACTGAACACATTTAATGAAGATCTTTTTCGCTTACTCAGAACTGTGCAAAAGCAGGTCAAACAAGTAAGAGTGCTCTAGTCGAGAGTGCCCGACTAGGAGATACCCTGATCCAAGGTCTTACATTCATTGAAGTTATTTATCTGCATTCATACATAGAAACACACACACACATATGTATACAAACAAAATCTACTTGCTACGCGCGTCAGACATTTGCTTTGATTCTTCTTCTTCCCTTGGACCCAAACTATGTTACATTGAATCGTTAATATCTTCTTTGTTTATTGTCTGATCAAAATGAAATTTGCTATAGGAGAATATATGTACTTCATTTGGTGACTCTACATCCTATAACTTTTAAGCTATACCTTAAAAACACTGTTCTGGAATCTTAATTTATCGATAACTTTTGAAAGGATTGAGATATCGAAAAAAAAGATGATATTGTATCGAGCCGGCACTACAGTAACTTAAACTTAAATATAAAGTCGCTAGCTTTTATGACTTTCAAGTTATACCCGAAAAATACTTGGCTGGAATCGAAATTTATCGATAACTTTTGAACGGGACGAGATATAGAAAATGATAAACTGGTCTTGTCCCGAGAACTTATATTTAAAATATGAAGTCTCTAGCTTTTGTAGTCTCTGAGAAACGTGCGTTCATACAGACGGACAGGGCTAAATCGACTCGGCTATTGATAGTGATCAAGAATATATATACTTTATGGGTTCGGAGATGCTTCCTTATGCCTGTTACATACTTTTGCACAAAACCATAATACCCCTTTTTCCCATTTTAATGGGATCAGGGTATAAAAACTCGGGATATTCCTAGAAAAATACTATAACGGAATATGCAACAACCGCAACAAATACTTTTGTGGGATGAAAATACCCGCTTTTTTTTGTTTTTATATTCTATTTTGGTAACGGGTTGACATTTTAAAGTTCTTTCTTTTACATCGCCTTTCCAAAACATCAATCTAAGAATGCAGTCCAAAAAATTTGATCAAAATTACTGCTAATATGGTTAAATACTATGGTTTTTGCGCCATATACCCAGCAACGAATACTTTTGTGATTCACTGTACATATATATACATATGTACATGTATCAAACAGTTAAATATACTAGACCAAAATATGCTACACGGGAGTCTACCTTTCAACTCATACTCCTATGTATAGAAGCCAAATTGTTTTTATTTAGATATTTTGGAAAACTTGACCTGCAATATACATACATGTACTATGTATGTATGTATATGTAAAACACAAATACAAAACTGCAAAATGTACGTATACGTACATATACATATATATGTACATGTACACTTGATTGCTAAAATATACATAAAGACAAAAAAAATAAAATGAAATTAACTTTAAATCAAAATATCTTGCATATAGATATATAATTAACTGAAATTTTTGCATTTGCATATGCTTTAACATTTGTCTTAATTATTATTGTTATTTTCTAAGCCCATTAAAAATGGGTAAAAAGGGTATTATGAAGTTGTGCCAATGGTTGCAGATGGAAACACCTCCGACCCCATAAATATTCTTGGTCACTATCGACAGACGAGCTTGTCTGTCCGTCTGTATGAACGCGCAGATCTCTGCATCTTCGCCGAAAATACTACATTTTATCTTTACGTAAATTTTGCATTGTATACATTGTACATATATATTTGCAAAAAGGCAAACTAAACAAAACAAAATTCTGAAGGCTGTAAGTTGTACCAGCATGTGAGATTATTAATTAATTTGTTTCCTACAATGATTTTAATAATTAATTTCTGCAGGAAACTCGCGTTATGTGTGGAGTATAAAGGCAACAATGGTTTTGCCAGATTTGTATAGCGAAATAGAGCAAATTCTTACAAACATTTAAATAAATATATTAAGTTAAATTAATTGTATTTTAATACATTTTTTTTCTTTTTGTTGTATAGGGATTAGTCAAGGCGATTCTTTTTAAAAAGTGATTGCAGAATAAAACAGCTGTGAAAAGCTGTGAAAAGCCGCGAAAAGTAAGAAGCAAAACAGGTAATTTTAATTCATATCATATGAACTTTAAATTATTTGCAATGCCCGCATTATGCGAAAAATGTTTCTTTTACAAGACGAAGCTTTCTTTGAACATCGCCTCTGAGTTTTGTGGCAGGTCAGTCTCCCAAAAGGATCCATGACGGGGCTTTTAATTAAATAATGTTAGTAAATAACAACTTTTGAATATAAACTGCCTTAGCTTTAGCTCACCAAAGCCTAAAATGTAGCAATCGGTGCAGCACACAAGTCAATACACAATAGTGTTTTACATATTTTGGCTTGATATACATCCGCATTAGATAATGCAGTCATAAAGTTGGTCAAATTATCCGTATTCATTATGAATTTAATATTTATTTTCGCGCAACAAAATATTCGACTCAGCACAAAAGGGCGATCGCATGTTTTTAAACGCGAAAGCGAACTCAAAATGCTGTGGAAACACTTAACAGAGATTTCCGATAACAGGTGGATTCGATGACAAACGCATGGCTATGGAAATGTACTATAAAAAATCGATGTCTATCAATAGTATCGATGGTTTGGTTCTGCCGGCTAATCGAGTTTTTGTGGACTATCATGATAGTATCGAACAAATGTATTTGTCTCGTGCCTTTAGGCGCTAAGCATGCATCACGATTGAGAGACTATAGGTTATGCAAAGAAACCGGAAAAAACGGTTTTGTACGCTGTGACATCACATTATCAAATTTAGTAAGCGCGCTTTGTATGCAAGTGAACCAATTTTATGGACAATTTCGCATTTACAGCTGTAAAACATGATAAAAATGCAATGTTTAAATAATTCATAGTTTTTATTAGTTGCTTAGATATATCATACATTCGACTTTCAAGTTATGCCCGAAAAACACTTGGCTGAAATCGAAATTTATCGATAACTTTTGAACGGGACGAGATATCGAAAAAAATTATAAACTTGTATCGTCCCGCCACTACGAGAACTTATATTTCAAATATGAAGTCTCTAGCTTTTGTAGTCTCTGAGAAACGTACGTTCATACAGACGGACAGGGCTAAATCGACTCGGCTATTGATAGTGATCAAGAATATATATTTCTCTTTCTGTGGCCATGGAAGACACACCAATTGAATTCATGACTCTATTTGCGCAATCGCACCGTCGCCTGGCCAGCAGGTGAGGGGATTGAACCAAGGGCATGAACTTATTTTATTTCGGTTGATACAAGCGTTAGTACCTTTACAAAATTTGTTTATGCCATATCTGATTTGATATTTTGGCTCGTAATTTGCGAAACTTAAAAGAAGTTATAGTGACTAGTACAAATTATATGGAATATACAATTATACAGAGCAAACAGATTATTAAAGTATACAATGTAAATTAAAAATTAACAGCAATAAATGAAAAATAATTTTTAAATAAATAAATTACAATTTTTACAAATTTGATTTTAGGCGCTTCATCTTCATAGTTCAGCTGCGCTTGTCCAGTTGTCCAAGTCAGCACACTTTGAATTGCGCGGTTAGTTGCAGAAGGCTGGTCACTCTAATAAATGAAACATATGTGCTCATTTTGGCACGCACATGTGGCGGCCGGATTCGTCGTCTTGTTTAACGACAGCTGATCTGGTTGTCAGCTGCGCAAATAAGTTGGTAGATGGCGCCAGAAGTAAACAGCTGATCGATAACATCAGTGTTCACTTTGGCACTCATAGATGGCGGCAGAATTTATCGTATTGATACATCGATAGCTGTTTTGTTTGTCAGCTGCGCAGATAAGTTGACAGATGGCGCCAGCTATGCGTCGAGCAGCAGCAAACAGCTGTTCGATAAATAACAAGTTTTACATATTTTGCTACGCTCTCTAAAATTGAGCACTAATGTATTAATGTTTGCTTTTGCGCACTCAGTGGCAATCACGGAACATACTGGACCATCTGGAACGTTGAGTTGGAGCTGTAGAGGCGTTGCTTGCAGTCGTCTGGAGTGTGAAGTCGATGTCGAAAATTGCTGGCCTGCTTCCGCCAGGGTCAATGGGCGAAATTTGGAGAACAGCAAGTATTGTGCATACAAATTATTAATACAATTTAACATATTATTTATATCTTGCATATTCCCAGCAGCATTCCAAAAGTACAGACTAGTCATTGTGCATTTCATTGGCTTGTTCGGTGGCATTATTTTCAGGCAGATCAATTGCACGGGTATGCAAATTGGCGGCCGCAAGTGGCATTACGGCTGGATTTAAATGGTTGGCCTCCGCCAGACCAGAAAATACATATAATGGCGGTATTATATGGTTGGCTTCCGTCAAGCCAGAACTTACGTGAGCATTACCAATGTTAATATTTCGCGTTGTTGTACTGATTGCTGTTCTATAAATTCCAGAACCATATGTTAAGATGCGGCCAGTTGTAGCGACTGTTAGATGCGGCGGCAAAGTTGCCAGGTTTGGCGATGTCATTATTCCATGCTCACGTTCATTCAGTATCTGCAGAGCATAACGTCTAAGTTGTATATGCCGCTGAGCGCGAGCCTCATTGAGCCGTTCAAGGTCCGGTCGCACAATTGTTAGTGCAGCTGGGCGGAAAGGTACACTGGCAGTCGTAGTTTGCTGGGTAACATCTTGTTGATCGGTTGGCTGATGCGTGTTAATAATTGCTAATATACCAGAGACTAACTCAGTACCACTTTCAGATTGGCTGCGAACAGCTGCAGGGCTGCTAAAATTTGGGTGTGCAATTGAATGTATTTGCGGTAACCACGGACTTCTGATTCCTCACTGGATGGCTGCAATGCTATTTGACATCGAAGTCTTCTTTGCTCACCGTACCAAGTGCGTCGTTCGTCACGATTCATCATCTCAGCACGTTCCATGAGTAAGGTCTCTACGAAAGTCAGAAGTGAAGGCATGCATCTGGATACCATCTGCTGATACCTTGGTCGAACAAGCCGTCGAGGAGCATATGCAGTCAGCGCAATATTCCTGGCCTCCGAGTTGCGATGAGTTTTTTTCTGTGCGTGTAGTGAACTGCGTATGCTGTGTTTGTGGAAATAGGCGCAATTGGGCCAATTGTTGTTCCTCAAAACTAGCAAATGCAGACACAGATTTATTTAATGATTCGTTACATTGGTATTCACTTATACATATTAAATTTTTAGAAAATATATATTTTTTTTTCTCTTTCTGTGGCCATGGAAGACACACCAATTGAATTCATGACTCTATTTGCGCAATCGCACCGTCGCCTGGCCAGCAGGTGAGGGGATTGAGCCAAGGGCATGAACTTATTTTATTTCGGTTGATACAAGCGTTAGTACCTTTACAAAATTTGTTAATGCCATATCTGATTTGATATTTTGGCTCGTAATTTGCGAAACTTAAAAGAAGTTATAGTGACTAGTACAAATTATATGAAATATACAATTATACAGAGCAAACAGAGTATTAAAGTATACAATGTAAATTAAAAATTAACAGCAATAAATGAAAAATAATTTTTAAATGAATAAATTACAGTTTTTACAATTTGATTTTAGGCGCTTCATCTTCATAGTTCAGCTGCGCTTGTCCAGTTGTCCAAGTCAACGGACTTTGAATTGCGCGGTTAGTTGCAGAAGGCTGGTCACTCTAATAAATGAAACATATGTGCTCATTTTGGCACGCACGTGTGGCGGCCGGATGCATCGTCTTGTTTTACGACAGCTGATCTGGTTGTCAGCTGCGCAAATAAGTTGGTAGATGGCGCCAGAAGTAAACAGCTGATCGATAACATCAGTGTTCACTTTGGCACTCATAGATGGCGGCAGAATTCATCGTATTGATACATCGATAGCTGTTTTGATTGTCAGCTGCGCAGATAAGTTGACAGATGGCGCCAGCATTGCGTCGAGCAGCAGCAAACATATGTGCTCATTTTGACACGCACATGTGGCGGCCGGATTCATCGTCTTGTTTTACGACAGCTGATCTGGTTGTGAGCTGCCAAATAAGTTGGTAGATGGCGCCAGAAGTAAACAGCTGGTCGATAACATCAGTGTTAACTTTAGCACTCATAGATGGCGGAAGAATTCATCGTATTGATATATCGATAGCTGTTCAGTTTGTCAGTTGCGCAGATAAGTTGACAGATGGCGCCAGCATTGCGTCGAGCAGCAGCAAACAGCTGTTCGATAAATAACTAGTTTTACATATTTTGCTACGCTCTCTACAATTGAGCACTAATGTATTAATGTTTGTTTTTGCGCACTCAGTGGCAATCGCGGAACATACTGGATCATCTGGAACGTTGAGTTGGAGCTGTAGAGGCGTTGCTTGCAGTCGTCTGGAGTGTGAAGTCGATGTCGAAATTTGCTGGCCTGCTTCCGCCAGGGTCAATGGGCGAAATTTGGAGAGTACCAAATACAAATTATTAATACAATTTAACATATTATTTATATCTTGCATATTCCCAGCAGCATTCCAAAAGTACAGACTAGTCATTGTGCATTTCATTGGCTTGTTCGGTGGCATTATTTTCAGGCAGATCAATTGCACGGGTATGCAAATTGGCGGCCGCAAGTGGCATTACGGCTGGATTTAAATGGTTGGCCTCCGCCAGACCAGAAAATACATATAATGGCGGTATTATATGGTTGGCTTCCGTCAAGCCAGAACTTGCGTGAGCATTACCAATGTTAATATTTCGCGTTGTTGTACTTATTGCTGTTCTATAAATTCCAGAACCACATGTTAAGATGCGGCCAGTTGTAGTGACTGTTAGATGCGGCGGCAAAGTTGCCAGGTTTGGCGATGTCATTAGTCCATGCTCACGTTCATCCAGTATCTGCAGAGCATAACGTCTAAGTTGTATATGCCGCTGAGCGCGAGCCTCATTGAGCCGTTCAAGGTCTGGTCGCACAATTGTTAGTGCAGCTGGGCGGAAAGGTACACAGGCAGCCTTTTTTTTTTTTTTTGTTTTTTTTTTTTCCGCCTGTGTTCACTGTTTGCATAATAATTTCATTTTTCCGTTCTCTCTCTCTATTTCTATCCTCCTCTCCCTCTCTCTCTCACATGTCCCGAGAACAACCTACACTTGCTTCCAATCAGATGTGTTTGGCAGGGCATAAGACAAGATCCAATTGGATACTTGTGATATACTCTGCCGTGCACACCATTTATCCATGATGACGTGCAAATTCCCGTGCATGGGCATGGGCGTGTGTGTGTGTGTGCGAATGAATATTTGCAGGTGTGTTTGTGTGTGCGCAATTTGGGTGTCATGAGCGCACCCATGCGTTCGTGTGTATGAGGGATAAGAGTCTACGTGCGGGTGCAGGAGAAATAGTATGTTTGATAGTGCGAGTGTATATCATTCAATCATTATCCTTTGATCGGACAAGATCTGAAATAATGGTACACACCCACCCTATCACACGCCTCTCTCGCCTGCATCAACACTATAGGCAGCACACACCACACACAATACACATAGCGCGCACACAAGATCCAAAAAACACACACACACTCGCACACCTGCCTTACAATAGACACTCGCACACACACACACACCCCCACACACACACACACACCAACCTGCCAACCATCACAGACCAATGTCTAGATTTGGGAAAATGGGAAATGATTAAGACAGTGAGAGAGAGGGGGAGAGGTTTCACTTAGAAGGAGATCGAGTTCGAAAGTTGATATTTATCAAGCACACGGCTAGTTGTTTTGATATACGCAATCATTGACAAAGTCCGATTTTGCTCATTTGCATGAGCAAAATCTAAGAATGCCAATTTATCTCTTTTTCTCTTTCCGTGGTAGTTACACACACGCAGTTAAACCGCTTCTTATACCCCATACTTCCCTCGCCTGTCCAGCAGGTAGGGGGAGTGGGGTACAGTAGGCGGCCAGTTTTATTTAAATATTACATATTTTAGTAATTTGAATAAATTTTTTCGCGCCAAGATAACAATGTTTTACAGAATGGCTCTAATAAGTGTGACCCCATTTTTTATGTGGGCTGCGTTTGTTTTACATTTCGGTTTGTGTAATTTTAAACAAACTTATTTATAAGTTGTTAGAAAACATTTAAAGGTTTTAACTTATGTTACTTTTTGTTTTTTAACTAACAGGATAGTTGACACGGAGCCGTGGCCACGCGTCAAGAGTTAACAATATAAGCGTATTGTATTACATTTACTCAGTTGGTTGGTGCCGCCACCGCCAGATCAGCCAGTGGGCGTGGATCCAGTGGGACTTCGTTGGACATCGCCGGTTAATTTGTATGCGACGCTTCGTTGCAGTCTGCTGCCTTGTCAGTACAT
This sequence comes from Drosophila maculinotata, assembly GCA_035045305.1. Classification (NCBI taxonomy): domain Eukaryota; kingdom Metazoa; phylum Arthropoda; class Insecta; order Diptera; family Drosophilidae; genus Drosophila; species Drosophila maculinotata. The sequence continues at coordinate 48,299 of JAWNPD010000002.1, read as the reverse complement.
TCGCTCCTGAGGTCTGTGCTAGAATTGGTGTCCGTCAGCGTTGGATATATACCTGGAATTGATGAAGGGACCATGGCTGTCGTCTCAGCGTTATCCGCTTCTCGGCCCATTTGTGGTGACTCGCAACGAGTGGTGTCCGCTGCATGTAGCTCCGTCAGCGTTGGATGCATACTTGGTTTTGGTGGAGAGACTCTGGTCGCGGCCTCAACGCTGATTGCCACAGGGCACGTTAGTGGTGGCTCGCGTTGTGTATGTATTAGCATTTGCATCCTTCTTGTGAGTGTAGTCGCTGAGCTATGATTTTTTGTATTCACAGCGGGGGCTGCTGCTGGTAGCTGTGCTAGCACATTTGGATTTGCATCTAACGAGAGCAGTATTGTTGAAGGGCTGCCAGTCGCTTCATCTGTATCGGCGGCAACTGGTGACGTTTCTATGACTCGGCAGCTATTGACATTTCTCGTTTCAGCTACTCCATAAATGGATGTAACCTAAGATTTATTTTATCATATTTTTGTTCAATTAGGGAGGGGAGGACACAATACAATAGAAGGGGAAAAAACTAAGTGGCTAGCTTAGTGAAATATAAAAAATTTGACTTACAACTAATAAAGTATAGAAAACAATTAACATTGGTGTTTTAAATTGAACAAAGGTAAGAGTGTGTAGCATCAGCGCATGACGTAAATCTTGGCGCCTTAAGCCGACAGGTGTGAGATAGAGATTTTGAGGGATTTAGAAACACCTTTTCCTGCCCCAATGCAAAGCAGGTCTAGTGTGGTGTGATGAATTTGATCCAGCTCCCTCTTACTGGAACATTGCGTGTGTAGCTTAGTTTGTGTAGTCGCGTATTTGCGGCTTTTGTCTTGGATGCTGGAGGTTGGCGTTCTTGTTTCGTATAACGTGCCAGGGGTTGAGAAGACGTATGATCCAGATGTTATGGTATGAATTGAAGATTGCAGTTAAACGAGTATGATTGGTTTGTTTGATTTGGCATCTAGTGCCAGTATTTTGTAGTCACTCCAGATGTAGATGCGGGTGCTTGTTCTCGAGATATGTGGTATCTTGTTTTAATCCTGAATGGAAGACCAGACGTTGAGTAGTCAACAGAAGTCAGACAGCATGAAAGAGGGCTGCGAGAGGAGACAGAACGAGTCAGATTTCAGTCAGGATAGGTATTTGAGTTATTTTGTTTTGATTTTAGAGATGACTTAGATGCAAGTTTGACCGCTGATGCATAATTATGTTCAACTGTGCATGTTTGTTTGAAGGTAAGGTATTGAACTGGTTGATGATGCATAATTGTATGTTGAATGATGTGAGGGGTTTTTTTTTTTTTTTTTTTTTTTTTGTTGGTTGCCGATGGAAAGCATTCAGGTAGTTAAATGCCATGCCAGGAGTGATAGTTGATCCAGTGAAGAAAATAGCTTATTTGATTGCAGGTGGACGACCTCTGAGCTACAGTTGGCATACCAGATGGTGAGTTGAAATGTTGGTGTAACGATGAATTAGTTGTGGTGAAGAGATCTGGGGGAGGTCAGTAGAATTGGAGTACGACCAGGTTGATTTGTTTGATTTTTTAATGTGAACAACTTGCCCGCCAGCATGCAACTGGCGGTCGCTTTATTATACAACTTATATTATTACTTTACAGAGTAAGCAATTTCGAATAAATTTTAAATGGCAACAGAACGTTATAACTGCAGTATAAGAGTGGGCAAAAACTATCTGGCAGCCCTTTTTTGTGCATACAATAGCGGGAGTTGGCAGCTCAATCTGTCAAATAACGCGTTTTTGGTATTTTAGCTATAGGTATGTTGGCAGCATTTGCAGAAAATTAAGGTAAATATTATACCAATTTGTTGAATATATACTAATTAAATACATTATAAACATTAAATAAATTAATTGGCGCATCACGGGACATCTGGAGGGCGTCTCTCACACGCCGCACATCTCGTCCAGGCTGAGGAGCTGCGTGGGAAGCGACCGGAATTGGACATCGGCCACAGCAATTGTGCTTGCGGGGGGTGCCGCTGCCAAATTGGGGCAGCAGCCTCCCTGAACGTCCCTGAGCTGCAAAAAGGCCGGAGCTGGGTGGGAATACTAGGCGTGGTCTCTGCAGATGTGCCGGACCACCGTTTATTAAATTTGGCTGGATGATGCCAAAGATACCGCCCACTCCAAATTGAGCGTTTGGCCATGTTGGCCGGTTTTGTCTTGATGCCGTCTCGGGTGGTCGCTGTCTGTTGAAACGCCATTGGCTGACTAGCGTGGTGTCTTGTGGCAGAGTTGACATAATTTTGCGCCCTGGATGCCTGCCAGTGCGTCTCCGATATTGATTGGCGTCTGTCTCTCGAATTGGGACCTGAAAGAAAGGCGCCAAAATAACTGCCGGCGCTGGTATACTCACCATGGTCAGGATTGACCAACCAAGCAGCAGGAGGTTAGCCGTTGCCTGGCTACAGGCTATCAGTGGCCGTCGTCTCATCGTGCATCTGTGTGGCCACGGGTTTGACGGCATTCTGCACTGCTCTGCTGCCATGTCTTCATCTAGAGCACGTTCCAGTCTTCTCCTGGCCTGCTCCAGGCCACGGTCCAGCAGCGTCTCTTGGTAGACAGGCGATTGTTGCAATTGTGGAAGTGCCAGCTGTGGGTCTGGTATCTGTTGTGGCTGCGTTGGAGTCGCCTGCTGTGGCCGCATTGGAGGCGCCTGCTGTGGCCGCATTGGAGGCGCTTGCTGTGGCTGCATCGTTGTCGACTGCTGTGGCTGCCCGTTTGGTCTCTCCTCAACGTAATCTGGCACTATTATTTGCTTAATCACTGTCGGCTGGTCCTTGATAATGTCGAGCACTCGCTCTCTGGTGATTAAACCTCTTCCATATTGGCGTTTGTATATGTGTATGTTAACCCCAGAGAGTCTTTCAGGTGGTGGACGGATTTTTTTTTGCTGTGGCCGTCTTGGAGGCTGCATCAGTGTGGACGACTGTGGCTGTTCATGAAGTGTAGCATCCACGTAGTCTGGCATTATTAATCGGTAGATTACTGGCGGCTGTCCCTGGATGCGGGCCAGCACATCGTCTCTGGTATATTCACCACTTCTATATGCACGACTGTAGTCATTTATTAACATTTCACACAGCCTTTCAGGTGGCGGGCGGTTTGCTTGCTGCTGTCGTTGCATGGCCTGTGCTTCTGCCAGTCTCACGGACTCTCTCCTCTCCAGCTCTTCTTCTTCAAGCCGTAAGAGTGTTGGAAGAAGCTCCCTGTTTTGGCGCCGCTGTGTTTGTTGCGTCTGCTGGACTCTTCTCTGTTGATGTGGCTGCACTGGCGGCTGAAGTGGGCGTATATATTGCTGCAGCTGTTGTAGATACCGCGGCCTTTGGAGGCGCCGGGGCTCATATGGCTGGATGATTAAATTTCGGGCCTCGGGATTTGCATGGCGAGCCAAAGCGTTTGCAAAACGGCCACTCGCCGTCTGGAAGACCTCATCAACAGTTTTGAATCCATAAGTGTTTCTTATAGAATCATTTCGAGTATATCGAGTTGCCTTTACTGATCTGCGTATTATTTTGTTTTGCAGTGTTTGAATGCGCAGTAGCTGTACGTTGGATGTGAGTGCTCCCCACACCGGAATGCTATACTGCCAGATTGGCATGATGAGCTGCTTTATGATTGTGGCCTTGCAGTCCTTCGCCAGTCGGCTGCTGGGACCGAGAAGCCACTCTAATTTCGATGCCCTTGCCCTTAGTTTGGTGCGGAGATGTGTAATATGAGATTGAAGCGTTAGTTTTCTATCAAGTACTACTCCCAGGTATGTGTGTGCAGTTTTACAAGGGATAATCTGCCCGTTAAGTAATGGTGACCGTTCTCTGTTTGCTTGTTCCAGTCTTCTAATCGTGTATAGTACATGGGCTGTTTTGTTAGTATTGATGCTTATGGACCATCTTTTGGCCCATTTGCCAAAGTGCTCGAGGTACTCTTGATTCTCTCTGACAGCGTATGAAGAGAATTCGGCAGCACACATAATCACTGTGTCGTCAGCATATGTAGATAGCAGCATACGGTTCTGGTGGGGCTCCATGTGTTGGCGTTGCTGCGTGCATAGAGGGATGGGCATATCTGATGAGTATATTGTGTAAAGTATAGGCCCCAGTACGCTGCCCTGGGGCACGCCAGCTGAGACTTGACCAATCCTGGACTTGATGCCGTCGTTGCAGTTAACTATAAATGTGCGCTCGCTCAGGTAACTCTCGATTATATTGTATAAGTTAATTGGTAATAACTTAATTAATTTGCAGAGCAGGCCGTCGTGCCACACCCGGTCAAAAGCCTCAGAGATGTCTATGAATACGGCAGAGCAGTATTGCCGCTCTTCATACGCACGTAGAATGAATTGCGTGACGCGGGCCAGTTGCTGTTCCGTGCCGTGTTCGCGCCTGAACCCAAACTGATGGTTTGGCACTGCCTTGGCAAATTCTAGTACTTCAAACAGCCTCAGCATAAGCAGCTTTTCAAATATCTTGGAGAGGCCCGAGAGAAGGCTAATTGGGCGGTAGGATGATACGTCAGCGGAGTTTTTCCCAGGCTTGAGTATCATGGTGATGCCAGCGTGTTTCCATTTGCTTGGAAAATGGCCAAGTCGGAGTATTGAGTTGTATATAAGCAGTAGATATAAGAGCGCTTTTTTTGGTAGTAGTTTGATAATTCTGTTGTCTATTTTGTCTTCTCCAGGTGATTTGGCCAGTTCCAGTGCGTCTATCTCAAGTTTCAGCTCGTTCAGTGTGACCGGCCTTAGTGTTTGCTGATGGCCGTTTGCAGGCTGTTGTGGCTGCTGTTTACTTTGCTTCTGCTGCCTCCATTCCTCCCGAATTTCTGCCCGCACCTCGTCTGTATTGGAGTGGTTTGGGCTGAATCTTTCCTCGAGGTGAGCGGCGAAAGCCTCCACCTTCTCGGTGGTGGTCTTCGTCCAGACCACGTTTGGGGTTGCGCCACGTCCAGGAGCGCCCACCAGTAATGTTTTTATTGGCCAGTTTGGCTGCGGCTGTTTTTTAATTTTGTTTGTGAGGCGCCAGAGTTTCTGCATATTATATCTGTCTTGAATATCTATGCCCTCAAATAACTTATTAATGTTTTTGTTTTTCAGTTTAATGAGTGCCTTCTGGAGCTTATTTTGTGCAGCCCTGTACTGCCGTCTTGCCTCTGGAGTGCGTGTTGCCATTAATATTCGCTTCGAGGCCTGCTTTTCCCATAGCAGTCTCCTAGTCGGTTCGTCCAGTTCCAGATTATGTCGATGCCGGTGTCTGGAGTTGTTCCCTTGGGGCCTGTGTGTATTATGTGCAGCTACAGTTGCGGCTTGTTGGATTTTGCGTAGGAAAATGTCAACTGCATCTTCGATGTCCATGCCAGATCGGATCTCCGTATTGAGATGGATCTGCTGTTCAAGAACCTCCTGGAAGCGCTTTGTATTGGCGCCTGGGTGCAAGAGCCGCGGATTTCTAATTGTAGTTTGGAAATTTGTGCTTCTACAAGTGATCACGTCGACTCTTAGTGGCAGATGGTCCGAATCTAGATCCGTGGATGAGTGAATTTGTACGCAGCTGCTGTCAATTCCAGCGTAAATTGCAAAATCTATTGCCGAGGGCCTTTTTCTCCGGTCATACGGATAGTGCGTTGCTCCACCAGTGGCCAGAATGTTGTAGTGACTTTGTGAGTGGATCGAATCATTTAAAGCTTTGCCCCTTTGGCAAGCCCTGGGATTTCCCCACCACGAGTGCTGTGCGTTCCAGTCACCGCAGAGTATGAAGCGTGATCTGGTCCCACCTGTGAGGCTGTCGAAGTGTTTTAGGAGTCTGTTGAACTGCTCAGAATTCCATTTGAACACGGGGGGCAATAAATTGGCGCAATAATGATAATTTCTTTTTTATTTTCATTGTTAGGCATTAGAGCAACAGGAGCACTCTGGAGAAATTCCTCGTTGATGGGTTGGAGAGCAGTGTGCCTTATGTCAGCACGCACAAGGATAGCAACGCCACCTCTTCGATGGAGTTGTGGATGTGAGGCAGTGTACGTGTGGTAGCCGGACACGCTCAGGATGCTGGAATTTGTTGGAGTCCGCGTTTCAATTACCATCATAACTTGTATGGCTTCTCGTCGCATGTATAATTCCAACTCGGTCATTTTGTTGCCCACGCCGCACGCATTCCAGAATGCAATTTTAAAGGTGTTGCCATTCTGGTTGATGCTGTGGGTGGCCCCACCGTTTGCAGTAGGTGCAGAAGTGGCTACATGTGAGTCGTAATTGTTGCTGCTTGGTGTGTGTCTATTAATCATTTTTAATCTCAGTGGCGATGGCATATTCAAAATGAGAGGGACAATCAACAATATGGGTTGCTACGCTGTCTAGTTGCTGTTCACAGGTATTTTGTGTATCGTTATATTTATTTTGTGTTTGTATAGTAATTAGCTGCAAAAGAACATTTAATAAACTGTCTATCCTTTTTTCCATGCGATTAAACATGGCCATATTCTGTTCAAGGGCCTGGGAAAGGGAGCTGTTTGATGTTTCTGCTCGTTTAGCTACCTGCTGCTGTTTTTGTTGCCACTGGGGCTGCGGCTGTAGTAGTTGCTGCTCTTCGCGTAGTTGCTGCTGTAGTTTGGCCAAGTGTCTTTCGGCCGGATTTCGTACTCTGGCGGCATCGTTTTGCGTCGACTTGGCACTACTAATTTGCGCTGCTGGCTGTCTCGCTGTTGGCTTTGTTGGCTTCTTGGCTGCTGGAGGACGCTGGTTCACCTGGCGTGGACGCTGCTGGAGTTTGCGCGGGTGCCTTGGGGCCGGGCTGCGCATGACCCTATTGTTCTGTGTTAAGGCACTTCTCACTGGGGGCTGCTGTTGTGGCCTCGTGCTTGGAGTGGGGTGCTGGAGTTGCTGCTCCAGTCGTAACTGCTGTTTTTTTTTAATGTGAACAACTTGCCCGCCAGCATGCAACTGGTGGTCTCTTTATTTTACAACTTATATTATTACTTTACAGAGTAAGCAATTTGAATAAATTTAAATGGCAACAGAACGTTATAACTGCAGTATAAGAGTGGGCAAAAACTATCTGGCAGCCCCTTTTTTTTTTTGCGCATACAATAGCGTGAGTTGACAGCTCGGTTTGTCGAGTAACGCGTTTTGGTATTTTTGACTTATAACTAAGTTGGCAGCGTTTGCAGAAAATTAAGGTAAATATTGTAATAATTGTTGAATAAATACTAATTAAATACATTTTTAACAACAAATAAATAATTTGGCGCGTCACGGGACATCTGGAGGGCGTCTCTCACACACCTCACATCTCGTCCAGGCTGCGGAACTGCGTGGGAAGCGTCCGCAATTGCACAAGGGCCGCAACAAGTGTGCTTGCGGGGGGGTGCCGCTGCCAAGCTGGAACAGCAGCCTCCCTGATCGTCTTTGAGCTGTGAAAAGGCCGGAGCTGTCTTGGGATGCTAGGCGTGGTCTCCGCAGATATGCTGAACCACCGTTTGTTGGATTTGGGTGGACGATGCCGGCAGTGCTGCCCATACCAAATTGAGTATTTGGCCATGCTGGCCGTCGTGGGAGATTTAGTCTTCTTGGTGCCACCTCGGGTGGTCGCTGTCTGTGGAACCGCCATTGGCTGACTGGCGTGATGTCTTGTAGCAGAGTTGCCATCGTTCTACGCCCTGGGTACCTGCCAGTGCGTCTCCAATGTGGATTTGCGTCTGTCACTCCAGCTGGAATCTGCAAGTAAGGCGCCAAAATTGCAGCCGGCGCTGGTATACTCACCAGGCCTGTCAGGATTGACCAGCCAAGTACCAGGAGGTTAGCCGCTGCCTGATTAATAGCGATCAGTGGGCGTCTTCTCGTCATACATTTCTGTGGCCACGGATTTAAGGGCGTTCTGTGCTGCTCAGCTGCCATGTCTTCGTCTAGAGCACGTTCCAGTCTTCTTCTGGCCTGCTCCAGACCACGATCCAGTTGCGTTTCATGGTTGACAGCAGTCGATTGTTGTAATTGTGAGTTATGCGAGTGTGGTGGCTGTAGTGGGAGTTCTGGCTGCAGTGCCAGTTGAAGATCTGACGTCTGCTGTGGCCGCATTGTAGGCGCCTGTTGTGGCTGCATCCGTGTCGATTGCTGTGGCTGATCATCTTGCCTCTCCACGTAGTCTGGGACAATTATTTGTTTTATTACTGTCGGCTGGTCCTGGATAATGGCCAGTACCCGTTCTCTGGGGAGTAGATTTCTGTTATATTGGCGTTTATAGTAGTGTATTAACACCCCAGAAAGTCTTTCAGGTGGCGGGCGGACTTTTCTTTGCAGTGGCCGCGTTGGACGCGCTTGCTGTGTCTGCATTGATGTCGACGACTGTGGCTGTTGGTCATTTTGCATCCCATCCTCGTAGTCTGGCATTATTAATTGATGAATTACTGTCGGCTGGCCCTGTGTGAGGGCCAGAACCTCGTCTCTAGTGAGTTCGCCTCTTCTATATTTGCGTTGGTAGTAGTTTATGAGCATCTCACAAAGTCTTTCAGGTGGCGGGCGGTTTATTTGCTGCTGTTGAAGCATGGCCTGTGCTTCAGCCAGTCTCTCGGACTCTCGTCTCTCCAGCTCTTCTTCTTCAAGCCGCAGGAGTGTTGGAAGAAGCTCCCTGCTATGGCGCCGCTGTGATTGCTGCGTCTGCGGATCTACGCTCTGCGGATCTACGCTCTGTTGTTGTGGCTGCACTAGCGGCTGCAGCGGGCAGATATATTGCTGCAGCTGTTGCATGTACCGCGGCCTTTGGAGGCGCCGGGGCTCGTATGGCTGCATAAGCAAGTTTCGGGCCTCGGGGTTTACATGGCAGGCCAGAGAGTTTGCAAAGCGGTCACTTGCCGTCTGGAAGACTTCGTCAACGGTTTTAAATCGGTAAGTGCTCCTTATAACATCGTTTCTTGTGTATCTTGTTGCTTTTACTGCTCTTCGTATAATTTTATTTTGCAGGGTTTGTATTCGTAGTAGCTGTATGTTGGATGTGAGTGCTCCCCAGACTGGAATGCCATACTGCCAGATTGGCATGATAAGCTGCTTTATAATTGTGGCTTTACAGTCCTTGGCCAGGCGGCTGCTGGGGCCGAGGAGCCACTCCAGTTTGGATGCCCTTGCTCTCAGTTTAATGCTGAGACGTGTAATGTGCGGTTGGAGCGTGAGTTTTCTGTCTAGTATTAATCCCAGGTAAGTATGTGAGGTTTTACATGGGATCTTTTGCCCGTTTAGTAATGGTGACCGTTCTCTGTTTACTTGTTCCAGTTTTCTCAGCGTGTACAGCACATGGCCTGTTTTGTCTGCATTGATGCTGATGGACCACTTTTTGGCCCATTTTTCGAAGTGCTTGAGGTACTCTTGGTTCTCCGTAACAGCGTATGAAGCGAATTCAGCAGCACACATAATCACCGTGTCGTCAGCATAGGTGGATAGCAGCATTCGATTCTGGTGGGGCTCCATATATTGGCGTCGCTGCGTGCAAAGTGGGATGGGCATATCTGAGGAGTATATAGTGTACAGTATAGGCCCCAATACGCTGCCCTGGGGCACGCCAGCTGAAACTCGTCCAATCCTTGACTTGATACCGTCGTTGCAGTTTACTATGAAGGTGCGTTCGTTCAGGTAACTCTCAAGTATATTGTACAGATTAATTGGTAACAGCTTTATCAATTTGCAGAGCAGGCCGTCGTGCCACACCCGGTCGAAAGCCTCAGAGATGTCTATAAAGACCGCAGAGCAGTATTGCCTCTCTTCGTACGCCCGTAATATAAATTGCGTGACGCGGGCCAGTTGCTGTTCAGTGCCGTGCTCCCGCCTGAAGCCAAACTGATGATTTGGCACTGCCTTGGCAAATTCTTGGACTTCAAACAGCCTCAACATAAGCAGCTTTTCAAATATCTTGGAGAGGCCCGAGAGAAGGCTGATTGGGCGGTAGGATGATACGTCAGCGGAGTTTTTCCCTGGCTTGAGTATCATGGTGATGCCAGCATGTTTCCATTTGCTTGGGAAATGGCCAAGCCTAAGTATGGAGTTATAAATAAGCAGTAGATATAAAAGCGCTTTTTGTGGTAATAGTTTAATAATTCTATTGTCCATTTTATCCTCTCCAGGTGATTTGGCCAGCTCCAGTGCGTCTATTTCCAGCTTCAGCTCGTTTAGTGTGACTGGCCTAAATATATGCTGGTGGCTAAGGGCAAGCTGCTGTGGCTGCTGCTTGCGTTGTTTCAGCTGCCTCCATTCCTCGCGGATTTCTGCTCGCACCTCGTCTGTATTGGAAAAGTTTGGACTAAATCTTTCTTCGAGATGGGCGGCAAAAGCCTCCGCCTTTTCGGTGGTAGTCTTCGTCCAAGTCACGTTTGAAGTTGCGCCACGTCGAGGAGTGGCCGCCAGTAGGGTTTTTATTGGCCAATTTGGCTGCGGCTGTTTTTTTATTTTGTTGGTGAGTCGCCAGAGTTTCTGCATATTGTACCTGTCATTGATATCTATGCCCTCGAATAGCTTATTAATGTTTTTATTTTTCAGCTTGATGAGCGCCTTCTGTAGCCTGTTTTGCGCTGCCCTATATTGTCGTCTTGCCTCTGGAGTGCGTGTCGCCAATAGTATTCGCTTGAAGTCCTGCTTTTCCAGTAGCAGTCTCCTAGTTGGTTCATCCAATTCGAGATCATGTCGATGCCGGTGCCTGGAGTGATTGCCATTGGGCCTATGTGTATTGTGTGCAGCTACAGTTGCGGCTTCTTGGATGTTGCGCAGGAATATGTCGACTGCATCTTCAATGTCCAAACCGGATCGGATCTCCGTATTGAGGTGGATCTGTTGTTCCAAGACCTCCTGGAAGCGCTTCGTATTGGCGCCTGAATGCAAAAGTCGCGGATTTCTAGCTGGAGTTTGGAAATTTCGGCTCCTACCAGCGATCAAGTCGACTCTTAGTGGCAAGTGGTCCGAATCTAGATCCGTGGTGGATTGAATTCTAAGACGGCTGCTATCAATTCCGGCATAGATTGCAAAATCAATTGCCGAGGGCCTTTTTCTCCTGTCATACGGGAAATGCGTTGCTCCGCCAGTGGCCAATATATTATAGCGATTTTGCGAGTGGATCGATTCAATTAGAGCTTTGCCCCTTTGGCATGCCCTTGGATTTCCCCACCACGAATGCTGTGCGTTCCAGTCTCCGCCGAGTATAAAGCTGGATCTGGTCTCGCCTGTGAGGTTGTCGAAGTGCTTAAAGAGTCTGCTAAACTGTTCAGGGATCCATTTGAACACGGGGGGGCAATAAACTGGTGCAATAATAATAATTTCTTTTTTCTTCTCGTTATTAGGCATTAGAGCAATAGGGGCGCTCTGGAGAAATTCCTCGTTGATGGGCTGGAGTGCAGTGTGCCTTATATCAGCACGCACAAAGATGGCAACGCCACCTCTTCGATGGAGTTGTGGATGGGAGGCAGTGTATGTGTGGTAGCCGGCCACGCTCAGTATGCTGGAATTGGTTGGAGTCCGTGTTTCGATGACCATCATGATTTGTATGGATTCCCTTCGCATGTAAAGTTCCAGTTCAGTCATTTTGTTGCCCACGCCACACGCATTCCAGAATGCAATTTTAAAAGTGTTGCCACTCTGGTTATTATTGTGGGTGGCCCCGTATGGATTTGGAGTACTGGATGGCAGCTGCCCTGGGCCGTTGGCAGTGGGTGCAGGAGTGGCTACATTTGAATAGTAGTGGTTGCTATTTTGGGTGTGCCTATTCATCATTTTTAGTGTCAGTGGCGGTGGTATGTTCAGGATCTATGGGACATTCATCAATTTGCATTGCTACGCTGTCTATTTGCTGTTCCCAGGTATTTTGTGGATTGTTACCGGTGTTTTTATATTTATTATGTGTTTGTATTGTAATAAGCTGCAAAAGGACATTTAATAAACTATCTATTCTTTTTTCCATACGATTGAACATTGCCATATTCTGCTCAAGGGCCTGGGAAAGAGAGCTGTTCGATACTGATGCTTGATTAGCTACCTGATGCTGTTTTTGTTGCCACTGGGGCTGCGGCTGTAGTTGTTGCTGCTCATCGCGTAGTTGCTGCTGTAGTTTGGCCAAGTGTCTTTCGGCCGGATTACGTACTCGGGCGGCATCGCCCATGTCCCGGTTTTGCGTCGACTTGGCACTGCTAATTTGTGCTGCTGGTTGGTTGGCTGTTGCCTTGGTTGGCTTCTTGGATGCTGAAAGTTGTTGATTCACCTGGCGTGGACGCTGCTGTAGTTTGCGCGGGTGCCTTTGGGTCGGACTACGCATGACCCGATTGTTCGGCGTTAAGGAACTTCTCACTGGGGGCTGCTGTTGTGTCGTCGTACTTGTAGTGGGGTGCTGGAGTTGCTGCTCCAGGCGTAGCTGCTGCTGGAGATTGGCCAGGTGGTTTTCGGCTGGATTACGTACGCGTGCGGCATTATTGCCGCCACGCACAACCCAGCTGTATGGCATCTTGACGTTATTGGCAGGTGACATTCGCGGCTGGTCGTCTAGTTGATTGGATGTTTCTGGCTGCCACCGTGCTGGCTGCGGCTGACGGTGCTGATTATCTGCCTGTGGCTTCTGCATTTGTTGACGTATTTGCTGCTGCTGTTTATCCTCAGAAGTGACTCGATTGGCCCTGAGTCTGCTGCGTGCATCTTTAAACCCTGGGCAGCCCTTGTAGGAGCTTATGTGGTTGCCCCCACAGTTAGCGCATTTTGGGTCATCCTGTCTGGGCTTGGTGCATGCAGTCGAGGGGTGCTCGCCTGCACATTTCATACAGGCGAACGGCCGCCTGCAGTAATTTTTAGTATGGCCAAAGGCCTGGCATCGATGGCACTGTGCTGGATCACGCGGCTTGGACTGGCGCTCGACCACAATGGATTGGCTGCCCAGCTCCTTCAGAGTGAGGATACCCTCGTGGCTTCCATCTACGTTGGGCTGCAGCTCTATTTCAAATAAATTTAGAGGCCTGCCAGTGAAGCGATGCTTCATCACCCGTATGAAACGTGTGGTGAAACCTAATTGGCCCAGTTTTGCTGCCAGCCAGTCGCAGGGTGTGGAGTGATGGAGAAGGCGCAAGATGACCCGGTACCCTTTCTCACTACGCAGTTGGTGCGTATATAGGTGCGTGCCATCTTCAGCCAGGGCAGCAAGGATGGCATTGTATGTGCCCATGTCCTCGCACTCGACACGGAGTCCGCTGCCAGATGTTGTTTTTGTGGTAAATTTGCCAACTCCTGGATTGTTGTTTAATTTATCCAGAAGAGGCATAATTGCAGGCACCACTGGAATGAAGAGTGAAGGCACCTTCTTGCTTTGAATCGGCTGTTGATTTTGCGACTGTGCCTGGAGGCACTCGTCACTTTTTTGCTTTTGTTGATGGGAATTTTGTTGCTGTGTTTCCGTCTGCTGTTGCAGCTGTTGTCGTCTTGTCTCCTGGTGCAGTTTTATGGCGAAGCCGCTTTTGAAGTTGGGTGTTGTAGTGGGCAGATCCATTAGGGCCAGGTCGTCATCTGAATCAGACATGGCCATGCATCTCCTTTTCAGCGGCGAGCGCCATGTAGTGGCACTTGTTTTAAGTGTTGTTTGGGGTGGCATAATTAGTTCGCTAGGCAGCAAAGGTGGCACACCAGACAGCCAGCTGTGAACTAAGTTAGTGTTAGTAGTGCTAGCGGCACCTGCGGTTGTCGGTGTCATCGTCGTGAGCGTGTTGGTTGTTAACGCTTGTGTTAAAGTTGGGAGTAGATTCCTTCTGGCAGGCGTTGTTGTTGCCGTTAGCATGGTTTCTGCCTTTGCTTCTTGTAGTAGGGGTTTAATACCAGTCGTTTTAGGATATGTCATGGTATGGGTCGAGTTTCGTTGCTGTGCTGTTTGCTGTAGAGTGCATGTGCCGTTTGAATTGGCAGTTGTCCTTATTGTCGTTGCATTAGTGTAGGTTGATATCGGCGAGAGCGTCGCTGCAGTTTCGTGTGCGTGTATTTGTAGTGCAGTTTGTTGTAGTGTGCGTGCGCCGTTTGCGCTGGCGCTTGCTCTAGCTGCAGTTGCCATAGTGTGGGTAGCTAGCGCCGCTGCAGTTTCATGTGCGTGTACTTGTAGTGTAGTTTGTTGCAGTGTGCGTGCGCCGTTCGCGCTTGATCTAACTGCTGAAGTCATAGTGTGGGTAGCTAGCGGGGAAAGTACCGCTGTTGTTTCGTTTGAGTGTATTTGCTGTGTATTTTGTTGCAGTGTACGTGTAACGTTCTCGCTCGCGTTTGCATTGGTGTGTGCAGCTAGCGGGGAAAGTGCCGCTGTTGTTTCGTTTGAGAGTATTTGCTGTGTATTTTTTTGTAGTGTACGTGTAACGTTCTCGCTCGCGCTTGCATTGCTGTGTGCGGCTAGCGGGGAAAGTGCCGCTGCAGTTTCTTGTTCATGTATTTGCTGTTGGCGAATTTTATATATATTTGCGCTTGCCTTTGTGGTAGTGGCGTCTGTTGCTTGTTTTGGCGGCAATTTCCTGACATATAGGTGCCTAAGGCGTTTTGGGGACATGGGATTTTCTACCAATGTTGTTTCCATTGGGTTCGGCGGGGTATCCATTGCGCCGACGGCGGCATCTTCCTCGGAGTCGAACATGGAATCGTCCATGGGTGATCCACCAAGTGGTCTCATGGACACATCCGAGTCGGATTGGGATAGTAGAGACACAATGTACTCACCACTTGCTCTGTCCATCGTCGTTGTGTTGGGGTTTTGATTGTCGGAGGCAGGAGCAAGTGCATCCATGGGCGACTGCCGGCCTGTACCGGTTTTGGTGGTGCCTGACTCGATCAATGACCCAGGCTTTGACTTTTCCACTATGGAGTTATTGGCTTCACTGGCACTGGCCATGAAGTATGTCCCTATGGCACCAAAATTATATTCCACCGAGCCAATGGAGACATTTGTGGAGGCATATTCCGTATCTGAGCCCGACATATATTTAATTTTGACTTGATAAAACTTTTTTTAATGTGATTTTTTTATGTCTTTTTTTTTTTTTTTTTAATGTGAACAACTTGCCCGCCAGCATGCAACTGGTGGTCTCTTTATTTTACAACTTATATTATTACTTTACAGAGTAAGCAATTTGAATAAATTTAAATGGCAACAGAACGTTATAACTGCAGTATAAGAGTGGGCAAAAACTATCTGGCAGCCCCTTTTTTTGCGCATACAATAGCGTGAGTTGACAGCTCAGTTTGTCGAGTAACGCGTTTTGGTATTTTAGACTTATAACTATGTTGGCAGCGTTTGCAGAAAATTAAGGTAAATATTGTACTAATTTGTTGAATAAATACTAATTAAATACATTTTTAACATCAAATAAATAATTTGGCGCATCACGGGACATCTGGAGGGCGTCTCTCACACACCTCACATCTCGTCCAGGCTGCGGAACTGCGTGGGAAGCGTCCGCAATTGGACAAGGGCCGCAACAAGTGTGCTTGCGGGGGGTGCCGCTGCCAAGCTGGAACAGCAGCCTCCCTGATCGTCTTTGAGCTGTGAAAAGGCCGGAGCTGTCTTGGGATGCTAGGCGTGGTCTCCGCAGATATGCTGAACCACCGTTTGTTGGATTTGGGTGGACGATGCCGGCAGTGCTGCCCATACCAAATTGAGTATTTGGCCATGCTGGCCGTCGTGGGAGATTTAGTCTTCTTGGTGCCACCTCGGGTGGTCGCTGTCTGTGGAACCGCCATTGGCTGACTGGCGTGATGTCTTGTAGCAGAGTTGCCATCGTTCTACGCCCTGGGTACCTGCCAGTGCGTCTCCAATGTGGATTTGCGTCTGTCACTCCAGCTGGAATCTGCAAGTAAGGCGCCAAAATTGCAGCCGGCGCTGGTATACTCACCAGGCCTGTCAGGATTGACCAGCCAAGTACCAGGAGGTTAGCCGCTGCCTGATTAATAGCGATCAGTGGGCGTCTTCTCGTCATACATTTCTGTGGCCACGGATTTAAGGGCGTTCTGTGCTGCTCAGCTGCCATGTCTTCGTCTAGAGCACGTTCCAGTCTTCTTCTGGCCTGCTCCAGACCACGATCCAGTTGCGTTTCATGGTTGACAGCAGTCGATTGTTGTAATTGTGAGTTATGCGAGTGTGGTGGCTGTAGTGGGAGTTCTGGCTGCAGTGCCAGTTGAAGATCTGACGTCTGCTGTGGCCGCATTGTAGGCGCCTGTTGTGGCTGCATCCGTGTCGATTGCTGTGGCTGATCATCTTGCCTCTCCACGTAGTCTGGGACAATTATTTGTTTTATTACTGTCGGCTGGTCCTGGATAATGGCCAGTACCCGTTCTCTGGGGAGTAGATTTCTGTTATATTGGCGTTTATAGTAGTGTATTAACACCCCAGAAAGTCTTTCAGGTGGCGGGCGGACTTTTCTTTGCAGTGGCCGCGTTGGACGCGCTTGCTGTGTCTGCATTGATGTCGACGACTGTGGCTGTTGGTCATTTTGCATCCCATCCTCGTAGTCTGGCATTATTAATTGATGAATTACTGTCGGCTGGCCCTGTGTGAGGGCCAGAACCTCGTCTCTAGTGAGTTCGCCTCTTCTATATTTGCGTTGGTAGTAGTTTATGAGCATCTCACAAAGTCTTTCAGGTGGCGGGCGGTTTATTTGCTGCTGTTGAAGCATGGCCTGTGCTTCAGCCAGTCTCTCGGACTCTCGTCTCTCCAGCTCTTCTTCTTCAAGCCGCAGGAGTGTTGGAAGAAGCTCCCTGCTATGGCGCCGCTGTGATTGCTGCGTCTGCGGATCTACGCTCTGCGGATCTACGCTCTGTTGTTGTGGCTGCACTAGCGGCTGCAGCGGGCAGATATATTGCTGCAGCTGTTGCATGTACCGCGGCCTTTGGAGGCGCCGGGGCTCGTATGGCTGCATAAGCAAGTTTCGGGCCTCGGGGTTTACATGGCAGGCCAGAGAGTTTGCAAAGCGGTCACTTGCCGTCTGGAAGACTTCGTCAACGGTTTTAAATCGGTAAGTGCTCCTTATAACATCGTTTCTTGTGTATCTTGTTGCTTTTACTGCTCTTCGTATAATTTTATTTTGCAGGGTTTGTATTCGTAGTAGCTGTATGTTGGATGTGAGTGCTCCCCAGACTGGAATGCCATACTGCCAGATTGGCATGATAAGCTGCTTTATAATTGTGGCTTTACAGTCCTTGGCCAGGCGGCTGCTGGGGCCGAGGAGCCACTCCAGTTTGGATGCCCTTGCTCTCAGTTTAATGCTGAGACGTGTAATGTGCGGTTGGAGCGTGAGTTTTCTGTCTAGTATTAATCCCAGGTAAGTATGTGAGGTTTTACATGGGATCTTTTGCCCGTTTAGTAATGGTGACCGTTCTCTGTTTACTTGTTCCAGTTTTCTCAGCGTGTACAGCACATGGCCTGTTTTGTCTGCATTGATGCTGATGGACCACTTTTTGGCCCATTTTTCGAAGTGCTTGAGGTACTCTTGGTTCTCCGTAACAGCGTATGAAGCGAATTCAGCAGCACACATAATCACCGTGTCGTCAGCATAGGTGGATAGCAGCATTCGATTCTGGTGGGGCTCCATATATTGGCGTCGCTGCATGCAAAGTGGGATGGGCATATCTGAGGAGTATATAGTGTACAGTATAGGCCCCAATACGCTGCCCTGGGGCACGCCAGCTGAAACTCGTCCAATCCTTGACTTGATACCGTCGTTGCAGTTTACTATGAAGGTGCGTTCGTTCAGGTAACTCTCAAGTATATTGTACAGATTAATTGGTAACAGCTTTATCAATTTGCAGAGCAGGCCGTCGTGCCACACCCGGTCGAAAGCCTCAGAGATGTCTATAAAGACCGCAGAGCAGTATTGCCTCTCTTCGTACGCCCGTAATATAAATTGCGTGACGCGGGCCAGTTGCTGTTCAGTGCCGTGCTCCCGCCTGAAGCCAAACTGATGATTTGGCACTGCCTTGGCAAATTCTTGGACTTCAAACAGCCTCAACATAAGCAGCTTTTCAAATATCTTGGAGAGGCCCGAGAGAAGGCTGATTGGGCGGTAGGATGATACGTCAGCGGAGTTTTTCCCTGGCTTGAGTATCATGGTGATGCCAGCATGTTTCCATTTGCTTGGGAAATGGCGCTTTTTGTGGTAATAGTTTAATAATTCTATTGTCCATTTTATCCTCTCCAGGTGATTTGGCCAGCTCCAGTGCGTCTATTTCCAGCTTCAGCTCGTTTAGTGTGACTGGCCTAAATATATGCTGGTGGCTAAGGGCAAGCTGCTGTGGCTGCTGCTTGCGTTGTTTCAGCTGCCTCCATTCCTCGCGGATTTCTGCTCGCACCTCGTCTGTATTGGAAAAGTTTGGACTAAATCTTTCTTCGAGATGGGCGGCAAAAGCCTCCGCCTTTTCGGTGGTAGTCTTCGTCCAAGTCACGTTTGAAGTTGCGCCACGTCGAGGAGTGGCCGCCAGTAGGGTTTTTATTGGCCAATTTGGCTGCGGCTGTTTTTTTATTTTGTTGGTGAGTCGCCAGAGTTTCTGCATATTGTACCTGTCATTGATATCTATGCCCTCGAATAGCTTATTAATGTTTTTATTTTTCAGCTTGATGAGCGCCTTCTGTAGCCTGTTTTGCGCTGCCCTATATTGTCGTCTTGCCTCTGGAGTGCGTGTCGCCAATAGTATTCGCTTGAAGTCCTGCTTTTCCAGTAGCAGTCTCCTAGTTGGTTCATCCAATTCGAGATCATGTCGATGCCGGTGCCTGGAGTGATTGCCATTGGGCCTATGTGTATTGTGTGCAGCTACAGTTGCGGCTTCTTGGATGTTGCGCAGGAATATGTCGACTGCATCTTCAATGTCCAAACCGGATCGGATCTCCGTATTGAGGTGGATCTGTTGTTCCAAGACCTCCTGGAAGCGCTTAGTATTGGCGCCTGAATGCAAAAGTCGCGGATTTCTAGCTGGAGTTTGGAAATTTCGGCTCCTACCAGCGATCAAGTCGACTCTTAGTGGCAAGTGGTCCGAATCTAGATCCGTGGTGGATTGAATTCTAAGACGGCTGCTATCAATTCCGGCATAGATTGCAAAATCAATTGCCGAGGGCCTTTTTCTCCTGTCATACGGGAAATGCGTTGCTCCGCCAGTGGCCAATATATTATAGCGATTTTGCGAGTGGATCGATTCAATTAGAGCTTTGCCCCTTTGGCATGCCCTTGGATTTCCCCACCACGAATGCTGTGCGTTCCAGTCTCCGCCGAGTATAAAGCTGGATCTGGTCTCGCCTGTGAGGTTGTCGAAGTGCTTAAAGAGTCTGCTAAACTGTTCAGGGATCCATTTGAACACGGGGGGGCAATAAACTGGTGCAATAATAATAATTTCTTTTTTCTTCTCGTTATTAGGCATTAGAGCAATAGGGGCGCTCTGGAGAAATTCCTCGTTGATGGGCTGGAGTGCAGTGTGCCTTATATCAGCACGCACAAAGATGGCAACGCCACCTCTTCGATGGAGTTGTGGATGGGAGGCAGTGTATGTGTGGTAGCCGGCCACGCTCAGTATGCTGGAATTGGTTGGAGTCCGTGTTTCGATGACCATCATGATTTGTATGGATTCCCTTCGCATGTAAAGTTCCAGTTCAGTCATTTTGTTGCCCACGCCACACGCATTCCAGAATGCAATTTTAAAAGTGTTGCCACTCTGGTTATTATTGTGGGTGGCCCCGTATGGATTTGGAGTACTGGATGGCAGCTGCCCTGGGCCGTTGGCAGTGGGTGCAGGAGTGGCTACATTTGAATAGTAGTGGTTGCTATTTTGGGTGTGCCTATTCATCATTTTTAGTGTCAGTGGCGGTGGTATGTTCAGGATCTATGGGACATTCATCAATTTGCATTGCTACGCTGTCTATTTGCTGTTCCCAGGTATTTTGTGGATTGTTACCGGTGTTTTTATATTTATTATGTGTTTGTATTGTAATAAGCTGCAAAAGGACATTTAATAAACTATCTATTCTTTTTTCCATACGATTGAACATTGCCATATTCTGCTCAAGGGCCTGGGAAAGAGAGCTGTTCGATACTGATGCTTGATTAGCTACCTGATGCTGTTTTTGTTGCCACTGGGGCTGCGGCTGTAGTTGTTGCTGCTCATCGCGTAGTTGCTGCTGTAGTTTGGCCAAGTGTCTTTCGGCCGGATTACGTACTCGGGCGGCATCGCCCATGTCCCGGTTTTGCGTCGACTTGGCACTGCTAATTTGTGCTGCTGGTTGGTTGGCTGTTGCCTTGGTTGGCTTCTTGGATGCTGAAAGTTGTTGTTTCACCTGGCGTGGACGCTGCTGTAGTTTGCGCGGGTGCCTTTGGGTCGGACTACGCATGACCCGATTGTTCGGCGTTAAGGAACTTCTCACTGGGGGCTGCTGTTGTGTCGTCGTACTTGTAGTGGGGTGCTGGAGTTGCTGCTCCAGGCGTAGCTGCTGCTGGAGATTGGCCAGGTGGTTTTCGGCTGGATTACGTACGCGTGCGGCATTATTGCCGCCACGCACAACCCAGCTGTATGGCATCTTGACGTTATTGGCAGGTGACATTCGCGGCTGGTCGTCTAGTTGATTGGATGTTTCTGGCTGCCACCGTGCTGGCTGCGGCTGACGGTGCTGATTATCTGCCTGTGGCTTCTGCATTTGTTGACGTATTTGCTGCTGCTGTTTATCCTCAGAAGTGACTCGATTGGCCCTGAGTCTGCTGCGTGCATCTTTAAACCCTGGGCAGCCCTTGTAGGAGCTTATGTGGTTGCCCCCACAGTTGGCGCATTTTGGGTCATCCTGTCTGGGCTTGGTGCATGCAGTCGAGGGGTGCTCGCCTGCACATTTCATACAGGCGAACGGCCGCCTGCAGTAATTTTTAGTATGGCCAAAGGCCTGGCATCGATGGCACTGTGCTGGATCACGCGGCTTGGACTGGCGCTCGACCACAATGGATTGGCTGCCCAGCTCCTTCAGGGTGAGGATACCCTCGTGGCTTCCATCTACGTTGGGCTGCAGCTCTATTTCAAATAAATTTAGAGGCCTGCCAGTGAAGCGATGCTTCATCACCCGTATGAAACGTGTGGTGAAACCTAATTGGCCCAGTTTTGCTGCCAGCCAGTCGCAGGGTGTGGAGTGATGGAGAAGGCGCAAGATGATCCGGTACCCTTTCTCACTACGCAGTTGGTGCGTATATAGGTGCGTGCCATCTTCAGCCAGGGCAGCAAGGATGGCATTGTATGTGCCCATGTCCTCGCACTCGACACGGAGTCCGCTGCCAGATGTTGTTTTTGTGGTAAATTTGCCAACTCCTGGATTGTTGTTTAATTTATCCAGAAGAGGCATAATTGCAGGCACCACTGGAATGAAGAGTGAAGGCACCTTCTTGCTTTGAATCGGCTGTTGATTTTGCGACTGTGCCTGGAGGCACTCGTCACTTTTTTGCTTTTGTTGATGGGAATTTTGTTGCTGTGTTTCCGTCTGCTGTTGCAGCTGTTGTCGTCTTGTCTCCTGGTGCAGTTTTATGGCGAAGCCGCTTTTGAAGTTGGGTGTTGTAGTGGGCAGATCCATTAGGGCCAGGTCGTCATCTGAATCAGACATGGCCATGCATCTCCTTTTCAGCGGCGAGCGCCATGTAGTGGCACTTGTTTTAAGTGTTGTTTGGGGTGGCATAATTAGTTCGCTAGGCAGCAAAGGTGGCACACCAGACAGCCAGCTGTGAACTAAGTTAGTGTTAGTAGTGCTAGCGGCACCTGCGGTTGTCGGTGTCATCGTCGTGAGCGTGTTGGTTGTTAACGCTTGTGTTAAAGTTGGGAGTAGATTCCTTCTGGCAGGCGTTGTTGTTGCCGTTAGCATGGTTTCTGCCTTTGCTTCTTGTAGTAGGGGTTTAATACCAGTCGTTTTAGGATATGTCATGGTATGGGTCGAGTTTCGTTGCTGTGCTGTTTGCTGTAGAGTGCATGTGCCGTTTGAATTGGCAGTTGTCCTTATTGTCGTTGCATTAGTGTAGGTTGATATCGGCGAGAGCGTCGCTGCAGTTTCGTGTGCGTGTATTTGTAGTGCAGTTTGTTGTAGTGTGCGTGCGCCGTTTGCGCTGGCGCTTGCTCTAGCTGCAGTTGCCATAGTGTGGGTAGCTAGCGCCGCTGCAGTTTCATGTGCGTGTACTTGTAGTGTAGTTTGTTGCAGTGTGCGTGCGCCGTTCGCGCTTGATCTAACTGCTGAAGTCATAGTGTGGGTAGCTAGCGGGGAAAGTACCGCTGTTGTTTCGTTTGAGTGTATTTGCTGTGTATTTTGTTGCAGTGTACGTGTAACGTTCTCGCTCGCGTTTGCATTGGTGTGTGCAGCTAGCGGGGAAAGTGCCGCTGTTGTTTCGTTTGAGAGTATTTGCTGTGTATTTTTTTGTAGTGTACGTGTAACGTTCTCGCTCGCGCTTGCATTGCTGTGTGCGGCTAGCGGGGAAAGTGCCGCTGCAGTTTCTTGTTCATGTATTTGCTGTTGGCGAATTTTATATATATTTGCGCTTGCCTTTGTGGTAGTGGCGTCTGTTGCTTGTTTTGGCGGCAATTTCCTGACATATAGGTGCCTAAGGCGTTTTGGGGACATGGGATTTTCTACCAATGTTGTTTCCATTGGGTTCGGCGGGGTATCCATTGCGCCGACGGCGGCATCTTCCTCGGAGTCGAACATGGAATCGTCCATGGGTGATCCACCAAGTGGTCTCATGGACACATCCGAGTCGGATTGGGATAGTAGAGACACAATGTACTCACCACTTGCTCTGTCCATCGTCGTTGTGTTGGGGTTTTGATTGTCGGAGGCAGGAGCAAGTGCATCCATGGGCGACTGCCGGCCTGTACCGGTTTTGGTGGTGCCTGACTCGATCAATGACCCAGGCTTTGACTTTTCCACTATGGAGTTATTGGCTTCACTGGCACTGGCCATGAAGTATGTCCCTATGGCACCAAAATTATATTCCACCGAGCCAATGGAGACATTTGTGGAGGCATATTCCGTATCTGAGCCCGACATATATTTAATTTTGACTTGATAAAACTTTTTTTAATGTGATTTTTTTTATGTGAAAAACTTTTTTTTTTTTTTTTTTAATGTGAACAACTTGCCCGCCAGCATGCAACTGGTGGTCTCTTTATTATACAACTTATATTATTACTTTACAGAGTAAGCAATTTCGAATAAATTTTAAATGGCAACAGAACGTTATAACTGCAGTATAAGAGTGGGCAAAAACTATCTGGCAGCCCCTTTTTTTTGCGCATACAATAGCGGGAGTTGACAGCTCAGTTTGTCGAGTAACGCGTTTTGGTATTTTTGACTTATAACTAAGTTGGCAGCGTTTGCAGAAAATTAAGGTAAATATTATAATAATTTGTTGAATAAATACTAATTAAATACATTATAAACAACAAATAAATAAATTGGCGCATCACGGGACATCTGGAGGGCGTCTCTCACACACCTCACATCTCGTCCAGGCTGCGGAACTGCGTGGGAAGCGTCCGCAATTGCACAAGGGCCGCAACAAGTGTGCTTGCGGGGGGGTGCCGCTGCCAAGCTGGAACAGCAGCCTCCCTGATCGTCTTTGAGCTGTGAAAAGGCCGGAGCTGTCTTGGGATGCTAGGCGTGGTCTCCGCAGATATGCTGAACCACCGTTTGTTGGATTTGGGTGGACGATGCCGGCAGTGCTGCCCATACCAGATTGAGTATTTGGCCATGCTGGCCGTCGTGGGAGATTTAGTCTTCTTGGTGCCACCTCGGGTGGTCGCTGTCTGTGGAACCGCCATTGGCTGACTGGCGTGATGTCTTGTAGCAGAGTTGCCATAGTTCTACGCCCTGGGTACCTGCCAGTGCGTCTCCGATGTGGATTTGCGTCTGTCACTCCAGCTGGAATCTGCAAGTAAGGCGCCAAAATTGCAGCCGGCGCTGGTATACTCACCAGGCCTGTCAGGATTGACCAGCCAAGTACCAGGAGGTTAGCCGCTGCCTGATTAATGGCGATCAGTGGGCGTCTTCTCGTCATACATTTCTGTGGCCACGGGTTTAAGGGCGTTCTGTGCTGCTCAGCTGCCATGTCTTCGTCTAGAGCACGTTCCAGTCTTCTTCTGGCCTGCTCCAGACCACGGTCCAGCTGCGTTTCTTGGTTGACAGCAGTCGATTGTTGTAATTGTGAGTTATGCGAGTGTGGTGGCTGTAGTGGGAGTTCTGGCTGCAGTGCCAGTTGAAGATCTGACGTCTGCTGTGGCCGCATTGGAGGCGCCTGTTGTGGCTGCATCCTTGTCGATTGCTGTGGCTGATCGTCTTGTCTCTCCCACGTAGTCTGGGACATTATTTGTTTTATTACTGTCGGCTGGTCCTGGATAATGGCCAGTACCCGTTCTCTGGGGAGTAGATTTCTGTTATATTGGCGTTTATAGTAGTGTATTAACACCCCAGAAAGTCTTTCAGGTGGCGGGCGGACTTTTCTTTGCAGTGGCCGCGTTGGACGCGCTTGCTGTGTCTGCATTGATGTCGACGACTGTGGCTGTTGGTCATTTTGCATCCCATCCTCGTAGTCTGGCATTATAATTGATGAATTACTGTCGGCTGGCCCTGTGTGAGGGCCAGAACCTCGTCTCTAGTGAGTTCGCCTCTTCTATATTTGCGTTGGTAGTAGTTTATGAGCATCTCACAAAGTCTTTCAGGTGGCGGGCGGTTTATTTGCTGCTGTTGAAGCATGGCCTGTGCTTCAGCCAGTCTCTCGGACTCTCGTCTCTCCAGCTCTTCTTCTTCAAGCCGCAGGAGTGTTGGAAGAAGCTCCCTGCTATGGCGCCGCTGTGATTGCTGCGTCTGCGGATCTACGCTCTGCGGATCTACGCTCTGTTGTTGTGGCTGCACTAGCGGCTGCAGCGGGCAGATATATTGCTGCAGCTGTTGCATGTACCGCGGCCTTTGGAGGCGCCGGGGCTCGTATGGCTGCATAAGCAAGTTTCGGGCCTCGGGGTTTACATGGCAGGCCAGAGAGTTTGCAAAGCGGTCACTTGCCGTCTGGAAGACTTCGTCAACGGTTTTAAATCGGTAAGTGCTCCTTATAACATCGTTTCTTGTGTATCTTGTTGCTTTTACTGCTCTTCGTATAATTTTATTTTGCAGGGTTTGTATTCGTAGTAGCTGTATGTTGGATGTGAGTGCTCCCCAGACTGGAATGCCATACTGCCAGATTGGCATGATAAGCTGCTTTATAATTGTGGCTTTACAGTCCTTGGCCAGGCGGCTGCTGGGGCCGAGGAGCCACTCCAGTTTGGATGCCCTTGCTCTCAGTTTAATGCTGAGACGTGTAATGTGCGGTTGGAGCGTGAGTTTTCTGTCTAGTATTAATCCCAGGTAAGTATGTGAGGTTTTACATGGGATCTTTTGCCCGTTTAGTAATGGTGACCGTTCTCTGTTTACTTTTTTTTTAATGTGAACAACTTGCCCGCCAGCATGCAACTGGTGGTCTCTTTATTTTACAACTTATATTATTACTTTACAGAGTAAGCAATTTGAATAAATTTAAATGGCAACAGAACGTTATAACTGCAGTATAAGAGTGGGCAAAAACTATCTGGCAGCCCCTTTTTTTGCGCATACAATAGCGTGAGTTGACAGCTCGGTTTGTCGAGTAACGCGTTTTGGTATTTTTGACTTATAACTAAGTTGGCAGCGTTTGCAGAAAATTAAGGTAAATATTGTAATAATTGTTGAATAAATACTAATTAAATACATTTTTAACAACAAATAAATAATTTGGCGCGTCACGGGACATCTGGAGGGCGTCTCTCACACACCTCACATCTCGTCCAGGCTGCGGAACTGCGTGGGAAGCGTCCGCAATTGCACAAGGGCCGCAACAAGTGTGCTTGCGGGGGGTGCCGCTGCCAAGCTGGAACAGCAGCCTCCCTGATCGTCTTTGAGCTGTGAAAAGGCCGGAGCTGTCTTGGGATGCTAGGCGTGGTCTCCGCAGATATGCTGAACCACCGTTTGTTGGATTTGGGTGGACGATGCCGGCAGTGCTGCCCATACCAGATTGAGTATTTGGCCATGCTGGCCGTCGTGGGAGATTTAGTCTTCTTGGTGCCACCTCGGGTGGTCGCTGTCTGTGGAACCGCCATTGGCTGACTGGCGTGATGTCTTGTAGCAGAGTTGCCATCGTTCTACGCCCTGGGTACCTGCCAGTGCGTCTCCAATGTGGATTTGCGTCTGTCACTCCAGCTGGAATCTGCAAGTAAGGCGCCAAAATTGCAGCCGGCGCTGGTATACTCACCAGGCCTGTCAGGATTGACCAGCCAAGTACCAGGAGGTTAGCCGCTGCCTGATTAATAGCGATCAGTGGGCGTCTTCTCGTCATACATTTCTGTGGCCACGGATTTAAGGGCGTTCTGTGCTGCTCAGCTGCCATGTCTTCGTCTAGAGCACGTTCCAGTCTTCTTCTGGCCTGCTCCAGACCACGATCCAGTTGCGTTTCATGGTTGACAGCAGTCGATTGTTGTAATTGTGAGTTATGCGAGTGTGGTGGCTGTAGTGGGAGTTCTGGCTGCAGTGCCAGTTGAAGATCTGACGTCTGCTGTGGCCGCATTGTAGGCGCCTGTTGTGGCTGCATCCGTGTCGATTGCTGTGGCTGATCATCTTGCCTCTCCACGTAGTCTGGGACAATTATTTGTTTTATTACTGTCGGCTGGTCCTGGATAATGGCCAGTACCCGTTCTCTGGGGAGTAGATTTCTGTTATATTGGCGTTTATAGTAGTGTATTAACACCCCAGAAAGTCTTTCAGGTGGCGGGCGGACTTTTCTTTGCAGTGGCCGCGTTGGACGCGCTTGCTGTGTCTGCATTGATGTCGACGACTGTGGCTGTTGGTCATTTTGCATCCCATCCTCGTAGTCTGGCATTATTAATTGATGAATTACTGTCGGCTGGCCCTGTGTGAGGGCCAGAACCTCGTCTCTAGTGAGTTCGCCTCTTCTATATTTGCGTTGGTAGTAGTTTATGAGCATCTCACAAAGTCTTTCAGGTGGCGGGCGGTTTATTTGCTGCTGTTGAAGCATGGCCTGTGCTTCAGCCAGTCTCTCGGACTCTCGTCTCTCCAGCTCTTCTTCTTCAAGCCGCAGGAGTGTTGGAAGAAGCTCCCTGCTATGGCGCCGCTGTGATTGCTGCGTCTGCGGATCTACGCTCTGCGGATCTACGCTCTGTTGTTGTGGCTGCACTAGCGGCTGCAGCGGGCAGATATATTGCTGCAGCTGTTGCATGTACCGCGGCCTTTGGAGGCGCCGGGGCTCGTATGGCTGCATAAGCAAGTTTCGGGCCTCGGGGTTTACATGGCAGGCCAGAGAGTTTGCAAAGCGGTCACTTGCCGTCTGGAAGACTTCGTCAACGGTTTTAAATCGGTAAGTGCTCCTTATAAAATCGTTTCTTGTGTATCTTGTTGCTTTTACTGCTCTTCGTATAATTTTATTTTGCAGGGTTTGTATTCGTAGTAGCTGTATGTTGGATGTGAGTGCTCCCCAGACTGGAATGCCATACTGCCAGATTGGCATGATAAGCTGCTTTATAATTGTGGCTTTACAGTCCTTGGCCAGGCGGCTGCTGGGGCCGAGGAGCCACTCCAGTTTGGATGCCCTTGCTCTCAGTTTAATGCTGAGACGTGTAATGTGCGGTTGGAGCGTGAGTTTTCTGTCTAGTATTAATCCCAGGTAAGTATGTGAGGTTTTACATGGGATCTTTTGCCCGTTTAGTAATGGTGACCGTTCTCTGTTTACTTGTTCCAGTTTTCTCAGCGTGTACAGCACATGGCCTGTTTTGTCTGCATTGATGCTGATGGACCACTTTTTGGCCCATTTTCCGAAGTGCTTGAGGTACTCTTGGTTCTCCGTAACAGCGTATGAAGCGAATTCAGCAGCACACATAATCACCGTGTCGTCAGCATAGGTGGATAGCAGCATTCGATTCTGGTGGGGCTCCATATGTTGGCGTCGCTGCGTGCAAAGTGGGATGGGCATATCTGAGGAGTATATAGTGTACAGTATAGGCCCCAATACGCTGCCCTGGGGCACGCCAGCTGAAACTCGTCCAATCCTTGACTTGATACCGTCGTTGCAGTTTACTATGAAGGTGCGTTCGTTCAGGTAACTCTCAAGTATATTGTACAGATTAATTGGTAACAGCTTTATCAATTTGCAGAGCAGGCCGTCGTGCCACACCCGGTCGAAAGCCTCAGAGATGTCTATAAAGACCGCAGAGCAGTATTGCCTCTCTTCGTACGCCCGTAATATAAATTGCGTGACGCGGGCCAGTTGCTGTTCAGTGCCGTGCTCCCGCCTGAAGCCAAACTGATGATTTGGCACTGCCTTGGCAAATTCTTGGACTTCAAACAGCCTCAACATAAGCAGCTTTTCAAATATCTTGGAGAGGCCCGAGAGAAGGCTGATTGGGCGGTAGGATGATACGTCAGCGGAGTTTTTCCCTGGCTTGAGTATCATGGTGATGCCAGCATGTTTCCATTTGCTTGGGAAATGGCCAAGCCTAAGTATGGAGTTATAAATAAGCAGTAGATATAAAAGCGCTTTTTGTGGTAATAGTTTAATAATTCTATTGTCCATTTTATCCTCTCCAGGTGATTTGGCCAGCTCCAGTGCGTCTATTTCCAGCTTCAGCTCGTTTAGTGTGACTGGCCTAAATATATGCTGGTGGCTAAGGGCAAGCTGCTGTGGCTGCTGCTTGCGTTGTTTCAGCTGCCTCCATTCCTCGCGGATTTCTGCTCGCACCTCGTCTGTATTGGAAAAGTTTGGACTAAATCTTTCTTCGAGATGGGCGGCAAAAGCCTCCGCCTTTTCGGTGGTAGTCTTCGTCCAAGTCACGTTTGAAGTTGCGCCACGTCGAGGAGTGGCCGCCAGTAGGGTTTTTATTGGCCAATTTGGCTGCGGCTGTTTTTTTATTTTGTTGGTGAGTCGCCAGAGTTTCTGCATATTGTACCTGTCATTGATATCTATGCCCTCGAATAGCTTATTAATGTTTTTATTTTTCAGCTTGATGAGCGCCTTCTGTAGCCTGTTTTGCGCTGCCCTATATTGTCGTCTTGCCTCTGGAGTGCGTGTCGCCAATAGTATTCGCTTGAAGTCCTGCTTTTCCAGTAGCAGTCTCCTAGTTGGTTCATCCAATTCGAGATCATGTCGATGCCGGTGCCTGGAGTGATTGCCATTGGGCCTATGTGTATTGTGTGCAGCTACAGTTGCGGCTTCTTGGATGTTGCGCAGGAATATGTCGACTGCATCTTCAATGTCCAAACCGGATCGGATCTCCGTATTGAGGTGGATCTGTTGTTCCAAGACCTCCTGGAAGCGCTTAGTATTGGCGCCTGAATGCAAAAGTCGCGGATTTCTAGCTGGAGTTTGGAAATTTCGGCTCCTACCAGCGATCAAGTCGACTCTTAGTGGCAAGTGGTCCGAATCTAGATCCGTGGTGGATTGAATTCTAAGACGGCTGCTATCAATTCCGGCATAGATTGCAAAATCAATTGCCGAGGGCCTTTTTCTCCTGTCATACGGGAAATGCGTTGCTCCGCCAGTGGCCAATATATTATAGCGATTTTGCGAGTGGATCGATTCAATTAGAGCTTTGCCCCTTTGGCATGCCCTTGGATTTCCCCACCACGAATGCTGTGCGTTCCAGTCTCCGCCGAGTATAAAGCTGGATCTGGTCTCGCCTGTGAGGTTGTCGAAGTGCTTAAAGAGTCTGCTAAACTGTTCAGGGATCCATTTGAACACGGGGGGGCAATAAACTGGTGCAATAATAATAATTTCTTTTTTCTTCTCGTTATTAGGCATTAGAGCAATAGGGGCGCTCTGGAGAAATTCCTCGTTGATGGGCTGGAGTGCAGTGTGCCTTATATCAGCACGCACAAAGATGGCAACGCCACCTCTTCGATGGAGTTGTGGATGGGAGGCAGTGTATGTGTGGTAGCCGGCCACGCTCAGTATGCTGGAATTGGTTGGAGTCCGTGTTTCGATGACCATCATGATTTGTATGGATTCCCTTCGCATGTAAAGTTCCAGTTCAGTCATTTTGTTGCCCACGCCACACGCATTCCAGAATGCAATTTTAAAAGTGTTGCCACTCTGGTTATTATTGTGGGTGGCCCCGTATGGATTTGGAGTACTGGATGGCAGCTGCCCTGGGCCGTTGGCAGTGGGTGCAGGAGTGGCTACATTTGAATAGTAGTGGTTGCTATTTTGGGTGTGCCTATTCATCATTTTTAGTGTCAGTGGCGGTGGTATGTTCAGGATCTATGGGACATTCATCAATTTGCATTGCTACGCTGTCTATTTGCTGTTCCCAGGTATTTTGTGGATTGTTACCGGTGTTTTTATATTTATTATGTGTTTGTATTGTAATAAGCTGCAAAAGGACATTTAATAAACTATCTATTCTTTTTTCCATACGATTGAACATTGCCATATTCTGCTCAAGGGCCTGGGAAAGAGAGCTGTTCGATACTGATGCTTGATTAGCTACCTGATGCTGTTTTTGTTGCCACTGGGGCTGCGGCTGTAGTTGTTGCTGCTCATCGCGTAGTTGCTGCTGTAGTTTGGCCAAGTGTCTTTCGGCCGGATTACGTACTCGGGCGGCATCGCCCATGTCCCGGTTTTGCGTCGACTTGGCACTGCTAATTTGTGCTGCTGGTTGGTTGGCTGTTGCCTTGGTTGGCTTCTTGGATGCTGAAAGTTGTTGTTTCACCTGGCGTGGACGCTGCTGTAGTTTGCGCGGGTGCCTTTGGGTCGGACTACGCATGACCCGATTGTTCGGCGTTAAGGAACTTCTCACTGGGGGCTGCTGTTGTGTCGTCGTACTTGTAGTGGGGTGCTGGAGTTGCTGCTCCAGGCGTAGCTGCTGCTGGAGATTGGCCAGGTGGTTTTCGGCTGGATTACGTACGCGTGCGGCATTATTGCCGCCACGCACAACCCAGCTGTATGGCATCTTGACGTTATTGGCAGGTGACATTCGCGGCTGGTCGTCTAGTTGATTGGATGTTTCTGGCTGCCACCGTGCTGGCTGCGGCTGACGGTGCTGATTATCTGCCTGTGGCTTCTGCATTTGTTGACGTATTTGCTGCTGCTGTTTATCCTCAGAAGTGACTCGATTGGCCCTGAGTCTGCTGCGTGCATCTTTAAACCCTGGGCAGCCCTTGTAGGAGCTTATGTGGTTGCCCCCACAGTTGGCGCATTTTGGGTCATCCTGTCTGGGCTTGGTGCATGCAGTCGAGGGGTGCTCGCCTGCACATTTCATACAGGCGAACGGCCGCCTGCAGTAATTTTTAGTATGGCCAAAGGCCTGGCATCGATGGCACTGTGCTGGATCACGCGGCTTGGACTGGCGCTCGACCACAATGGATTGGCTGCCCAGCTCCTTCAGGGTGAGGATACCCTCGTGGCTTCCATCTACGTTGGGCTGCAGCTCTATTTCAAATAAATTTAGAGGCCTGCCAGTGAAGCGATGCTTCATCACCCGTATGAAACGTGTGGTGAAACCTAATTGGCCCAGTTTTGCTGCCAGCCAGTTTAATGTGAACAACTTGCCCGCCAGCATGCAACTGGTGGTCTCTTTATTTTACAACTTATATTATTACTTTACAGAGTAAGCAATTTGAATAAATTTAAATGGCAACAGAACGTTATAACTGCAGTATAAGAGTGGGCAAAAACTATCTGGCAGCCCCTTTTTTTGCGCATACAATAGCGTGAGTTGACAGCTCGGTTTGTCGAGTAACGCGTTTTGGTATTTTTGACTTATAACTAAGTTGGCAGCGTTTGCAGAAAATTAAGGTAAATATTGTAATAATTGTTGAATAAATACTAATTAAATACATTTTTAACAACAAATAAATAATTTGGCGCGTCACGGGACATCTGGAGGGCGTCTCTCACACACCTCACATCTCGTCCAGGCTGCGGAACTGCGTGGGAAGCGTCCGCAATTGCACAAGGGCCGCAACAAGTGTGCTTGCGGGGGGTGCCGCTGCCAAGCTGGAACAGCAGCCTCCCTGATCGTCTTTGAGCTGTGAAAAGGCCGGAGCTGTCTTGGGATGCTAGGCGTGGTCTCCGCAGATATGCTGAACCACCGTTTGTTGGATTTGGGTGGACGATGCCGGCAGTGCTGCCCATACCAGATTGAGTATTTGGCCATGCTGGCCGTCGTGGGAGATTTAGTCTTCTTGGTGCCACCTCGGGTGGTCGCTGTCTGTGGAACCGCCATTGGCTGACTGGCGTGATGTCTTGTAGCAGAGTTGCCATCGTTCTACGCCCTGGGTACCTGCCAGTGCGTCTCCAATGTGGATTTGCGTCTGTCACTCCAGCTGGAATCTGCAAGTAAGGCGCCAAAATTGCAGCCGGCGCTGGTATACTCACCAGGCCTGTCAGGATTGACCAGCCAAGTACCAGGAGGTTAGCCGCTGCCTGATTAATAGCGATCAGTGGGCGTCTTCTCGTCATACATTTCTGTGGCCACGGATTTAAGGGCGTTCTGTGCTGCTCAGCTGCCATGTCTTCGTCTAGAGCACGTTCCAGTCTTCTTCTGGCCTGCTCCAGACCACGATCCAGTTGCGTTTCATGGTTGACAGCAGTCGATTGTTGTAATTGTGAGTTATGCGAGTGTGGTGGCTGTAGTGGGAGTTCTGGCTGCAGTGCCAGTTGAAGATCTGACGTCTGCTGTGGCCGCATTGTAGGCGCCTGTTGTGGCTGCATCCGTGTCGATTGCTGTGGCTGATCATCTTGCCTCTCCACGTAGTCTGGGACAATTATTTGTTTTATTACTGTCGGCTGGTCCTGGATAATGGCCAGTACCCGTTCTCTGGGGAGTAGATTTCTGTTATATTGGCGTTTATAGTAGTGTATTAACACCCCAGAAAGTCTTTCAGGTGGCGGGCGGACTTTTCTTTGCAGTGGCCGCGTTGGACGCGCTTGCTGTGTCTGCATTGATGTCGACGACTGTGGCTGTTGGTCATTTTGCATCCCATCCTCGTAGTCTGGCATTATTAATTGATGAATTACTGTCGGCTGGCCCTGTGTGAGGGCCAGAACCTCGTCTCTAGTGAGTTCGCCTCTTCTATATTTGCGTTGGTAGTAGTTTATGAGCATCTCACAAAGTCTTTCAGGTGGCGGGCGGTTTATTTGCTGCTGTTGAAGCATGGCCTGTGCTTCAGCCAGTCTCTCGGACTCTCGTCTCTCCAGCT
The DNA here is from genome assembly GCA_035045305.1 of Drosophila maculinotata. NCBI lineage: Eukaryota > Metazoa > Arthropoda > Insecta > Diptera > Drosophilidae > Drosophila > Drosophila maculinotata. Next base: position 15,018 of record JAWNPD010000002.1, on the reverse strand, counting down.
CTTCTTCTTCAAGCCGCAGGAGTGTTGGAAGAAGCTCCCTGCTATGGCGCCGCTGTGATTGCTGCGTCTGCGGATCTACGCTCTGCGGATCTTTTTTTTTTTTCTGTGCGTGTAGTGAACTGCGTATGCTGTGTTTGTGGAAATAGGCGCAATTGGGCCAATTGTTGTTCCTCAAAACTAGCAAATGCAGACACAGATTTATTTAATGATTCGTTACATTGGTATTCACTTATACATATTACATTTTTAGAAAATATATATATATACATTTGATATTAAGTGGCTAGCTTAAGTATTTTAGTATTTTAGCATTGTTTTCGTGAATTGTAACTGATTTTTAGTGCGGCGTCAGCAATGTATTATGCCATAAAGCCTGCAGGTATGGTAGGAGTAGGTTTTAAAGAGAGATTATTGTTATTTTTGGTAATAATACAATCAGTGCCTCAATGCTAAAAGAGCTTCTGATGTGTATGTTTTGGCTATAGCATATATGCCCGTTCTCTCTTTAATATTTTAGACGGGCATATTGCTACCCTCTTTTTCTTTTTGCAAAGAAAGAGAAGTTTGATTAGTAGGTATGATTTTATCATTCCTAGGTATGATGTGAGCCATGTACTTGCATAAGTATATGCTTTGCAAGTAGTTTTGATAGTGTATGGGTTTAGTATAGGACCTGCCTGATTGGTTTTGTGGTATATTATAGATAGGTGTGATAGATATTTTGGATCTTAAATTATGACAATTTGCAATCTTAATGGTAACATGATTAGTTTTCTCATTAATTGGATTGAATGGAAAACATTTTTGGTAGAAGTATAGACGTGCGTAGACGTGTAGGCGTGTAAGGTAATGATTGCTATTTTTTTTTTCATAATATGCGCCAGCCTTTTGCATGAACACATATAAACATTGGCGAAATAAAACATACATGTGGCGGACCAATGGTCAGTATGTTTTAGATCATAGCATCGCTCGCGCCCTCGTGGGGACCACGCGATGAAAGGATAGCCTAAAGCTTTTAGGAGTATGCATTAATGGAGTGCTGAGAGATTTTGAAAGAGTTCCATTAAGGAAATGCTGAGTATTTGTATTTGAACTCATTTGATGAGTGCTAAATAATTTAAATGGGTGTATCAGAAGAATGCTGACTAGTTTTAGGATGCTTGATATTTTTTAGGGGGGATGTAATAAAGGAATGCTGAATGATTTGGATGGGTTCATTAAAGAAATGCTGAGTAGTTCAAATGGGTGTTAAGAGATGTGCTAGGTACTTGTGCTTGAACTCATTTGATGAGTGCTAAATAATTTATATGGATGTGTCAGAAGGATGCTGACTAGTTTTCGAGTGCTTGATATTTTTTAAGGGGGATGCAATAGAGAAATGCTGGATGATTTGGATGAGTTCATTAGAGAAATGCTGAGTAGTACAAATGGGTGCATAAGAGAAATGCTGAGTAATTGTATTTGAACTCATTTGATGAGTGCTAAATAATTCAAGTGGGTGTATCAGAAGGATGCTGACTAGTTTTTGAATGCTTGATATTTTTTAAGGGGGATGCAATAGAGAAATGCTGGATGATTTGGATGAGATCATAAGAAGAAAGCTGAGTAGTTCAAATGGGTGCATAAGGGAAATGCTGGGTAATTGTATATGAACTCATTTGATGAGTGCTAATGCTTGATATTGTTTAGGGGGGATGCAATAAAGGAATGCTGAATGATTTGGATGAGTTAATTAGAGAAAAGCTGAGTAGTTCAAATGGGTGCATAAGACATATGTTGGGTAATTGTATATGAGTTTATTTGATAAATGATAAGAATGCTGAGTAGTTTAAATGGGTGTATAAGAGAGATGTTGGGTAATTGTATATGAATTTATTGTATATGAATTCATTTGATAAGTGCTAAATAATTCATATGGATGTTTCAGAAGGACGCTGACTAGTTTTGAATGGTTGATATTTATTTTTTAAGGGTTATGCAATAAAGGAATGCTGAGTGATTTGGATGAGTTTATTTGAGAAAAGCTGAGCAATTCAAATGGGTGCTTAAAAGAAATGCTGTGTAGTTGTATATGAGTTCATTTGATAAGTGATAAGTAGCTTAAATGGGTGAATCAGAAGTATGCTGACTAGTTTTTTGAATGTTTGATATTTTTTAAGGGGGATGCAATAAAGGAATGCTGAATGATTAGGTTGAGTTAATAAGAGAAAAGCTGAGTAGTTCATGTGGGTGCATATGAGAAATGCTGAGTAATTGTACTGGAACTCATTTGATGAATGCTAAATAATTTAAATGGGTGTACTAGATTTAGAATGCTTGATATTTTTAAGGGGGATGCAATAAAGGAATGCTCAATGAGTTGGACGAGAAGTAGGTTACGAAGGAGTAGTTTTTTTTTTTCGTGCAATATGCGCCAGCCTTTTGCATGAACACATATAAACATATGGCGAAATAAAACATACATGTGGCGGACCAATGGTCAGTATGTTTTAGATCATAGCATCGCTCGCGCCCTCGTGGGGACCACGCGATGAAAGGATAGCCTAAAGCTTTTAGGAGTATGCATTAATGGAGTGCTGAGAGATTTTGAAAGAGTTCCATTAAGGAAATGCTGAGTATTTGTATTTGAACTCATTTGATGAGTGCTTTTTTTTTTTTTTTCATAATATGCGCCAGCCTTTTGCATGAACACATATAAACATTGGCGAAATAAAACATACATGTGGCGGACCAATGGTCAGTATGTTTTAGATCATAGCATCGCTCGCGCCCTCGTGGGGACCACGCGATGAAAGGATAGCCTAAAGCTTTTAGGAGTATGCATTAATGGAGTGCTGAGAGATTTTGAAAGAGTTCCATTAAGGAAATGCTGAGTATTTGTATTTGAACTCATTTGATGAGTGCTAAATAATTTAAATGGGTGTATCAGAAGAATGCTGACTAGTTTTAGGATGCTTGATATTTTTTAGGGGGATGTAATAAAGGAATGCTGAATGATTTGGATGGGTTCATTAAAGAAATGCTGAGTAGTTCAAATGGGTGTTAAGAGATGTGCTAGGTACTTGTGCTTGAACTCATTTGATGAGTGCTAAATAATTTATATGGATGTGTCAGAAGGATGCTGACTAGTTTTCGAGTGCTTGATATTTTTTAAGGGGGATGCAATAGAGAAATGCTGGATGATTTGGATGAGTTCATTAGAGAAATGCTGAGTAGTACAAATGGGTGCATAAGAGAAATGCTGAGTAATTGTATTTGAACTCATTTGATGAGTGCTAAATAATTCAAGTGGGTGTATCAGAAGGATGCTGACTAGTTTTTGAATGCTTGATATTTTTTAAGGGGGATGCAATAGAGAAATGCTGGATGATTTGGATGAGATCATAAGAAGAAAGCTGAGTAGTTCAAATGGGTGCATAAGGGAAATGCTGGGTAATTGTATATGAACTCATTTGATGAGTGCTAATGCTTGATATTGTTTAGGGGGATGCAATAAAGGAATGCTGAATGATTTGGATGAGTTAATTAGAGAAAAGCTGAGTAGTTCAATTTTTTTTTTTTTTTTTTCATAATATGCGCCAGCCTTTTGCATGAACACATATAAACATTGGCGAAATAAAACATACATGTGGCGGACCAATGGTCAGTATGTTTTAGATCATAGCATCCGCTCGCGCCCTCGTGGGGACCACGCGATGAAAGGATAGCCTAAAGCTTTTAGGAGTATGCATTAATGGAGTGCTGAGAGATTTTGAAAGAGTTCCATTAAGGAAATGCTGAGTATTTGTATTTGAACTCATTTGATGAGTGCTTTTTTTTTTTTTTTCATATATGCGCCAGCCTTTTGCATGAACACATATAAACATTAACGAAATAAAACATACATGTGGCGGACCAATGGTCAGTATGTTTTAGATCATAGCATCGCTCGCGCCCTCGTGGGGACCACGCGATGAAAGGATAGCCTAAAGCTTTTAGGAGTATGCATTAATGGAGTGCTGAGAGATTTTGAAAGAGTTCCATTAAGGAAATGCTGAGTATTTGTATTTGAACTCATTTGATGAGTGCTAAATAATTTAAATGGGTGTATCAGAAGAATGCTGACTAGTTTTAGGATGCTTGATATTTTTTAGGGGGGATGTAATAAAGGAATGCTGAATGATTTGGATGGGTTCATTAAAGAAATGCTGAGTAGTTCAAATGGGTGTTAAGAGATGTGCTAGGTACTTGTGCTTGAACTCATTTGATGAGTGCTAAATAATTTATATGGATGTGTCAGAAGGATGCTGACTAGTTTTCGAGTGCTTGATATTTTTTAAGGGGGATGCAATAGAGAAATGCTGGATGATTTGGATGAGTTCATTAGAGAAATGCTGAGTAGTACAAATGGGTGCATAAGAGAAATGCTGAGTAATTGTATTTGAACTCATTTGATGAGTGCTAAATAATTCAAGTGGGTGTATCAGAAGGATGCTGACTAGTTTTTGAATGCTTGATATTTTTTAAGGGGGATGCAATAGAGAAATGCTGGATGATTTGGATGAGATCATAAGAAGAAAGCTGAGTAGTTCAAATGGGTGCATAAGGGAAATGCTGGGTAATTGTATATGAACTCATTTGATGAGTGCTAATGCTTGATATTGTTTAGGGGGGATGCAATAAAGGAATGCTGAATGATTTGGATGAGTTAATTAGAGAAAAGCTGAGTAGTTCAAATGGGTGCATAAGACATATGTTGGGTAATTGTATATGAGTTTATTTGATAAATGATAAGAATGCTGAGTAGTTTAAATGGGTGTATAAGAGAGATGTTGGGTAATTGTATATGAATTTATTGTATATGAATTCATTTGATAAGTGCTAAATAATTCATATGGATGTTTCAGAAGGACGCTGACTAGTTTTGAATGGTTGATATTTATTTTTTAAGGGTTATGCAATAAAGGAATGCTGAGTGATTTGGATGGGTTTATTTGAGAAAAGCTGAGCAATTCAAATGGGTGCTTAAAAGAAATGCTGTGTAGTTGTATATGAGTTCATTTGATAAGTGATAAGTAGCTTAAATGGGTGAATCAGAAGTATGCTGACTAGTTTTTTGAATGTTTGATATTTTTTAAGGGGGATGCAATAAAGGAATGCTGAATGATTAGGTTGAGTTAATAAGAGAAAAGCTGAGTAGTTCATGTGGGTGCATATGAGAAATGCTGAGTAATTGTACTGGAACTCATTTGATGAATGCTAAATAATTTAAATGGGTGTACTAGATTTAGAATGCTTGATATTTTTAAGGGGGATGCAATAAAGGAATGCTCAATGAGTTGGACGAGAAGTAGGTTACGAAGGAGTAGACAGGTGAGTTGTGTGGAGAGCATTAGACCAATAGTATCAGAATTATTGACTGAAAAGGATGTCTCAAGTGATATCTTGTCAAATATTTGCATCATTTCTACTGGCCGTTTGGCTTAGGAAAGGCATTGAATAAGATGGGTGGTGGGAAATGTTATAGGTTTCTAAATGGATGCATTAAAGTGCTGAATAATTTTATATGTGTGGATTAAATGGATGTCGAATAATTTTACTTAGATTTATTTCTTAAATGGAAGATAATTTTGAAATGGGTGTATTATAGTTTCTAGGTGAGTTAATTAGTGGAGTGTTGGCATATATTTTTTTTTTTTTTTTTTTTTTTTAAAGGATATCTTAGGTCAATGTTGAGTGATTTGAAGAGTGTTAATTAATAGATTTGCTGGATGATTTTAAATGCATGTATCTTAACGTGTAGTTTATCGTACTGGATGATATGGTGTTTATAATTGTTTGAGGGAGGTGGAGCTAATTTTGGGGTTGAGGGGGTGGTGGCGGTAAATCTGGATTTGGCTGTGCGAGAGGCTGCGTTTGTTCAGTTCTTAAGCGGAAGGTTGCAATAAGGTGTTCAGTTTCACGGAGCTTGTTATTCCATGCTCGAAGATTGCGATTGATATGGGTCATTTGTGTGGCGCTCATTGGAAAGCGGAGTGTGAGAGTAGTTTCAGTGGAGTCAGGGTCGTAGGGAAGTGCTGCACGTATTTCGCCTATTCTTTGGAGTATATTTTCCTTACGGAATAATAGAGCGATGAGGCCATGTCGTTTTCTTTTTTTTTTTTTTTTTTTTCATAATATGCGCCAGCCTTTTGCATGAACACATATAAACATTGGCGAAATAAAACATACATGTGGCGGACCAATGGTCAGTATGTTTTAGATCATAGCATCGCTCGCGCCCTCGTGGGGACCACGCGATGAAAGGATAGCCTAAAGCTTTTAGGAGTATGCATTAATGGAGTGCTGAGAGATTTTGAAAGAGTTCCATTAAGGAAATGCTGAGTATTTGTATTTGAACTCATTTGATGAGTGCTAAATAATTTAAATGGGTGTATCAGAAGAATGCTGACTAGTTTTAGGATGCTTGATATTTTTTAGGGGGGATGTAATAAAGGAATGCTGAATGATTTGGATGGGTTCATTAAAGAAATGCTGAGTAGTTCAAATGGGTGTTAAGAGATGTGCTAGGTACTTGTGCTTGAACTCATTTGATGAGTGCTAAATAATTTATATGGATGTGTCAGAAGGATGCTGACTAGTTTTCGAGTGCTTGATATTTTTTAAGGGGGATGCAATAGAGAAATGCTGGATGATTTGGATGAGTTCATTAGAGAAATGCTGAGTAGTACAAATGGGTGCATAAGAGAAATGCTGAGTAATTGTATTTGAACTCATTTGATGAGTGCTAAATAATTCAAGTGGGTGTATCAGAAGGATGCTGACTAGTTTTTGAATGCTTGATATTTTTTAAGGGGGATGCAATAGAGAAATGCTGGATGATTTGGATGAGATCATAAGAAGAAAGCTGAGTAGTTCAAATGGGTGCATAAGGGAAATGCTGGGTAATTGTATATGAACTCATTTGATGAGTGCTAATGCTTGATATTGTTTAGGGGGGATGCAATTAAGGAATGCTGAATGATTTGGATGAGTTAATTAGAGAAAAGCTGAGTAGTTCAAATGGGTGCATAAGACATATGTTGGGTAATTGTATATGAGTTTATTTGATAAATGATAAGAATGCTGAGTAGTTTAAATGGGTGTATAAGAGAGATGTTGGGTAATTGTATATGAATTTATTGTATATGAATTAATTTGATAAGTGCTAAATAATTCATATGGATGTTTCAGAAGGACGCTGACTAGTTTTGAATGGTTGATATTTATTTTTTAAGGGTTATGCAATAAAGGAATGCTGAGTGATTTGGATGAGTTTATTTGAGAAAAGCTGAGCAATTCAAATGGGTGCTTAAAAGAAATGCTGTGTAGTTGTATATGAGTTCATTTGATAAGTGATAAGTAGCTTAAATGGGTGAATCAGAAGTATGCTGACTAGTTTTTTGAATGTTTGATATTTTTTAAGGGGGATGCAATAAAGGAATGCTGAATGATTAGGTTGAGTTAATAAGAGAAAAGCTGAGTAGTTCATGTGGGTGCATATGAGAAATGCTGAGTAATTGTACTGGAACTCATTTGATGAATGCTAAATAATTTAAATGGGTGTACTAGATTTAGAATGCTTGATATTTTTAAGGGGGATGCAATAAAGGAATGCTCAATGAGTTGGACGAGAAGTAGGTTACGAAGGAGTAGACATTTTTTTTTTTTTTTTTTTCATAATATGCGCCAGCCTTTTGCATGAACACATATAAACATTGGCGAAATAAAACATACATGTGGCGGACCAATGGTCAGTATGTTTTAGATCATAGCATCGCTCGCGCCCTCGTGGGGACCACGCGATGAAAGGATAGCCTAAAGCTTTTAGGAGTATGCATTAATGGAGTGCTGAGAGATTTTGAAAGAGTTCCATTAAGGAAATGCTGAGTATTTGTATTTGAACTCATTTGATGAGTGCTAAATAATTTAAATGGGTGTATCAGAAGAATGCTGACTAGTTTTAGGATGCTTGATATTTTTTAGGGGGGATGTAATAAAGGAATGCTGAATGATTTGGATGGGTTCATTAAAGAAATGCTGAGTAGTTCAAATGGGTGTTAAGAGATGTGCTAGGTACTTGTGCTTGAACTCATTTGATGAGTGCTAAATAATTTATATGGATGTGTCAGAAGGATGCTGACTAGTTTTCGAGTGCTTGATATTTTTTAAGGGGGATGCAATAGAGAAATGCTGGATGATTTGGATGAGTTCATTAGAGAAATGCTGAGTAGTACAAATGGGTGCATAAGAGAAATGCTGAGTAATTGTATTTGAACTCATTTGATGAGTGCTAAATAATTCAAGTGGGTGTATCAGAAGGATGCTGACTAGTTTTTGAATGCTTGATATTTTTTAAGGGGGATGCAATAGAGAAATGCTGGATGATTTGGATGAGATCATAAGAAGAAAGCTGAGTAGTTCAAATGGGTGCATAAGGGAAATGCTGGGTAATTGTATATGAACTCATTTGATGAGTGCTAATGCTTGATATTGTTTAGGGGGATGCAATAAAGGAATGCTGAATGATTTGGATGAGTTAATTAGAGAAAAGCTGAGTAGTTCAAATGGGTGCATAAGACATATGTTGGGTAATTGTATATGAGTTTATTTGATAAATGATAAGAATGCTGAGTAGTTTAAATGGGTGTATAAGAGAGATGTTGGGTAATTGTATATGAATTTATTGTATATGAATTCATTTGATAAGTGCTAAATAATTCATATGGATGTTTCAGAAGGACGCTGACTAGTTTTGAATGGTTGATATTTATTTTTTAAGGGTTATGCAATAAAGGAATGCTGAGTGATTTGGATGGGTTTATTTGAGAAAAGCTGAGCAATTCAAATGGGTGCTTAAAAGAAATGCTGTGTAGTTGTATATGAGTTCATTTGATAAGTGATAAGTAGCTTAAATGGGTGAATCAGAAGTATGCTGACTAGTTTTTTGAATGTTTGATATTTTTAAAGGGGGATGCAATAAAGGAATGCTGAATGATTAGGTTGAGTTAATAAGAGAAAAGCTGAGTAGTTCATGTGGGTGCATATGAGAAATGCTGAGTAATTGTACTGGAACTCATTTGATGAATGCTAAATAATTTAAATGGGTGTACTAGATTTAGAATGCTTGATATTTTTAAGGGGGATGCAATAAAGGAATGCTCAATGAGTTGGACGAGAAGTAGGTTACGAAGGAGTAGACATTTTTTTTTTTTTTTTTTTCATAATATGCGCCAGCCTTTTGCATGAACACATATAAACATTGGCGAAATAAAACATACATGTGGCGGACCAATGGTCAGTATGTTTTAGATCATAGCATCGCTCGCGCCCTCGTGGGGACCACGCGATGAAAGGATAGCCTAAAGCTTTTAGGAGTATGCATTAATGGAGTGCTGAGAGATTTTGAAAGAGTTCCATTAAGGAAATGCTGAGTATTTGTATTTGAACTCATTTGATGAGTGCTAAATAATTTAAATGGGTGTATCAGAAGAATGCTGACTAGTTTTAGGATGCTTGATATTTTTTAGGGGGGATGTAATAAAGGAATGCTGAATGATTTGGATGGGTTCATTAAAGAAATGCTGAGTAGTTCAAATGGGTGTTAAGAGATGTGCTAGGTACTTGTGCTTGAACTCATTTGATGAGTGCTAAATAATTTATATGGATGTGTCAGAAGGATGCTGACTAGTTTTCGAGTGCTTGATATTTTTAAGGGGGATGCAATAGAGAAATGCTGGATGATTTGGATGAGTTCATTAGAGAAATGCTGAGTAGTACAAATGGGTGCATAAGAGAAATGCTGAGTAATTGTATTTGAACTCATTTGATGAGTGCTAAATAATTCAAGTGGGTGTATCAGAAGGATGCTGACTAGTTTTTGAATGCTTGATATTTTTTAAGGGGGATGCAATAGAGAAATGCTGGATGATTTGGATGAGATCATAAGAAGAAAGCTGAGTAGTTCAAATGGGTGCATAAGGGAAATGCTGGGTAATTGTATATGAACTCATTTGATGAGTGCTAATGCTTGATATTGTTTAGGGGGGATGCAATAAAGGAATGCTGAATGATTTGGATGAGTTAATTAGAGAAAAGCTGAGTAGTTCAAATGGGTGCATAAGACATATGTTGGGTAATTGTATATGAGTTTATTTGATAAATGATAAGAATGCTGAGTAGTTTAAATGGGTGTATAAGAGAGATGTTGGGTAATTGTATATGAATTTATTGTATATGAATTCATTTGATAAGTGCTAAATAATTCATATGGATGTTTCAGAAGGACGCTGACTAGTTTTGAATGGTTGATATTTATTTTTTAAGGGTTATGCAATAAAGGAATGCTGAGTGATTTGGATGAGTTTATTTGAGAAAAGCTGAGCAATTCAAATGGGTGCTTAAAAGAAATGCTGTGTAGTTGTATATGAGTTCATTTGATAAGTGATAAGTAGCTTAAATGGGTGAATCAGAAGTATGCTGACTAGTTTTTTGAATGTTTGATATTTTTTAAGGGGGATGCAATAAAGGAATGCTGAATGATTAGGTTGAGTTAATAAGAGAAAAGCTGAGTAGTTCATGTGGGTGCATATGAGAAATGCTGAGTAATTGTACTGGAACTCATTTGATGAATGCTAAATAATTTAAATGGGTGTACTAGATTTAGAATGCTTGATATTTTTAAGGGGGATGCAATAAAGGAATGCTCAATGAGTTGGACGAGAAGTAGGTTACGAATTTTTTTTTTTTTTTTTTTTTCATAATATGCGCCAGCCTTTTGCATGAACACATATAAACATTGGCGAAATAAAACATACATGTGGCGGACCAATGGTCAGTATGTTTTAGATCATAGCATCGCTCGCGCCCTCGTGGGGACCACGCGATGAAAGGATAGCCTAAAGCTTTTAGGAGTATGCATTAATGGAGTGCTGAGAGATTTTGAAAGAGTTCCATTAAGGAAATGCTGAGTATTTGTATTTGAACTCATTTGATGAGTGCTAAATAATTTAAATGGGTGTATCAGAAGAATGCTGACTAGTTTTTAGGATGCTTGATATTTTTTAGGGGGGATGTAATAAAGGAATGCTGAATGATTTGGATGGGTTCATTAAAGAAATGCTGAGTTTTTTTTTTTTTTTCATAATATGCGCCAGCCTTTTGCATGAACACATATAAACATTGGCGAAATAAAACATACATGTGGCGGACCAATGGTCAGTATGTTTTAGATCATAGCATCGCTCGCGCCCTCGTGGGGACCACGCGATGAAAGGATAGCCTAAAGCTTTTAGGAGTATGCATTAATGGAGTGCTGAGAGATTTTGAAAGAGTTCCATTAAGGAAATGCTGAGTATTTGTATTTGAACTCATTTGATGAGTGCTAAATAATTTAAATGGGTGTATCAGAAGAATGCTGACTAGTTTTAGGATGCTTGATATTTTTTAGGGGGGATGTAATAAAGGAATGCTGAATGATTTGGATGGGTTCATTAAAGAAATGCTGAGTAGTTCAAATGGGTGTTAAGAGATGTGCTAGGTACTTGTGCTTGAACTCATTTGATGAGTGCTAAATAATTTATATGGATGTGTCAGAAGGATGCTGACTAGTTTTCGAGTGCTTGATATTTTTTAAGGGGGATGCAATAGAGAAATGCTGGATGATTTGGATGAGTTCATTAGAGAAATGCTGAGTAGTACAAATGGGTGCATAAGAGAAATGCTGAGTAATTGTATTTGAACTCATTTGATGAGTGCTAAATAATTCAAGTGGGTGTATCAGAAGGATGCTGACTAGTTTTTGAATGCTTGATATTTTTTAAGGGGGATGCAATAGAGAAATGCTGGATGATTTGGATGAGATCATAAGAAGAAAGCTGAGTAGTTCAAATGGGTGCATAAGGGAAATGCTGGGTAATTGTATATGAACTCATTTGATGAGTGCTAATGCTTGATATTGTTTAGGGGGGATGCAATAAAGGAATGCTGAATGATTTGGATGAGTTAATTAGAGAAAAGCTGAGTAGTTCAAATGGGTGCATAAGACATATGTTGGGTAATTGTATATGAGTTTATTTGATAAATGATAAGAATGCTGAGTAGTTTAAATGGGTGTATAAGAGAGATGTTGGGTAATTGTATATGAATTTATTGTATATGAATTCATTTGATAAGTGCTAAATAATTCATATGGATGTTTCAGAAGGACGCTGACTAGTTTTGAATGGTTGATATTTATTTTTTAAGGGTTATGCAATAAAGGAATGCTGAGTGATTTGGATGGGTTTATTTGAGAAAAGCTGAGCAATTCAAATGGGTGCTTAAAAGAAATGCTGTGTAGTTGTATATGAGTTCATTTGATAAGTGATAAGTAGCTTAAATGGGTGAATCAGAAGTATGCTGACTAGTTTTTTGAATGTTTGATATTTTTTAAGGGGGATGCAATAAAGGAATGCTGAATGATTAGGTTGAGTTAATAAGAGAAAAGCTGAGTAGTTCATGTGGGTGCATATGAGAAATGCTGAGTAATTGTACTGGAACTCATTTGATGAATGCTAAATAATTTAAATGGGTGTACTAGATTTAGAATGCTTGATATTTTTAAGGGGGATGCAATAAAGGAATGCTCAATGAGTTGGACGAGAAGTAGGTTACGAAGGAGTAGACAGGTGAGTTGTGTGGAGAGCATTAGACCAATAGTATCAGAATTATTGACTGAAAAGGATGTCTCAAGTGATATCTTGTCAAATATTTGCATCATTTCTACTGGCCGTTTGGCTTAGGAAAGGCATTGAATAAGATGGGTGGTGGGAAATGTTATAGGTTTCTAAATGGATGCATTAAAGTGCTGAATAATTTTATATGTGTGGATTAAATGGATGTCGAATAATTTTACTTAGATTTATTTCTTAAATGGAAGATAATTTTGAAATGGGTGTATTATAGTTTCTAGGTGAGTTAATTAGTGGAGTGTTGGCATATATTTTTTTTTTTTTTTTTTTTAAAGGATATCTTAGGTCAATGTTGAGTGATTTGAAGAGTGTTAATTAATAGATTTGCTGGATGATTTTAAATGCATGTATCTTAACGTGTAGTTTATCGTACTGGATGATATGGTGTTTATAATTGTTTGAGGGAGGTGGAGCTAATTTTGGGGTTGAGGGGGTGGTGGCGGTAAATCTGGATTTGGCTGTGCGAGAGGCTGCGTTTGTTCAGTTCTTAAGCGGAAGGTTGCAATAAGGTGTTCAGTTTCACGGAGCTTGTTATTCCATGCTCGAAGATTGCGATTGATATGGGTCATTTGTGTGGCGCTCATTGGAAAGCGGAGTGTGAGAGTAGTTTCAGTGGAGTCAGGGTCGTAGGGAAGTGCTGCACGTATTTCGCCTATTCTTTGGAGTATATTTTCCTTACGGAATAATAGAGCGATGAGGCCATGTCGTCTTTCTTTTTTTTTTTTTTTCATAATATGCGCCAGCCTTTTGCATGAACACATATAAACATTGGCGAAATAAAACATACATGTGGCGGACCAATGGTCAGTATGTTTTAGATCATAGCATCGCTCGCGCCCTCGTGGGGACCACGCGATGAAAGGATAGCCTAAAGCTTTTAGGAGTATGCATTAATGGAGTGCTGAGAGATTTTGAAAGAGTTCCATTAAGGAAATGCTGAGTATTTGTATTTGAACTCATTTGATGAGTGCTAAATAATTTAAATGGGTGTATCAGAAGAATGCTGACTAGTTTTAGGATGCTTGATATTTTTTAGGGGGATGTAATAAAGGAATGCTTGAATGATTTGGATGGGTTCATTAAAGAAATGCTGAGTAGTTCAAATGGGTGTTAAGAGATGTGCTAGGTACTTGTGCTTGAACTCATTTGATGAGTGCTAAATAATTTGTATGGATGTGTCAGAAGGATGCTGACTAGTTTTCGAGTGCTTGATATTTTTTAAGGGGGATGCAATAGAGAAATGCTGGATGATTTGGATGAGTTCATTAGAGAAATGCTGAGTAGTACAAATGGGTGCATAAGAGAAATGCTGAGTAATTGTATTTGAACTCATTTGATGAGTGCTAAATAATTCAAGTGGGTGTATCAGAAGGATGCTGACTAGTTTTTGAATGCTTGATATTTTTTAAGGGGGATGCAATAGAGAAATGCTGGATGATTTGGATGAGATCATAAGAAGAAAGCTGAGTAGTTCAAATGGGTGCATAAGGGAAATGCTGGGTAATTGTATATGAACTCATTTGATGAGTGCTAATGCTTGATATTGTTTAGGGGGGATGCAATAAAGGAATGCTGAATGATTTGGATGAGTTAATTAGAGAAAAGCTGAGTAGTTCAAATGGGTGCATAAGACATATGTTGGGTAATTGTATATGAGTTTATTTGATAAATGATAAGAATGCTGAGTAGTTTAAATGGGTGTATAAGAGAGATGTTGGGTAATTGTATATGAATTTATTGTATATGAATTCATTTGATAAGTGCTAAATAATTCATATGGATGTTTCAGAAGGACGCTGACTAGTTTTGAATGGTTGATATTTATTTTTTAAGGGTTATGCAATAAAGGAATGCTGAGTGATTTGGATGAGTTTATTTGAGAAAAGCTGAGCAATTCAAATGGGTGCTTAAAAGAAATGCTGTGTAGTTGTATATGAGTTCATTTGATAAGTGATAAGTAGCTTAAATGGGTGAATCAGAAGTATGCTGACTAGTTTTTTGAATGTTTGATATTTTTTAAGGGGGATGCAATAAAGGAATGCTGAATGATTAGGTTGAGTTAATAAGAGAAAAGCTGAGTAGTTCATGTGGGTGCATATGAGAAATGCTGAGTAATTGTACTGGAACTCATTTGATGAATGCTAAATAATTTAAATGGGTGTACTAGATTTAGAATGCTTGATATTTTTTATGGGGATGCAATAAAGGAATGCTCAATGAGTTGGACGAGAAGTAGGTTACAAAGGAGTAGACAGGTGAGGTTGTG
>JAWNPD010000197.1:0-24342 GCA_035045305.1 Drosophila maculinotata | reverse complement strand
TTATTGTTATTGTTATTGTTATTGTTATTGTTATTGTTATTGTTATTGTTATTGTTATTGTTATTGTTATTGTTATTGTTATTGTTATTGTTATTGTTATTGTTATTGTTATTGTTATTGTTATTGTTATTGTTATTGTTATTGTTATTGTTATTGTTATTGTTATTGTTATTGTTATTGTTATTGTTATTGTTATTGTTATTGTTATTGTTATTGTTATTGTTATTGTTATTGTTATTGTTATTGTTATTGTTATTATACCCTGATCCCATTAAAAATGGGAAAAAGGGGTATTATGGTTTTGTGCAAAAGTATGTAACAGGCATAAGGAAGCATCTCCGACCCCATAAAGCATATATATTCTTGATCAGTATCAATAGCCGAGTCGATATAGCCATGTCCGTCTGTCCGTCTGACCGTCTGTCCGTCTGTATGAACGCGTGTTTCTCAGAGACTACAAAAGCTAGAGACTTCATATTTAAAATATAAGTTCTCGTAGCGGCGGGACGATACAAGTTTATCATTTTTTTTCGATGTCTCGTCCCGTTCAAAAGTTATTGATTTATTTTGATTCCAGTCAAGTGTTTTTCGGGCATAACTTGAAAGTCATGAAAGCTAGAATATTTATATTTATGTTTAAGTTATTGTACTGCTGGTTCGACACAAACTCATCATTTTTTGTTCGATATCTTAATCCTTTCAAAAGTTATCGATAAATTAAGATTCCAGAAAAGTGTTTTTAAGGTATATCTTAGAAGTTATAAGAGTCAGAGTCACCAAATTTTGTACATATATTCTCCAAAAGCATACAGAGGTTAAATATATTTCAGTTTTTGGAAACCTTTCCCCAATCTCTCATCGGATTTTACATAGTTGCACATTTATAAGCCATCTTTGTGTCCTACAAATTTTTTTACGATCAGACACAAAGCAAAGAAGTTATTAACGATTCAATGTTCAATGTATGTAGTTTGTGGACAAAGGAAGAAGAAGAATCAAAGCAAATGAATGACGCGCGTAGCCAGCAGCTTTTGTTTGTATATGTGTGTGTGTGTTTATATGTATGAATGCAGATAAATAACTTCAATGAATGTAAGACCTTGGATCAGGGTCTATCCTAGTCGGGCACTCTCAACTAGAGCACTGTTACTTGTTATTATTGTTATTGTTATTGTTATTGTTATTGTTATTGTTATTGTTATTGTTATTGTTATTGTTATTGTTATTGTTATTGTTATTGTTATTGTTATTGTTATTGTTATTGTTATTGTTATTGTTATTGTTATTGTTATTGTTATTGTTATTGTTATTGTTATTGTTATTGTTATTGTTATTGTTATTGTTATTGTTATTGTTATTGTTATTGTTATTGTTATTGTTATTGTTATTGTTATTGTTATTGTTATTGTTATTGTTATTGTTATTGTTATTGTTATTGTTATTGTTATTGTTATTGTTATTGTTATTGTTATTGTTATTGTTATTGTTATTGTTATTGTTATTGTTATTGTTATTGTTATTGTTATTGTTATTGTTATTGTTATTGTTATTGTTATTGTTATTGTTATTGTTATTGTTATTGTTATTGTTATTGTTATTGTTATTGTTATTGTTATTGTTATTGTTATTGTTATTGTTATTGTTATTGTTATTGTTATTGTTATTGTTATTGTTATTGTTATTGTTATTGTTATTGTTATTGTTATTGTTATTGTTATTGTTATTGTTATTGTTATTGTTATTGTTATTGTTATTGTTATTGTTATTGTTATTGTTATTGTTATTGTTATTGTTATTGTTATTGTTATTGTTATTGTTATTGTTATTGTTATTGTTATTGTTATTGTTATTGTTATTGTTATTGTTATTGTTATTGTTATTGTTATTGTTATTGTTATTGTTATTGTTATTGTTATTGTTATTGTTATTGTTATTGTTATTGTTATTGTTATTGTTATTGTTATTGTTATTGTTATTGTTATTGTTATTGTTATTGTTATTGTTATTGTTATTGTTATTGTTATTGTTATTGTTATTGTTATTGTTATTGTTATTGTTATTGTTATTGTTATTGTTATTGTTATTGTTATTGTTATTGTTATTGTTATTGTTATTGTTATTGTTATTGTTATTGTTATTGTTATTGTTATTGTTATTGTTATTGTTATTGTTATTGTTATTGTTATTGTTATTGTTATTGTTATTGTTATTGTTATTGTTATTGTTATTGTTATTGTTATTGTTATTGTTATTGTTATTGTTATTGTTATTGTTATTGTTATTGTTATTGTTATTGTTATTGTTATTGTTATTGTTATTGTTATTGTTATTGTTATTGTTATTGTTATTGTTATTGTTATTGTTATTGTTATTGTTATTGTTATTGTTATTGTTATTGTTATTGTTATTGTTATTGTTATTGTTATTGTTATTGTTATTGTTATTGTTATTGTTATTGTTATTGTTATTGTTATTGTTATTGTTATTGTTATTGTTATTGTTATTGTTATTGTTATTGTTATTGTTATTGTTATTGTTATTGTTATTGTTATTGTTATTGTTATTGTTATTGTTATTGTTATTGTTATTGTTATTGTTATTGTTATTGTTATTGTTATTGTTATTGTTATTGTTATTGTTATTGTTATTGTTATTGTTATTGTTATTGTTATTGTTATTGTTATTGTTATTGTTATTGTTATTGTTATTGTTATTGTTATTGTTATTGTTATTGTTATTGTTATTGTTATTGTTATTGTTATTGTTATTGTTATTGTTATTGTTATTGTTATTGTTATTGTTATTGTTATTGTTATTGTTATTGTTATTGTTATTGTTATTGTTATTGTTATTGTTATTGTTATTGTTATTGTTATTGTTATTGTTATTGTTATTGTTATTGTTATTGTTATTGTTATTGTTATTGTTATTGTTATTGTTATTGTTATTGTTATTGTTATTGTTATTGTTATTGTTATTGTTATTGTTATTGTTATTGTTATTGTTATTGTTATTGTTATTGTTATTGTTATTGTTATTGTTATTGTTATTGTTATTGTTATTGTTATTGTTATTGTTATTGTTATTGTTATTGTTATTGTTATTGTTATTGTTATTGTTATTGTTATTGTTATTGTTATTGTTATTGTTATTGTTATTGTTATTGTTATTGTTATTGTTATTGTTATTGTTATTGTTATTGTTATTGTTATTGTTATTGTTATTGTTATTGTTATTGTTATTGTTATTGTTATTGTTATTGTTATTGTTATTGTTATTGTTATTGTTATTGTTATTGTTATTGTTATTGTTATTGTTATTGTTATTGTTATTGTTATTGTTATTGTTATTGTTATTGTTATTGTTATTGTTATTGTTATTGTTATTGTTATTGTTATTGTTATTGTTATTGTTATTGTTATTGTTATTGTTATTGTTATTGTTATTGTTATTGTTATTGTTATTGTTATTGTTATTGTTATTGTTATTGTTATTGTTATTGTTATTGTTATTGTTATTGTTATTGTTATTGTTATTGTTATTGTTATTGTTATTGTTATTGTTATTGTTATTGTTATTGTTATTGTTATTGTTATTGTTATTGTTATTGTTATTGTTATTGTTATTGTTATTGTTATTGTTATTGTTATTGTTATTGTTATTGTTATTGTTATTGTTATTGTTATTGTTATTGTTATTGTTATTGTTATTGTTATTGTTATTGTTATTGTTATTGTTATTGTTATTGTTATTGTTATTGTTATTGTTATTGTTATTGTTATTGTTATTGTTATTGTTATTGTTATTGTTATTGTTATTGTTATTGTTATTGTTATTGTTATTGTTATTGTTATTGTTATTGTTATTGTTATTGTTATTGTTATTGTTATTGTTATTGTTATTGTTATTGTTATTGTTATTGTTATTGTTATTGTTATTGTTATTGTTATTGTTATTGTTATTATACCCTGATCCCATTAAAAATGGGAAAAAGGGGTATTATGGTTTTGTGCAAAAGTATGTAACAGGCATAAGGAAGCATCTCCGACCCCATAAAGTATATATATTCTTGATCAGTATCAATAGCCGAGTCGATATAGCCATGTCCGTCTGTCCGTCTGACCGTCTGTCCGTCTGTATGAACGCGTGTTTCTCAGAGACTACAAAAGCTAGAGACTTCATATTTAAAATATAAGTTCTCGTAGTGGCGGGACGATACAAGTTTATCATTTTTTTTCGATTTCTCGTCCCGTTCAAAAGTTATCGATAAATTTTGATTCCAGTCAAGTGTTTTTCGGGCATAACTTGAAAGTCATAAAAGCTAGAATTTTTATATTTATGTTTAAGTTATTGTACTGCTGGTTCGACACAAACTCATCATTTTTTGTTCGATATCTTAATCCTTTCAAAAGTTATCGATAAATTAAGATTCCAGAAAAGTGTTTTTAAGGTATATCTTAGAAGTTATAAGAGTCAGAGTCACCAAATTTTGTACATATATTCTCCAAAAGCATACAGAGGTTAAATATATTTCGGTTTTTGGAAACCTTTCCCCAATCTCTCATCGGATTTTACATAGTTGCACATTTATAAGCCATCTTTGTGTCCTACAAATTTTTTTACGATCAGACACAAAGCAAAGAAGTTATTAACGATTCAATGTACCATAGTTTGTGGACAAAGGAAGAAGAAGAATCAAAGCAAATGTATGACGCGCGTAGCCAGCAGCTTTTGTTTGTATATGTGTGTGTGTGTTTATATGTATGAATGCAGATAAATAACTTCAATGAATGTAAGACCTTGGATCAGGGTCTATCCTAGTCGGGCACTCTCGACTAGAGCACTGTTACTTGTTGTTATTGTTATTGTTATTGTTATTGTTATTGTTATTGTTATTGTTATTGTTATTGTTATTGTTATTGTTATTGTTATTGTTATTGTTATTGTTATTGTTATTGTTATTGTTATTGTTATTGTTATTGTTATTGTAATTGTTATTGTTATTGTTATTGTTATTGTTATTGTTATTGTAATTGTTATTGTTATTGTTATTGTTATTGTTATTGTTATTGTTATTGTTATTGTTATTGTTATTGTTATTGTTATTGTTATTGTTATTGTTATTGTTATTGTTATTGTTATTGTTATTGTTATTGTTATTGTTATTGTTATTGTTATTGTTATTGTTATTGTTATTGTTATTGTTATTGTTATTGTTATTGTTATTGTTATTGTTATTGTTATTGTTATTGTTATTGTTATTGTTATTGTTATTGTTATTGTTATTGTTATTGTTATTGTTATTGTTATTGTTATTGTTATTGTTATTGTTATTGTTATTGTTATTGTTATTGTTATTGTTATTGTTATTGTTATTGTTATTGTTATTGTTATTGTTATTGTTATTGTTATTGTTATTGTTATTGTTATTGTTATTGTTATTGTTATTGTTATTGTTATTGTTATTGTTATTGTTATTGTTATTGTTATTGTTATTGTTATTGTTATTGTTATTGTTATTGTTATTGTTATTGTTATTGTTATTGTTATTGTTATTGTTATTGTTATTGTTATTGTTATTGTTATTGTTATTGTTATTGTTATTGTTATTGTTATTGTTATTGTTATTGTTATTGTTATTGTTATTGTTATTGTTATTGTTATTGTTATTGTTATTGTTATTGTTATTGTTATTGTTATTGTTATTGTTATTGTTATTGTTATTGTTATTGTTATTGTTATTGTTATTGTTATTGTTATTGTTATTGTTATTGTTATTGTTATTGTTATTGTTATTGTTATTGTTATTGTTATTGTTATTGTTATTGTTATTGTTATTGTTATTGTTATTGTTATTGTTATTGTTATTGTTATTGTTATTGTTATTGTTATTGTTATTGTTATTGTTATTGTTATTGTTATTGTTATTGTTATTGTTATTGTTATTGTTATTGTTATTGTTATTGTTATTGTTATTGTTATTGTTATTGTTATTGTTATTGTTATTGTTATTGTTATTGTTATTGTTATTGTTATTGTTATTGTTATTGTTATTGTTATTGTTATTGTTATTGTTATTGTTATTGTTATTGTTATTGTTATTGTTATTGTTATTGTTATTGTTATTGTTATTGTTATTGTTATTGTTATTGTTATTGTTATTGTTATTGTTATTGTTATTGTTATTGTTATTGTTATTGTTATTGTTATTGTTATTGTTATTGTTATTGTTATTGTTATTGTTATTGTTATTGTTATTGTTATTGTTATTGTTATTGTTATTGTTATTGTTATTGTTATTGTTATTGTTATTGTTATTGTTATTGTTATTGTTATTGTTATTGTTATTGTTATTGTTATTGTTATTGTTATTGTTATTGTTATTGTTATTGTTATTGTTATTGTTATTGTTATTGTTATTGTTATTGTTATTGTTATTGTTATTGTTATTGTTATTGTTATTGTTATTGTTATTGTTATTGTTATTGTTATTGTTATTGTTATTGTTATTGTTATTGTTATTGTTATTGTTATTGTTATTGTTATTGTTATTGTTATTGTTATTGTTATTGTTATTGTTATTGTTATTGTTATTGTTATTGTTATTGTTATTGTTATTGTTATTGTTATTGTTATTGTTATTGTTATTGTTATTGTTATTGTTATTGTTATTGTTATTGTTATTGTTATTGTTATTGTTATTGTTATTGTTATTGTTATTGTTATTGTTATTGTTATTGTTATTGTTATTGTTATTGTTATTGTTATTGTTATTGTTATTGTTATTGTTATTGTTATTGTTATTGTTATTGTTATTGTTATTGTTATTGTTATTGTTATTGTTATTGTTATTATACCCTGATCCCATTAAAAATGGGAAAAAGGGGTATTATGGTTTTGTGCAAAAGTATGTAACAGGCATAAGGAAGCATCTCCGACCCCATAAAGTATATATATTCTTGATCAGTATCAATAGCCGAGTCGATATAGCCATGTCCGTCTGTCCGTCTGATCGTCTGTCCGTCTGTATGAACGCGTGTTTCTCAGAGACTACAAAAGCTAGAGACTTCATATTTAAAATATAAGTTCTCGTAGTGGCGGGACGATACAAGTTTATCATTTTTTTTCGATTTCTCGTCCCGTTCAAAAGTTATCGATAAATTTTGATTCCAGTCAAGTGTTTTTCGGGCATAACTTGAAAGTCATAAAAGCTAGAATTTTTATATTTATGTTTAAGTTATTGTACTGCTGGTTCGACACAAACTCATCATTTTTTGTTCGATATCTTAATCCTTTCAAAAGTTATCGATAAATTAAGATTCCAGAAAAGTGTTTTTAAGGTATATCTTAGAAGTTATAAGAGTCAGAGTCACCAAATTTTGTACATATATTCTCCAAAAGCATACAGAGGTTAAATATATTTCAGTTTTTGGAAACCTTTCCCCAATCTCTCATCGGATTTTACATAGTTGCACATTTATAAGCCATCTTTGTGTCCTACAAATTTTTTTACGATCAGACACAAAGCAAAGAAGTTATTAACGATTCAATGTACCATAGTTTGTGGACAAAGGAAGAAGAAGAATCAAAGCAAATGTATGACGCGCGTAGCCAGCAGCTTTTGTTTGTATATGTGTGTGTGTGTTTATATGTATGAATGCAGATAAATAACTTCAATGAATGTAAGACCTTGGATCAGGGTCTATCCTAGTCGGGCACTCTCGACTAGAGCACTGTTACTTGTTGTTATTGTTATTGTTATTGTTATTGTTATTGTTATTGTTATTGTTATTGTTATTGTTATTGTTATTGTTATTGTTATTGTTATTGTTATTGTTATTGTTATTGTTATTGTTATTGTTATTGTTATTGTTATTGTTATTGTTATTGTTATTGTTATTGTTATTGTTATTGTTATTGTTATTGTTATTGTTATTGTTATTGTTATTGTTATTGTTATTGTTATTGTTATTGTTATTGTTATTGTTATTGTTATTGTTATTGTTATTGTTATTGTTATTGTTATTGTTATTGTTATTGTTATTGTTATTGTTATTGTTATTGTTATTGTTATTGTTATTGTTATTGTTATTGTTATTGTTATTGTTATTGTTATTGTTATTGTTATTGTTATTGTTATTGTTATTGTTATTGTTATTGTTATTGTTATTGTTATTGTTATTGTTATTGTTATTGTTATTGTTATTGTTATTGTTATTGTTATTGTTATTGTTATTGTTATTGTTATTGTTATTGTTATTGTTATTGTTATTGTTATTGTTATTGTTATTGTTATTGTTATTGTTATTGTTATTGTTATTGTTATTGTTATTGTTATTGTTATTGTTATTGTTATTGTTATTGTTATTGTTATTGTTATTGTTATTGTTATTGTTATTGTTATTGTTATTGTTATTGTTATTGTTATTGTTATTGTTATTGTTATTGTTATTGTTATTGTTATTGTTATTGTTATTGTTATTGTTATTGTTATTGTTATTGTTATTGTTATTGTTATTGTTATTGTTATTGTTATTGTTATTGTTATTGTTATTGTTATTGTTATTGTTATTGTTATTGTTATTGTTATTGTTATTGTTATTGTTATTGTTATTGTTATTGTTATTGTTATTGTTATTGTTATTGTTATTGTTATTGTTATTGTTATTGTTATTGTTATTGTTATTGTTATTGTTATTGTTATTGTTATTGTTATTGTTATTGTTATTGTTATTGTTATTGTTATTGTTATTGTTATTGTTATTGTTATTGTTATTGTTATTGTTATTGTTATTGTTATTGTTATTGTTATTGTTATTGTTATTGTTATTGTTATTGTTATTGTTATTGTTATTGTTATTGTTATTGTTATTGTTATTGTTATTGTTATTGTTATTGTTATTGTTATTGTTATTGTTATTGTTATTGTTATTGTTATTGTTATTGTTATTGTTATTGTTATTGTTATTGTTATTGTTATTGTTATTGTTATTGTTATTGTTATTGTTATTGTTATTGTTATTGTTATTGTTATTGTTATTGTTATTGTTATTGTTATTGTTATTGTTATTGTTATTGTTATTGTTATTGTTATTGTTATTGTTATTGTTATTGTTATTGTTATTGTTATTGTTATTGTTATTGTTATTGTTATTGTTATTGTTATTGTTATTGTTATTGTTATTGTTATTGTTATTGTTATTGTTATTGTTATTGTTATTGTTATTGTTATTGTTATTGTTATTGTTATTGTTATTGTTATTGTTATTGTTATTGTTATTGTTATTGTTATTGTTATTGTTATTGTTATTGTTATTGTTATTGTTATTGTTATTGTTATTGTTATTGTTATTGTTATTGTTATTGTTATTGTTATTGTTATTGTTATTGTTATTGTTATTGTTATTGTTATTGTTATTGTTATTGTTATTGTTATTGTTATTGTTATTGTTATTGTTATTGTTATTGTTATTGTTATTGTTATTGTTATTGTTATTGTTATTGTTATTGTTATTGTTATTGTTATTGTTATTGTTATTGTTATTGTTATTGTTATTGTTATTGTTATTGTTATTGTTATTGTTATTGTTATTGTTATTGTTATTGTTATTGTTATTGTTATTGTTATTGTTATTGTTATTGTTATTGTTATTGTTATTGTTATTGTTATTGTTATTGTTATTGTTATTGTTATTGTTATTGTTATTGTTATTGTTATTGTTATTGTTATTGTTATTGTTATTGTTATTGTTATTGTTATTGTTATTGTTATTGTTATTGTTATTGTTATTGTTATTGTTATTGTTATTGTTATTGTTATTGTTATTGTTATTGTTATTGTTATTGTTATTGTTATTGTTATTGTTATTGTTATTGTTATTGTTATTGTTATTGTTATTGTTATTGTTATTGTTATTGTTATTGTTATTGTTATTGTTATTGTTATTGTTATTGTTATTGTTATTGTTATTGTTATTGTTATTGTTATTGTTATTGTTATTGTTATTGTTATTGTTATTGTTATTGTTATTGTTATTGTTATTGTTATTGTTATTGTTATTGTTATTGTAATTGTTATTGTTATTGTTATTGTTATTGTTATTGTTATTGTTATTGTTATTGTTATTGTTATTGTTATTGTTATTGTTATTGTTATTGTTATTGTTATTGTTATTGTTATTGTTATTGTTATTGTTATTGTTATTGTTATTGTTATTGTTATTGTTATTGTTATTGTTATTGTTATTGTTATTGTTATTGTTATTGTTATTGTTATTGTTATTGTTATTGTTATTGTTATTGTTATTGTTATTGTTATTGTTATTGTTATTGTTATTGTTATTGTTATTGTTATTGTTATTGTTATTGTTATTGTTATTGTTATTGTTATTGTTATTGTTATTGTTATTGTTATTGTTATTGTTATTGTTATTGTTATTGTTATTGTTATTGTTATTGTTATTGTTATTGTTATTGTTATTGTTATTGTTATTGTTATTGTTATTGTTATTGTTATTGTTATTGTTATTGTTATTGTTATTGTTATTGTTATTGTTATTGTTATTGTTATTGTTATTGTTATTGTTATTGTTATTGTTATTGTTATTGTTATTGTTATTGTTATTGTTATTGTTATTGTTATTGTTATTGTTATTGTTATTGTTATTGTTATTGTTATTGTTATTGTTATTGTTATTGTTATTGTTATTGTTATTGTTATTGTTATTGTTATTGTTATTGTTATTGTTATTGTTATTGTTATTGTTATTGTTATTGTTATTGTTATTGTTATTGTTATTGTTATTGTTATTGTTATTGTTATTGTTATTGTTATTGTTATTGTTATTGTTATTGTTATTGTTATTGTTATTGTTATTGTTATTGTTATTGTTATTGTTATTGTTATTGTTATTGTTATTGTTATTGTTATTGTTATTGTTATTGTTATTGTTATTGTTATTGTTATTGTTATTGTTATTGTTATTGTTATTGTTATTGTTATTGTTATTGTTATTGTTATTGTTATTGTTATTGTTATTGTTATTGTTATTGTTATTGTTATTGTTATTGTTATTGTTATTGTTATTGTTATTGTTATTGTTATTGTTATTGTTATTGTTATTGTTATTGTTATTGTTATTGTTATTGTTATTGTTATTGTTATTGTTATTGTTATTGTTATTGTTATTGTTATTATTGTTATTGTTATTGTTATTGTTATTGTTATTGTTATTGTTATTGTTATTGTTATTGTTATTGTTATTGTTATTGTTATTTATTGTTATTGTTATTGTTATTGTTATTGTTATTGTTATTGTTATTGTTATTGTTATTGTTATTGTTATTGTTATTGTTATTGTTATTGTTATTGTTATTGTTATTGTTATTGTTATTGTTATTGTTATTGTTATTGTTATTGTTATTGTTATTGTTATTGTTATTGTTATTGTTATTGTTATTGTTATTGTTATTGTTATTGTTATTGTTATTGTTATTGTTATTGTTATTGTTATTGTTATTGTTATTGTTATTGTTATTGTTATTGTTATTGTTATTGTTATTGTTATTGTTATTGTTATTGTTATTGTTATTGTTATTGTTATTGTTATTGTTATTGTTATTGTTATTGTTATTGTTATTGTTATTGTTATTGTTATTGTTATTGTTATTGTTATTGTTATTGTTATTGTTATTGTTATTGTTATTGTTATTGTTATTGTTATTGTTATTGTTATTGTTATTGTTATTGTTATTGTTATTGTTATTGTTATTGTTATTGTTATTGTTATTGTTATTGTTATTGTTATTGTCTTTTTATAGGCGAATGCCCTTTTTAAATAATTATGTTTTTAATGGAAAACCACTTGAACGAATTGAGTCGGTTAATGATTTGGGTATCCTTTTGGATCCCAAGCTTTAGTTTCACAAGCATATTTCTTCCGCTGCTAATCGAGGTTTTGGTGTCCTGGGTTTTATTAAGCGTGGGTCGAAAGAATAAGACGATCCTACGTTATTAAGTCTCTTTATGCTTCACTTGTTTGCCTTATTCTTGAATATGGGTCTTGTATATGGTGTCCATAATACAGGGTTCTTCAGGATAAAATACAATCTGACCACAACCTTTTTCTTCTATTTGCCCTCCAGTGTCTGCACTGGAATCCAAATACTCGCTCGTAGTAGACTTTTACTAATAAACCTTCCCTCTCTTTCTGATTGTAGAAAACTGCTTGGTGTAATCTTCAAATACAAACTAATTAACGGGGAAATTGATTCGTCCTACTAGACACTTTCTTCCGCTTTCTCTTCAAGCCTGTATAGTAATACACTTTGCTGTCCATAATCGTTTTCGGATCATATGCTCTAATTATAAAAACCTTTTCCACATAATAAATAAATAATCACCTGTCTGACTTTTAAGTATTCTATGTTTATCTGTAATATTTATCTGGTATGTTCTATTCTTATTTCGCGATCTTCTTGACCGCACGTTATGCGGCACGCTCCTCGGTCAGTTGGGTGGGAGATGAGTTGCATGTTGCCTGGGTCCGCCCGTTAACAAGTTCTGGCTTGGTATCGTTGGTCCACTTGAATGTACTTTTCGTTAGTACATCAACGTCCAAAGAAAGCTCACGCTCACTACTTGCAGTATTTATTTAATAAGAAAACAAAAGAAATATATTTAAAACACGTCAACGGCTCACTTTTTAATAATGATGACACGAACTTAATAAAACGATATCAGTCAGTTATAACTTGTGAATTTTTTATTTTTGATGATTTACGGAATTTCCTTTTTGAGTTATAACAAGTTGAGAGTGCCCTACTGGGATATACCATGAACCCAGGTCATACATTTATTCATAATTATTTATCTGCATTCATACATAGAAACATACACACGCCTGCAAAGACACGTTGCGCACTTCATGCAACTGCTTTGTTTCTTCTTCTTGAGTTGAATCGTTAATAGCTTCTTTGTTTATTGTCCGATCGTAATGAAATTCGTTAGACATATATGAAATCCGAATTTAATATAATGAACAAGCCTATTTTACAGCACTCATCGACAATTTGTTTGTGCGATTAGAGCAAGAGGTGTTCTGCATTTAAGTAAAGGTTGCGCAAATATTTAGTGGGTATAACCTTTAACAGTATTTATTTGGAATCGTATAGTTAGTTATATGTTTGTGATGTCAAAGGGTATGTTTTTAATATTGTGATTGTGGTAGTATATGTCAACTGAGTGTTCTTTATTATATACTTACTAGCATTTGGCGGCGAGAGGTGCTCGTCCCGTTTTTATGTCAAAAAAAAAAATTGGGTGAATATTGCAGATTAACCTCTCCCATTTTCCGTGCAGGCAAATCTAATCTATCAAATAGAAATCAAAAAATTTCTTTCTGAAATATTTGTCTGTTTTTTTTAAGGAATTTGGAATATTTTAAAATCACGTTGGTAATATTCTGTTACGTAGAGTTTTGAAAATAAGTTTGAAGCTGATCGGATGAAAAACAAAAAAGTTTCATGCAGCAGGTTTCCAGCCATTTTCAACTTTAGGGGCAGATTTTTCAAAATTGTAAAGTCATGTCCATTCTTTTGTATGTGTAGCTTTAATAATGAGTTTGGAGCTAATCGGATGGAAAACAAAAAATGTCATGCAACAGTTTTCCGTCCATTTGCCAACCTTGCAAGCAGATTTCCAAAAATTTTAGAATTGCGTTGCATATAGTTTTTTGCGTGAAGCTTTGAAATGAGTTTGAAGCTAACCGGGCGTTTATTTTTAATTGATCACCACAATATCCACGCAGGGAAAAGGATTTTCCACAAAAGTGAATATCATTTGTATGTAATCACCTAATAGATATTAAAAAAATTTTAATGTGTTTTTTTTTTTATTTTCCCGACAGTTTTTCCGAATTTTAAAAATAACGTTGCTTAAATTTTATTATGTAGAGTTTTGAAAACAAATTTGAAGCTGATCGCATGAAAAACAAAAAAGTTTCATGCAGCAGGTTTCCAGCCATTTTTAACTTTAGGGGCAGATTTTCCAAAATGGTAAAGTCAAGACCATTTTTTTGTAAGTGTAGCTTTAATAATGAGTTTGAAGCTAATCAGATGGAAAACAAAAAATGTCATGCAACAGTTTTCCGTCCATTTGCCAACCTTGCAAGCAGATTTCCTAAAATTTTAGAATTGCGTTGCATATAGTTTTTTGCGTGACGCTTTGAAATGAGTTTGAAGCTAACCGGGCGTTTTTTTTTAATTGAATAACAACTGTTTTCCCGGCATTTTCCGACTTTGGGGGTCAATTTCGAAAGTCATGTTGCTATTATTTTGTTATGTAGAGCTTTGAAAATAAAATTGAAGAAAATCCTTTTCCCTACTAGGGTGGACTTTCCATTAAGTTGGTATACAGTTTTTAATGAATTTCCATAATGATCTTTGAATATAAGTTTGAAGCCGATCGAATGAAAAACAAAAAAGTTTCAAACAACGGTTTTTTCTCATTTTGCGAGCTTGGGTAAATCGCCAAAATCGTACGCATTAACGTCCTAAGAGGAACCTACTGTGAAAATTTCAAGCCGAGTCGATTTAGCCTTGTCTGTCTGTCCGTCTGTCCGTCCGTCTGTATGAACGCCTGTTTCTCAGAGACTACAAAAGCTAGAGACTTCATATTTGAAATATAAGTTCTCGTAGTGCCCGGACAAGACCAGTTGATCATTTTTTTTCCGATATCTCATCCCCTTCAAAAGTTATCGATAAATTTGGATTCCAGACAAGTGTTTTTCGAGCATTACTTGAAAGTCATAAAAGCTAGAGATTTCATATTTTTTCGATATCTTGGCCCGTTTAAAAGTAATCGATAATTTAAGAATCCAGAACAGTGTTTTTTAGGTAAAGCTTAAAAGTTATAAGAGGTAGAAGCACCAAATTTGGTATGTATATTTTCCTATGGTAAACAGAGGTTAAACATTTTTCACTTTTTTGGTACCTCCCCCAATATCCCAGAAATATACAAATCGTATTTTTAAAGGTATGACCTTCGGATTTTCTGTCCTATGAATTTCATTACGTTCGGACACTAAACAAAGAAGTTGTTTACGATTGAATGTAACATAGTTTTGGGCCAATGGAAGAAGAAGAAACAAAGCAATTGCATGACGCGATCAGCTTGTGTTTGTATGTGTGTGTGTGTGTGTTTCTATGTATGAATGCAGATAAAGAATTATGAGTGTAAGAACTGGGTTCAGGGTATCTCCTAGTCGGGCACTCTCGACTATAGCACTCTTACTTGTTAAGCCTGAACTTGGGACGAGCACCCTTGTTACCACCAAAACAACATCAAGCGCAAAATCAATCGTTCCTCTTTACCTTATTTCCAATGTAAAACGAGGGACGGAAAACATCTTAATTTCTGGCTAGATACTGAATCTAACCAAAATTACATGCAATCTTCGTTAATCATAAGCCTTAAACCAAACAGCTATCGTTTTTTCGTTTTATTTTTATTCTAGTTTATTCTAGGCAATGATACCATGAAACAACTAAACGTTGTAATTGATGTCAAAAATTACATTTTAAGAGTAAACGGTAAAAGATAATTTATAAAAAGACAACTGCCAGCTCAGTCAGTAGACAACAAAAAAGTCCAAACAGCTCATATGTCCGACAGCCAAAAGAAAACAACAAGCAGCTTGGCAAATACAAAACACTTTTTGCAGAGATACACAAAAAACTTACGTACACGACAAACGTAATAGGTGATAAAAGAACCTTACCACATACACCCGTATATAGCAAACACTGCCCATACCCTGTAACTTTAAAACAAGAAGTTAAAAGGAAATTTCAATAAAATGTAAAACGACGGCATAATCCGACCTTCCCGTTCTCCGTATAACGCCCCAGTTTGGGTCGTACCAAAAAAATGAGATGCTTCTGGAAAAAAGAAATATAGACTAGTTATAGAATACTGAAAGCTGAACACAGTTATCATTTCCGATCGTTACCTAATGCCTGAGATAGGAGAAATCATTGAAATCATCATACATTAAAAGACACAATTCAAAAATTAAAGTTTTCCTAAAAATAGTGAACTTAAGTGTTTTTTAATCAATTTAAACTTATAATTATTACCAATTTGTTGTAGTTGTAAATTTTTATTATTTTAAAATTTAATAGTTATATATTTTTTAATCTTATAGATTTATTTTTGTTCTATTATATTAATTTTTTGTGATTTGTAATATCTAAACTTATTACTGTGCGCTTTTCAAGTGTTCACTCAGCTTATTTAAGAATTGTGGTGCGTTTCCGATAGTTTTCCAATTATGTGGTAGCTGGCTCCAAAGTAAACTGCATGATTGTCTGTCAGAGCACAAGAGCTTCGTTTTAGGACAAATAATTTAACAAACCGACAAACAATAACCAAAATAATACCAGACGAACACCCTAAACATCCGCTACGCGAAATAAAACAAAGAACAAATCCTCATAGCATTATATTTGCACAAATGCAAAAGAAAATACAGGCAATAGTTAAAACATGCTTAACATGTACAAATTCAAGCGACTCCCATCCCACAATACCCTGGACAACTAATACACATCGACATAACAGAGAAACACAGTGTTTTAACAGCTATAGACAAATTTTTCAAATGCGCACAAGTAAAAAATATTATTGTCTAGAGCGTCAGAGGATATAATGAACCCATTAAGAGAAATGTTCATAGCCTTTGTAATGCCTTAAGGTGTATTAATGGACAACGAACGGGCGCTTAATTCAGCAGATATTAAATTCGTGTTAGAAGAGCAGCTTGGTATTTCCGTGTAC
The DNA here is from genome assembly GCA_035045305.1 of Drosophila maculinotata. Taxonomy (NCBI): domain Eukaryota; kingdom Metazoa; phylum Arthropoda; class Insecta; order Diptera; family Drosophilidae; genus Drosophila; species Drosophila maculinotata. Next base: position 7,505 of record JAWNPD010000197.1, on the reverse strand, counting down.
ACAACAGCTATTAACAGCCAAATTGAACGTGTTCACTCCACATTGTCCGAAATCTCAAATTTCCCTCGCAAAGATTTCGATGACATATCATTAACAGACTTACTTTTTAAAGCAAATCAAGAAAACAAGGAATCAATTCACTCAGTTATAAAAGAAAAACCCATAGAAATTGTTCTTAAACGTAACATCTTAGATAGCTTAGAATGTATAGAAAAAAACGAGAGGAAATTAAAAACAAAATTCACGAAAAACAGATTGCAGATCTTAATTACCACAATAAAAATAAAGACAAACCAAAACAATACAAAACTGGAGGAAAAGTAAACGTTTAGATCAATAAAAGATGAGGTTCCAAAATCACTCCGAAATTCAAAACAGAGATAGTAGCAGAAGATAGAAACTCAACAATTAAAGCACAATCACAAAAACTTAAATATCATTTACAGATTGTTCTTACCATCATGCCTAGCGGCAGCGACAATATAAGACTACTTAAATTTTCAACTTATTACCATAAAAATGGGACCTGCAGCTATACAGAACAGCACTTTTAAAATTACTCACTTATTCAATTAACAAAAATAGAAGCACTTGACACATTCGAGAATTCTTTAAACGCATCATTATCACCTAATCTTCGACCCTTCCTTACTTTTGAAATCGCACAAATTAAAAATGGTTTATCCAGATTAACGCCAAAAAATGGAAAATCGAAAGAAGCTATTCATTTGCTTGGCTCGGCGTGGAAATGGCTGGCAGGAAGTCCAGATCGCAATGATCACGAAATAGTTATAAATTAAGTTAATGACCAATTAGAAAATAATAATAAGCAAGTCGTCATAAATAGAAATTGGAGAAAATACCAACGCAATTTTAAAAGCAAGTAAGAGTGCTCTAGTCGAGTGTGCCCACCTAGGATATTCCCTGATCCAAGGTCATTCAAAATTATTTATCTGTATTTATACATGGAAACACACAAACGCATGCAAACACACACTGCGCGCGTCATGCAATTGCTTTGCTTCTTCTTCCATTGGCCCCAAACTATGTTACATTGAACCGTAAATAACTTCTTTCTTTATTGTCCGATCGTTGTAGGACACACAAATGTCATATAAATGTAAAACTATATACAATCCAAAAGTCATACCTCTAAATGAACGTATTTTCGATTTCTCAGAGATTGGGGAAAGGTATCCAAAAAAAGAAATACTTTTTACTTCTGTATGCAATAAGAAAATATATGTACATACCAAATTTGGTGCCTCTATCTCTTTTAAGCAAACTTTTAAGCTATATATAAAAAACACTTATCTGGAATCTTAATGTATCGATAACTTTTGAACATGTCTCTAGCTTTTGTAGTCTCTGAGATCAGCGCGTTCATACAGACGTACAGACAGACAGACGGACATGGCTAGATCGACTCGGCTGTTGATAGTGATCAATAAAATATACAATTTATGGGGTCGGAGATGCTTCCTTATGCCGGTTACATACATTTGCACAAAACCATTATATCCTTTTCCCCATTATAATGGGATCAGGGTGTAATAACTAAAGAAAACAATCCATACATAACGTTAAAACAGAAATTTTAAAAAATAATATCAAATTTTTTTAAGAAGAATTAATCAATATGATCTACGCAATCAACTGAGCAAAAACAAACACAATTAACTTTATACTTTTATCCAATTCAGAAATAAGTTTTATAGAAAAGTTGGTGCAAGATTCCGACAATTTATTCACAAATATTAAAGAGTTACTTGAGTTTGAGTTGGTACATTATCAGTTTGCCTACAATAGAAGACAAGTTATGCCAAAAACTCATTTTTAAACCAATTAAAAGAAGCAATACGATAAATAAAACTAAATTTGATTTCGTGTTACAATGTGAAAAATTAATTTTGGAATAAAAGGGTTTTGCGAAAAAAATAATGATAAGACCATTTGTAAGAAACAAATTTTTTACAAACAAGGAAGAATACCTGTTAGTCAGCGCTTCTGCAGAGGAAAACACTGAATTGCACAAAAATAAATAGCCATGTACCAGACCACGAAGAAATCGTACCTGGCGCCATACTGCTGAACGACTTCGATGGAACGATCAGAATCGACGAAGAAAGCAAAGAATTGCACGGCACTTATGTCATCCAAGCCAAAAATTGTATGATCGACATAAAAAGCACCACCCACGACAAAGGAATTCATAGATGTTGATCCCTTGCCACCACTTTTTCAGATCATTGGAAACAGGAGCGATGTACTGTGAAGACTCACATATGACTTTATACTTTACTTTATACTATTATTAGTCTTAAGCCTAACCTTTAATCATAAATATACTTTGTTTAGTTTTTAAGCTTTAGTTATACATAAATACCCCGCCCATGGAGGGCAACCCCCAAAACAAGCGCGTATGTTTTATCCCCAGGCGAAAGACTAATTTGCCCCACTGTAGCGACGACATCAAAAATTCAAGTTCAAGGGCAAAATATAACAAACGGGAAAACAAACACAGCACACCACAGCACCTGCATCACCGACGAAAACATATGGAGCACGACAACAGACAGATAAACAGACAAGTGGATACAAGAGCGGCCGCGCAGGCGCCGAAGGCAAAGGCCGGATAATCGGCCTGAGCCGACAACAAGAGCGGCCGCGCGAGCGCCGAAGACGAAGGCCGGATAGTCGACCGGATAATCGGCCGGCCCCGACAACACGAGAGCGACAGCGCATGCGTCGAAGACAAAGGCCGGCCCAGACAACAAGAGAGCGACAGCGCATGCATCGAAGACAAAGGCCGGATAATCGGCCGGCCCAGACAACAAGAGAGCGACAGCGCAAGCGTCGAAGACAAAGGCCGGATAAGCGACCAGCCAGCTAGCAAAAGAACGATAGAGCGTGCACAGAACAAAACCAAAGAGAGAAACTATCCGGCATATGATCGTGGCAGCGCGGTCAACAGAGCGACGACAGAGTCAGCCTCTTGCGCTGGCCACCCACGCTGCGTTGGATAGTTGGAAAGTAACTGGTGAAGAGGCCAGACAAACGTAGAACAAAGGCGGAAAAACAAATACAAACATACAAGGAAAAAGACACCACGGCGACAGACACAGGAAATTAATACAGTACGACAGCGAGGGAAACAACTACAAAAGGAACAATCACCGGACCAAGGACAACCCAGCACCCGGAGAAGGCGTAAATGGTAAGCGGGCCGTCAGCCGCTAAAAATATGTGTTTGTGTTCGTCTGCCCGGTCCCCGTTATGTGCGTACCCCGCGGCCGCTAATCAAAAATAAATGGCTGTGTGTGCGCGCATGACCTTTTATAAGGCGTAGCTTGGTGCGGTAGGTAGGGAACAAGCTAGGGATACCCAACATCCCCGGTGGTGGGAAAAAGATTTAAAAAAAAATAGAGTGGCTCCCCCCCCCCCTTTTTTTTCAAAGGGGGGGGGCAGCGTGGATACGTCCGTGCCAGTATGTGTGTGTGTGTGTGTGCAAGCGGATGCGGGCGAGAGGCGGCCCAGCAAGGGCAGCTACGTTACGAGGCACTGGCCGCATGGTAGGTATAAGTCACTATGCGACCGGATTTCTAGTAATGTAGCTGTAGACTTGCTGCAGAAAAGGGGAGACCGCCAGTGAGCGATCACTGACCGGCCCCCCCTCTGACTGCCGTGCTACTTCTCTCCCATCCGTGTTCCGGGTCCACGCGCCTGTGACACAAAGGCCAACCACATGGCCGAGGAGATGGCCACAGGGCAGGTATAAGCCACCATGTGACCTACTCCTCGAGGATGTGGTTGTACCTGGGTACCATGCGGACTGCGGGGAGTGATCCCTGGGCAGTCCACGTCAGTGGTTGCAGGCCGGGATTTACACACACATACATAGGGACGTATTTCTCCGTCGGCCAGGTGCGGCCATGTCAGAGACGACGACGCTGTAGATCACCATCCGATCCACGTTTCTCTGGCCTCTCAGCCCCTCTCTTATTCCTCCCCCATGGGGCCCAGCAAACCAACTCCCAGCGGTCTTCAAGCAGCAGGACAACCCGAATCACCCAACCGTAGCAGGGATCCTCTGGCCTACTCATTCACCTCGGTTCATTTCTCATCCCAGCGTCCCAGCACTTTTACAAATGTCTTGTAGGTGGCCCTGGACGAGACTGGATCGCTACCCCAGCCGTCGAAACGCTACCTTACAGGTGGCGCCCGAGCAGGGACCTGAGTCGTGAGGAAAGAACCACTTCCATGAACTGAAACCTCGAAAACAAAAATGTATAGGTAGTAGCTGTAGTAGGCATCCTTTGCTTTTCCGCGCATAGATCCCAGAGTCAAGCGACAGAGCAAAGCACGCGATTCCCAAATCCGTGCTGCGCATAGTCATCCCAGAGTCAAGCGACAGAGCAGAGCACGCGGTCTTCCAAAAACCCGAGCCGCGCATAGTCATCCCAGAGTCAAGCGACAGAGCAAAGCACGCGATTCCCAAATCCGTGCTGCGCATAGTCATCCCAGAGTCAAGCGACAGAGCAGAGCACGCGGTCTTTCAAAAACCCGTGCTGCGCCTAGTCATCCCAGAGTCCAGCAACAGAGCGAAGCACGTGGTTGCCTGGTTGACGCCACCCTGGCACGGCTAGCCGACCTGGAGACCCGGTACGGGTGCGCAGTCACACCTGATTCAAAGACGCCCGAAATTAGCAGCAGATCCAGAGCTGCATCACCGGTGCAACCCCTAGCGGAGTTACACTTACATTCCGCTTTGGAGGAATCAAGCCTATGCCGCTCACCCGTCGGGGGCAGTTGCTGAAGTTGCCAGTCGTCAATATCGGAGGCCAAGGGCGTCAGGCAAAGTCACGGGAGCAGGAAGAAGTCCCACACACGGTGGTAGCGGATAAGATGAAGCGATGGGGAACAACCTTCGATGGCACCTGGGACCCTCAACGTTTTATCGAGCAACTCGAGGAAAGGGCAGCCTCTCACCGGGTCGATGTCCGTCACATGCCACCGGCCATACCCGAGTTCTTATCAGGAACGACCGAGGATTGGTTCCGGGCGAGTCGTCTGCAAGGCGAAACTTGGACCCACTTTCGGAGGGAATTCCTGGACTTTTTTCTACCACCACGGTACTTCCAGCGCTTAGCAGATGTAATCCGGGTGCGCTATCAAAAGGAGGGAGAACGGTGCAAGGATAACCTAGTGGAGCTTCGCTTGATGATGCACCGCGCGGGATTTTCAGAAGCAGATGAGTTAGACAGACTATACGAAAACATGCTGCCGGAATATCAGTTGTACATCCGAAGGCATGAGTTCACTTCGATGAGTCAACTCACCCAACTAGTGGTCCAATACGAGTGCTGATGCTGTTCTTACCCACGGTAATTTATGATGTATTATTGGGTATGGATTTTTTAAGAGAAGCCAAGGCCGAATTTCGGATTGGTAACGCGAACTTGAGATTTGAGGCGGCACCCCAATCAGTGAAAACGAAACTAACTAACACTGAGCCAAAGAACCTCGTCGGATTACCAACCCCATCTCCTGCGGGAACAGCCAAGATTACGGCGGACTTCCCAGAGACCCAAGGAACCAACGAGCCGCAGCAGTCACCCAAGGCAGGTGCTAATCAATAAGGCAACACTGTCACCGGAGACATCGGACAACGACGCGTTTCTAAGCGTGGCACAAGCGAAGGCAACCAAGATGCAAGAAAACCCTCCGCAGGCAACAAGCATCAAGAACATCTGCGACCAAGGGCTCGCACCGAGTCCACCAGCTTCTGGACAGCTCCATCGAGACGATCAGGAGACTTCAGCCTGGGGATTAGGTCATAGGGACCCGACGGCAGTAAACCGGAACCCATTCCGTGAGCCAGTCCCGAAAAGGGTACATTTTCAGGAGGAGAAAGCAACACGCCACGGGGAACAAGGGTGCCCTGGTGGGGGTCCGGAAACCTTGGCCGCCGTAACCTCGGATCAACCAAATCCACAGGCCGACGTTGACGACAACACTACACCACGTCCGACATTGGAACCATGGGTGGCGAAATTCCTGGAAGCGGAGCTGTCCCAGTTCGAACAACTCACTGGAGTGTCGAACGTCGCGGAACACGTCATCCTAATGAAGGATGACCGCCTGATCAAACAGCGGTACTACCCCAAGAACCCGGCGATACAGAAGATAATCCACGCTCATGTGGATGAGTTGCTGAGAGAAGGATGTATAGAACCCTCGAAGAGCCCTCATAGTGCCCCAATAGTGCTTGTAGGAAAGAAGACCGGAGAGACTCGAATGTGTGTCGACTTCAGGCAACTCAACGCGAGATCAGTTCCGGATGCGTACCCTCTACCTCGAATCAACTCAATTCTGGAACGACTACGCAACGCAACCTTTATCAGTACGCTAGATTTAAAAAGCGGATATTGGCAAATACCCATGGCCAGAAGCAGCCAGGAATGTACAGCCTTCACAATACCCGGGAGGGGTCTGTTCCAGTGGAAAGTCATGCTCTTTGGGCTACATTCAGCACCAGCGACTTTTCAACGAGCCCTGGACAGTGTCATCGGGCCAGAAATGGAACCACAAGCATTTGCGTACCTTGACGACATAATTGTCATTGGCACTTCGCTGGAGGAACATGTCGCAAATTTGAAAGAAGTATTCAGGAGGCTGAGGCAAGCAAACCTACGCCTCAACCGGAAAAAGAGCGCGTTCTTTCAACCCAACCTGGTGTACCTGGGTCATGTCGTCAGCGAGAAAGGTATCCACACAGACCCGGACAAGAAAGCTGCAGTCCAAAAACTATACCCACCAAACACCTTCAAAGAATTGCGGCGATGCCTCGGGATAGCATCATGGTACCGACGCTTTGTACTAAATTTCGCATCAGTGGTACAGCCGATTTCCAAGTTGCTGCGGAAGGGTCAACGGTGGCAATAGGGCGAAGAACAACAGCAGGCTTTCGAGAAGTTAAAAAAGCTTTTCACTGAAGCACCCGTGCTAGCGTGTCCAGACTTTGTAGTGCGATTTTCCTTACAGACCGACGCAAGCGACTACGGTCTGGGAGGAGTCCTGACGCAACAATTTCAAGACGGCGAACGGGTAATCGCGTACGTCAGCAGACGACTTAACAAGGCAGCGGCTAACTATTCGGCTACGGAGAAGGAGTGTCTGGCCATCGTCTGGGCCATCAGAAAGCTACGCTGTTACCTAGAAGGCTATAGTTTTGACGTTATCACCGAGCATCTGGCCTTGAAATGGTTAAACTCCATTGAGAACCTGACCGGACGTATAGCACGCTGGGCACTCGAACTCCAGCAGTACCAGTTTGACATCCACTACAGAAAAGGAAATCAAAACATAGTGGCTGACGCCCTATCTCGCCAGCCCCTGGAGACGCTTCACCGGGCTCAGGAAGAGGAGACACGCTGTTCGTGGTTACTGAAGAGGATGCGGCAGGTACAGAGGGAACCAGCAAAGTACCCCGATTACACGATGGA